>VRYO01001865.1:4568621-4588306 GCA_009812075.1 Sialia sialis
CGGCTCCGCCGGCTGGCCGCTTGCCGCAGCAGCTCCCTCCCCAGCTGGCTCGCACTTCCAGGTTAGCATTTCGCTGGGATTTTTCCATAAATAAGCCGCACCTGATGATTAGCCTCACTAGTGGGCAAGGCTGGATTCTTCAATGAAAAAGGTGCGACTTAAATTCGTGAAATTACTGTACCAGATAAAGCATATGGAAAATTCTTTAGGGTCTACCCAGCTCTACACCAAGCAGACAAAACAAAATGTTTTTGACAAAAGGTGTTAAAAAACAGAGTCAAAAAAAAATCCCAGAAAGGCACATGAAGCCATATGAACACCAATATATGAACAGTCTGTGTATAAGGCTGGGAGATTACTGGATAACCTAGAGATGTGAATCATGCAGTTGCATTGCGCTCTTTTAGTCAGCCCTTCATCTCATCGAATAGTCCGTCAGAATTCAGGCTGCCTGCCCAACAGCTACATCAACAGACATCAGTCAATCAAACCCCCCAATGGAGCATTCTGTCAAATTGCATTATTTTTCTGGGTACCAGACCAGGTTTTGTAATGCTGTCCTCCTTTGGCAGATGATGCTGAGGATAACAGCAACAGAGCCACTGTTAACTTGGCAATGTTGAGATGCTGACAGCTGGTCAGTCACAGGTAAGTGAATGATGCTGCATACATGAAAGTGTTCTGGATTTGGCTAAGCCAGAGTTAGTTTTCTCCACAGAGGCTGTGATTTGGATTTGTGCTGAACACTGTGGTGATAATCTAGAGACATTTTTGTTGTTGCTCAGCCGGACTTGAACACAGCCAAGGCTTTTTCTGCACCTTGTCATGCTGCAATGAATTTGAAGATGTATAGGACACTAGGAAGGGACACAGACTGGACAGCTGTCCTCAAGTGATCCAAGGAATATTCCAGACCATTTGACATCATTGTCAGTATATAAAGCATGGGGAGGAAGGAGGAAAGGGAGGACATTGGAAGTAACCCAGGTAACCATTGCATGTGGCATGTCCTGGAGATGGCTGAACTCCTGCCTGTCCCTGGGAAGAAGTGATTGAATTCCTTATTTAGCTTTGCTTGCATTTGTGGCTTTTTCTTTACCTATTAAATCATCTTTATATCAACCCACAAGGGTTTTAGCTTCTACCCTTCTGATTGTCCCCCTGACCCTGCTGCTGGGAGAGTAAACAAGCAACTGTGTGTTGTTTGGTGCTGGCTGGGGTTAAATCATGACAGAAAGACAAAGGGACTGGTTTAGAATAGCCACCGTCAACTGAGGGAAGGCTAATTAAATTTTCTTGGTTTTAATACATGTTACAGAAATGGGACATAAATGAGATAAAGGTCCCAGGAAAGTTTTAGCTTAGAGAAGAGCAGTGTTCCCCACATGACACTGTGCATGCCAGCACAGAGATAAGAGATTTCATGTTCTTTGATAGAAAGTCGTGGTCTACCAAGAATAAAGAGCTGCATTCATACATTGCAAGGGCTATTATATTGCAAGGGAATATTATAATATGTGATGATTATGCTAATAACTCTTGCTGCATCCCAGAAAATCCAAACAAGTTTTGTTGAAACTGAAAACATTGCTAAGAACAACAAAAGAACAATTTGTAGACATAACTACAGTAGGAACTATAATAGGTCAGTTTTCTCAGTAACCCCAGGTATCTTGTGTCAGATATTTATAAATCTTGTCAGAATTTTAGCTTTTCCTTTACAAAAGTAAACATAATTCCAGTGTCTGCTAATAGGAAACATAAACATTGTGCACAGAAGGAAAGAGAGCTGCAGAAGGTGAAAAAAAAAAGATTCTTTAAGGTCATGCACTTTTCCATATCATTCCACTCATATGATCAAGGGCAGGAAACAGATAATACAACTTAATATGGAGTGAGAGTAATTAGAACCAAATTATTATTGTTTTAATTCCCGTACACTAATGCTCAAAATCTCTAGGACTATGTGTCTAAGAAGTTTAAGTAGGATCCATTTATCTTTTAGATATAGCTTAGAACAGCAATTACATAGAAGTGTCAGTTAGCCTCCTGTAATTCAATTTTCGAAGTAGTTAAAATTTAGGATGCTGCTAACAGAGCTTCCTTCCCTTTGCCCTGTATGACACTGCACTACCTAATTTTCATTGATTTTAAACTATTTTACACTTGAAGAAGTTCTATTTTTTTTGTTTTACTTAATACATGAGCTCCTGTTTCAGAAAAGCAGCCCTAATCCCACTAAAGTAATAGAAGTAAAATCTTTTAGTCATGAGCTATAAATGAAAAATGACTATTTTCCAGTATCTCTCTTATTTAAGTTTAGTATTACAGTAATTTCACGATTATAAGCTGCACCTTTTTCATTGAAGAGTCCAGCCTACCCCAGTAGTGCAGCTTGTATTCAGGTGTGGCTTATATATGGACAAATCTGTGGTCTACCCGGCTACCGGGAGGTGCGGCTTATAATCAGGTGCGGCTTATAATTGTGAAATTACTGTACTTAGTATGACTTCTGTGGTTGTCTGTGCTATTTGGTGAACTATAATCAAATTAAACAGAAAGGAGATAATGCACAATTTTCTTTAAAAATCCAAATAAACTCAGTGACAAGTTGTGTAGGTTAAAGCAGATCATCATAGCAGATCATCATCACAGTGTGCCAAGGTATTGAAAAGTCCTGTAAGTCCTTCATTTAGGAAGAGTTTTGGCAGAAAGTCACTCATAAACACACATTTGCTTTGTATGGACTTCAATTGGACTAAATTTGATAGAGTACAAGTGTTCCATTTTAGCAATTAAATCAAGAAGCAGCATGAAGATGATCTCCAGAGATCCCTTTGAACTCCTTTATTCTGTGATTCTGTAATATTGTCCAAGAAAACTGAGGGAACACAGCCCATTTGTTGTTTGTGGACCTTTAAGGATTATTTCAATAATTATTTTTTCTTTGATAACCAGGTTAAAGCACCCAATCTCACCCATTAATTAATCTACATGTTAATTTATAGAAACTTTGCTAAAAAATATTCACAGGCAGTGATCAATCAGCCCATAGTGAAATGGAAATAGTTTTAGAGCACACTACCTGCCTTGCATTTACCATGTGCATGCAAGCAACTTTGGGCTGGAAATAGTGAACAACTTCAGCCCAAGGCTGTTTCCAGAAGAACTTGGTAGGATGAACCATAGATGCTGCAAATTCACTGAATTCCTTGCATGACAGCTTCCTGGACATAAACCCCCTAAATTAAGACAAATCTGTTTCAGGATTTCTCAAGGGTATCCTCAAAATTATGACTGGGAAGCTTTTGCTTTAATTTCAGTTAAATAGAAGGTAAAATATTGATTCCTCTTTCCTCAGGAATTAATATTTGTGCTGTTCAAGGTACTGAATCTCTTACATGAGTTTAAAATGCCAAGCAAAGCAGAGAAACCATTAATAACATGAATATAAAAGCAATCTAATGGATTCATTGTAATCTACATACACACATAAAAATTGATTATAATATACCAGTTCTCATCCTGAAGCACATATTTTGGTTTATAGCATCTCATTAATTTTAATTGTAAACCTAGGAAATAATCTTTTTCTCCCTGCTAGTATACGGAATGGGAAAATGTGACTGATACATTTGTCATTTTGCTTCAAGTCGTTAACTTTCCTTTCTTATACAAGCCTGTACAGAGTTTATGCAGCATTGAGCAAGTTTTTAAAGCTCACTAGAAAATGAAGGATTCTTTAATTAAAAAAAAAAAAACGAAAAAAGAAAAAAAAGAGATAAAGGACTATCAAAGGAGGATCATAAGCTACTCATCCCTACAACTCAGGTTGAAACAGGTCTGTCATTCTCTTATACCTGGCAATACATCCATGAATTCACAACCAAATTGCATTTTTAAATTACAGTTGCAACTAATAATGGCTTGCATTTTCCATGTCTTCTAAATATTCCAAGACTTACAAACAACAATAAAGGACAACAAAGAAGAAAAAGCACAACAATTATCATCTCTATCTTGTCTTCTGTCTTTATTATGTCAATGCACTGAAGGAATTGTACCACAGCAGACCTAGAGTGTATAACACTGACAACTGCACAATCTGTTTTTAACAAGAGCAAATACTGCAAGATGAACTTTCCTTCATTATTTGAGAGAATTCTTGTGTTTGGAGAAACAGAAATTGGAACAATTTAACTTTAAACTGTGAACTATGGTGGATAGTTCTAGCTTTGTAGTGCAGAAGAGTGCTGTATCCTTATTATATATCCTACTGTAGTGTACTGTTTTTTTCATGCCCTAGTCACCCACTTGCAAACAGCATTTGATTCTAATTTGGTTCTGTGCTCATTGTGAGTTTCAGAATTATGACCACCTTCTCTATGCTGCATGAACACCACAGCTAGGACGCTGATGTCTTTCAGGAGCCTGTCTATAAAATTATTCAGTCTGTCAAAAAGCATTGAGAGGAAAGGCTTCTTTTGCATTTTTTTCAGCAGCCTGGATATATCAGACAGAAATGTGTTACATTTCAGTGGATTATTTAACCTGTAGTCCTGTATAACTCTGTCTAAAG
Source organism: Sialia sialis (assembly GCA_009812075.1). Taxonomy (NCBI): domain Eukaryota; kingdom Metazoa; phylum Chordata; class Aves; order Passeriformes; family Turdidae; genus Sialia; species Sialia sialis. Next base: position 4,573,201 of record VRYO01001865.1, read on the forward strand.
AACTTTAACCAAATTATCCTTAATTTATTTTCTTATTTTTTTCAGCTGAACCTGAGAGAGTTCATTAACAGTGAATCCTGAGCCAGCCAGACTGACTGTGCAGTCTTTGGCCAGCGACTGACGCATTCAATACTGTTTAACAAGCACTATCATCTAAAAAATATATTATTCAGTGTACTACCCCCTAAACCTTGTAATATGTAAAAACATTGAGGAACAGATAAAGCCTCAAAGGTCACAAAGACTTGCATTTTGCAGGAATTAAGGGTGTGTAAATATTATGTGCTATGAAGAAAGTAATACATCACACACAAAATACAGCCCAAAGTAAAGAAAATAAAACCCAGCTGTAGGGTATGACCAAAATGTCTTTTTATCTACCTCATCAGTAGTATTGCATATTTGAGTGCATGAGTCACAAAAATGTACTGTAAATCTTCTTTGATTCAGTCTTATTATTAGTTGTAAGTGTCTGCTTCTACATGATTACCTGAAATTTGGGTGAAAATAGCACAGAAGCCCATTGAGAACAGCAGAGAAAACAACAGGGTTTTTTCCCCTTCTTGTGTCTGTTAGAAAGCATCTCCTCTTCAAAATAAACATTTTTTTCCACATATACTGAATTAATTAAACTAGTAAGTCACCTGTTTAATTTGTCTTTTCTTTTAGACTCCTGCTGCTAGGTACTTAAACCCACTTCCCTGTATTTCTTTTCAGTATGATCATTCTTCTAAACCACTGGGCACCTAGAACTATAGTATGGCAAGAAAAAAGATGGATTTTTAAATTGTTTGAAAATACAAGTGTGTCAAATTCTTAATACCTTTCAGTGCACACTCTGTGTCCTGGCAAATTTAATTCAAAGTGCAATTTTAGAGGTGTTTAGAAGACTATGGAGACAAGAGAATTTGCATAATTTATGTCTGAAAAATAGCTTTTTTCTTTTGTGACTCCAGAAAGCACTCACTCTGAATATGCAGGAGGCAACTGCTGCTCCTATACATCCATATCCCTATTTAAAGTGCTTTATTTGAGATTATGGAGAATGCAATCCAGATTGCAGCTCCTTTGGAAAAATGACCCTTAATTTTTTGCACTTGTCATTCAGAGTTTGGAGATGACATTGTTAGAAATCCAGTAGAGCCAATGGAAGCACTCATGTGCAACCAGAAGGGTTCACAACACAGGGAAATAGATATTTTTTCAAACTGGGCTCCTGGACAAAATCTGTGCCCTGGAATTACAAAACACATAATGATTGTCTGCTGTAAATTAAATCAGACTGAGTTTGCAGAATTCACTTCAGCATCCATTAGACAGAGGAAAGACCCAACCAATTGCATTTTATCTACTGGCCAGCCTCAGCTTGGCCAGAGAACAAGTAGAGATGGGTTCAGAGCATCCAGGAGCACACAGCAAAGGCTCCCATTAGCTCAAACATCAGCTACTGCTGCATGAATCCCTGATAATATCATCCAGCAGCTGGTGGATCCTTTAATTCCTGCAAACTCCATGAGAGTGTTCAGCTCTCATTGCTATCACCAGATTGCAGTGTGTAGCAGTGGTATTCACCTTTGCAGATATAAAACCAAAAAGGCTATGTAGAAGTAATGTCTAGCCAAAGCATAAATGCACCAATATAGAGGTGTGGGGATTTTGTTTCATAGTGGGAAAGAATGCAAATGAAAAATATTGACAAATGTGTGGGGAAAAACAAGTAAAGTAAATATTTTCAATGCAGAAAAAGGTTTAGGCAACAGTTAGCCTCCTAGCAGTTTCATTGCCTGTATGATATAGAAGAATATTGAGAGACAACCCAGTGTGTCGTGTTCCCTGTAGTCCAGGCTGCTCAGGAAGGCACAGCATCGGCCAGGAGCTTACAGCTATTGATACAAAGTCAGACAGGTATATTGACTCCCTGGATTGTCTATAAAAATGGAAATTTATCAGAAGGCATTTGTCAAACACACTACTCTCCATGAATTATTTAGCAGCTGGCTAACCCTGCTCAGAACTGCAACTCTGGCAACAGTCAGTGCAAGCAGAAAACTTTGCTTGGCACTTGATGGAAGTATTGTAATCCCATAAACTAATTAGATGCAATCTAGTGGCCTGGCATTTGCCTGTTGCACTCTGTAGTGGCTTTATATCTTGGACAAGCTCACAACTAACAGTAAACTCTGCTGCCAGAGAGTTGCATTGAGAAATGGACCAGTCCCACGTTTGTAGGATTTAGTGTCGTTTTTTACTGCATTTTGGTGCTGTTTCTATAGTCCTTAATTGGCACGAGCTGGTAGATAGGTGCAGCATTTTCAAGCAAGAAATGAAAAAGGAATGTAAAATCCAACAGGACTCATTTCTCCAAGATACTTAGTCCTCAGATGCCATGGTCATACAGCCAAACTGAAAGCAGCCAGTGCATTGTTGGAAGTGCTCAGCAACTGGTCGGATGAAAACCTGCAATCTGTTGCAAAAGAAAGTGCACTATATATATATATATTTTAAAGGAGAGAGTATCATGATATAGAAAGTAAGAAACATTTATATTTGCAGAACAAGACACTTCTCAAAATCCCATAGTTCGGCTGCCTGCCTGGATACAGCTATGATATTGACTGGATGTTGAATCTCTCTTTTATCACATCTGCTACTAGATAAACAAGAAGAGAAGCAGAAGGAGCAAAGAAGATTACCCTTTGCTCTTATGCCATAATAAATCCCACTTTCTTCCAGAACCAGCCCAACTGGTGTGTCTCTCTGTTTTAGCACATCATGCTGTCACCTTCTCAAAAAGTATCTTTGCATCCCTGCAGATGGCACCACCCAAAGTTATTTTCCAAAATGGATGTGAAGCTCTCCTAAAGCCAAATCCAGGCCACTTGCTGCAAGCACACTGCTAAACTCAGCTCTCCCACATCCTGTGCTGAGCTGCTCTGTGCCCATACAAGCAGAGATTTCTCACTGATCTGCAAGAACAAGCAGCTCATGTTTTATGCTGTAACAGTGCAGCCCCCAGTCCACTTTGAGAAATAACAGCTGTCAGTTTGAATGGTTTGGTTTGATTAAATCTATGCAAAATAGAAGCCATCATTAATGGATCCTTCACCTTCCCCACTGTTTCAGTGATTAGTTAGTAAGCTCTCAGGGTATTATTAGAACCCACATTTCCTTTAAATCTTTAGACAGTTAATTTGGGGGTTGTGATTTTTGAGAAGAGACTGATTCCAGTTTTTTCAAAATCAAAGAATTTTTCCCATGTTCTTGAAACATCAGTAAGACCGGGCAATGTTAAAAACACAACAGTTTCATTTTTACAAACTTGTATGGCTAAAAATATTCAGAAAACACACTGAATATTAATGGAGGGAGAAAAATATCCTTTTTTTTTTATTATTTTTAAGAGTCCCCCATCAGATAAAATACTGTGATAATGACCATTGCTATGGGAAAAGGAAGAGCTCAGAGTGTTCTGAGTTCAGTTCATTCACTTTCACAGACTCTGTCTTCCCAGGAGATACACAGGAAAAATTGATACAGTAGGAAAAGAGAAAGAACGGAAAAAGCTATTCACTCGTGCTTGCTACCCATTTAATAAAAGGCATGAGTGGAAAATCAGGCTCTGCTTCCTCCTCTTCCACAAGGAAGGAGACCTCATTCCTGACACTTCCATGTGATTGTGAAGTGGAAATGGATGCTAACTTTGTCAAGCGTTGGATAAATCAGACACTAAACAAAAAGACACGTTGCAAGTTGAGAGACAGAAGTACCTCACTACATGTCCATGCTGCCCTCCAGTAATTTGGATCTGCACCACCTGGTATGACCTGGCTCTGACCACACTCTGAAATATTATTTTTTTTTGTGAGGATCCAACCAGAAAAGAAATATTTCACTGTGATTCAGTGATTGAGGGAGACTGTTCAAAGATGTTTCTACATTAAAGTACTGTAATTCAATGCCTTCTTTGGGTTAATAATCCATGAGGATATTTTATATTTCCCCTGACCACTAGGAAAAGGTGCAGGGCAACAAATTTGAGCAGAGCAGAGGTTCTTGAAAATCACATAGGAATTTTTAGCTAACTGAGATTTATGCCTGAATAATAGGTCAAGTTTTAAGACAGTTATCTAAAAGACCCTAAATCAATCTTCGAGTTCTCCATTCAAACTGGCTTGATTTAAAACACTTCAGATTTTGATTGACTTAGTGTGAAAAAGGAGTTTGGGGCTTTCATACAGCCAGATGTCTGGTTTCAAGTTCAAGGTATTGCTGCAGAAGGAGTCCTTGCTCTTCATATGAACATAGTGAGCATGGGAAAGCTCTCTGGGCTCATCAGTTTGTGGATTCTTTGGAGATATTTGGGAATTTGTCATCTTTTTGATTTGCTACTTTATCAAAACAGCAGCTGATATTCTTACTTATGAGCTGCAACTTAATCCTTTAGCATAGTGAGGTTATTTTTTTTCCAAGACTATAACAGATTCAATTTTCATGGCAGTTTTAGATGTCATGCCCAAAGGCACACCATCATTCACCTGTGTCAATATCTTACATACTCCCTGTGAAGATCCTTTATAGCTGAAAATCTTGGAAATGCTTCCTGCTCTATTTAACAACAAATATAAATATTTTTTCTATTCAAGCATATTCTGAATAAAATGTAAATAAGCCCTTAAACAAGATTGCTGAATGTAACCTGCATTTGCTTTTTGCCTTTACAGCCTTCTGCTCACTATGTAGTTTGTGATGTATTGTCTATTTCAGGCTTCTTTTTTGAGTATTTCTTACTAATAGAAAAGTTATCCCATCTCCCAACTCTTCTCCAGTTACTGTTACCTTCTGTTCCATATTTGAAGCTTCATCAATGGCATCAAGCAACAAAGCTAACTATATATTTCATATTCAGATAAAGTATAATTAATTATTTAAACTCTTCAAATTATTTCTGTAGTAGTGTTTAAGATCCAGGGATTTTAAAAAAACAGAAGGGAGCATAAATGCTTGAGTCTGAAAATCTGTTCTACTGAGTCAATGTATGTTTTTCCCCTGGTAGTTTTTAAATAGAGACACACTAGCCTGGAGTGTTTCTAGTGCATTATCACTCCACACCAGACTCCTTAGCAGGAAACATGTTTAACTTTAATGACATATATATAAGTTTACATCTTGAGATGATCCTGCCTAGTGAAATCACATAGCATTTCTCATTGGCTTCCTATAAGCTCTAGAAGGGTACAAAATGCAGAGTGATTTCATCTCCCCAAATTTTCATTCATTAAATGGGACAAGGAAGAGAGAGCTCATTTCTTTGTTCCTTTGATAGAAAGCACAACTCTTTCCAGCATCACCCTTTCCTGATGGGTGACTGCAAGAAACACACATTTTTTCTATCATTTTACTTTCTCTCAGCTTCTCTGTGTAGCACTTTGATGTGATAATATGCATTCATAAACTGACCCTCACCTGTAACTTCCTGAAGTATTACCAACCACATGTAAGAGTACAGGTGCGAAGGTGCATAAGAGAGCTAAGTGTTTAAGACTATGATTAAGCAGGGTTGGAAGAGACTGAGAGAGGGAACATTCAGAGACCGGCAGGTTAAAAGTTCAGCTTGTGAACAGAAATTGCAGTTTGCAAATAGATAACAAAGCTTTTGTAGTTTAGATATTCTCGGCACTTCCCTAAATCTTTGAGACCCATGGGATCTTTTGAGGTTCAATCTCATTTTCAACACAGGCTGTAATCCTTGAGTGAAGGATCTACAAATAACTAACCTTCTCAAACTGTCAGGACTTGTAGCAGAATTTGCTGAGGCAGGACTGTAAGATAAATACTACTGCTTTGACAGTCAGCACTGCAATGTGTTTGAGAAATCATTGTGTTTTTCCAAATACAGCACAGAGACCACAAGAAAATGGTTCAGTCAACTTCTCCTTCAAATTTTCTTCAAATTGCAAGGGTACACTAATATTCAAAATAGAGACATACAATGGCATTGTTCATCTCACCAAAGCCTCTATTTCTGCACTCAAACTACAAATATATACTTGCAATGTCCTAAAGTAATATGTCATTCTCTTTTCTTATACACAGGCATAAAAATTAATAATTTAATGATTTAAATATAATCCCTTTCCACTTTACAGGCTGTTATTGCTTTCCACTTTCTTTACCCGGTTGTTCCATGAATGTAGACCACAGATACAGAGACCTCCATGTAAATTGGACTATTTTGCTCTTAAATAGAAAAGTCTTATCAGGAGCAAATTAAAATGCAGACCACAGAATTCTGCTTAATCATAGAATCACAGAATTGCTGACGTTGGGAAAGATGTCTAAGACCATCAAGTTCAACCATTAACACAGCAGTATGTTCACCATTAACCATACCTCCAAGTGATATACCTACACATTTTTAGAATGCTTCTGGAGACGGTGATCCAAACACTTCCAGGTGGCTTCAGTGCCTGATCACCCTTTGAGTGAAGAAACTTTTCCAGTCATCCGATCTAAACCTCCACTGGTGCAACTTGAGTCCATTTCCTCTTGTCCTATCACTTGTTATGCAGGAAAGGGGAGCAACCCCCTTCTCACTGCAGCCTCCTGTCAGGTGGCTGTAGAGAACAATTAGGTCACTCCTCAGTGTTCAGGCTAAACAACTCCAGCTCCCTGAGCTGCTCCTCATAAGACTCATGCGTTTGACACTTCACCAACTGTGTTGTTCTTGTCTGGACATGCTCCAGGACCTCAATGTCCTTCTTGCAGAGAGGGAGCTCAAAACTGAACAGAGCATTCACAGTGAAGCCCCATCAGTGCTGATGCCCCACATCCCAAGGTCCCTTTCCAGCAGGAGGATTTCCAGCCACTCTTCCGCAAGCTGTAGCATTGTATGAGGTAGTTGTGACACAAGTGCAGGACCCAGAATGTCACACAGCTGAATCTCATACAATTGGCTGCAGTGCATCCATCTGGCCTGTCCAGGTCTCTCAGTAGTGCCAATCCTCAAGTAGATCAACACTGACAGTGAATTTTTGCTGTTGTTGGAGCTCAACATACAATGGGTGATATGTTCATATTTCATATACCTGAAAGAAATAAAATCATGCTTTTCCATGTATGTCTATATGCCCATACTTACCTATCAATCTGTAACCATGCTCTTCTAAAGCAAGGCAGGTTCAGAAGGTGAAGGATGATTGGTATCAAACAGCCCTGAGCACTACAAAATATGTGTTCTATTATCACTGCATCACAGAAACCACCTTATCTTCCAATCTGTGTTTTCTGACTCTGTTGCTGTTTTGAACTTTTCTTATAGCTACTATTTATCTTTATAGAGTTTACCTATAATGTGTTAAATTCCTTTGTCTTCCCAATCAATTTAGAATGGTGTACTAGCACCCTCTGTTAATTGTCATTTATCTTGCCTTCGACCTTCCCAGTATATGTTAATATTAAATACATAATAAATACATGCTGGGGATGTATCCTAGCATTATTAAATGGAATTAAGAAACATGTTGAAAACAGTATTGGAAACACAACCCCACATCTTTATGATAAACATTCTGTCACTACAGAAGGGATTCAGGTTGAACAGCTTATAAGCAAAATGAACAGTTTATAATGTGACATTACTTGGGAAATAAATAATTTTCTCTAACATAAATGAGCACTCTCTACACCCTTGCTCCTAAATGCAAGTCTGCCAGAAATAGCCTTTCATTAATATGGAATGTATTGTCTTGGAACTCTATGGCCATAAGGACTTGGTGCACACTTATTGAGGGTGCCCTTGATCCCCTCATCCAGACCATTGATAAGGACTTTATTGATTATTTATTTATGATCATTTATTATTGATAGGGATAAGGATATTAAACAGACCTGGCTTCAAACTCAGCCCTGGGGACCCTCACTAGTGACTGGCTGTCAGATGGATTTGACTCCACTCACCACCAGCTCCCAGCAGCTGGGCCCAGCGTCCAGCCAGTTTTTTACTCAGCAAAGAGCACACACCTCCAAGCCCATGAGGAGCCTATTTCTCCAGGAGAATGCAGTGGGAGACAGGGTCAGGGGCAGTGTCTGAAGAGCAGGTGGACAATATCCACAGCCTCATCCCTTTAGTGGGTCACCTTGTCACAGAAGGACATCAGGTTGGTTGAGCAGGACCTGCCTTTCATAAACCCACACTGTCTGGGCCTGATCCTGTGGCTGTCCTGTACATCCTGTGACAGCACTCAAGATCCCAGCTCTAAGATCAGGATGACAGGCCTGTAGTTTCTTGATCCTCCTTCTGGCCCTTCTTGTAGCTAGATGTCACATTTACTCACCTCCAGTCACTTGGGACCTCCCCAGTTATCCAGGATTGCTGATAAATTAATAGCTGAAACTTCCTTAGCATTACAAATAGTTTTGAAGGGAAGTCATGCTGAATGCTTAGGGCTAAGAGTAACTAATGTGTTTTATTTTTATATGTCTCAAGATGGAATGCCTGGTTTACTATACAGCTTTGCTTATTGAATAGTTGCCTTCAAAATTTTTTCCACCCTCCAGCCACATATGTAAATTCCACTAGAAATTATCTCCACATTAAAACTATTATTATATTGTGCCATATTTTACTATTTTATAGAAAGTATAATCAAGTTTCCTATCCCAGAGTACATCACAGATTGCACAGGAATCAAAACCCCAGTGTCTATGTAATGTCAAAATATGTCACACCATGAAAAAGGCAGGCTGTATTCTGACACAAGATAATTCAGTATAAACAGTGTGACAGATGGATGGTATATTTGAACTGGTGCAAATTACATAATTTCCTTTATAAGTTAGAAATCCATTTCCATTTGGGAAATTTTCAGTGGAGAAAAAGCACAAGCTGAGCTCTTAGCTTAGTATCAGTACAGGGAAATATTTAACCCAATGGAATTGTTTGGATAGGAAAGAAAGTACAGCAGCCAAAAACGGAGTGGAGAAGCCTTTTCCAACAACTGTAAAAATGTTCAGATTTAAGGAATACCATCACCAAAGCTTGCTCTCTTGTGTAGCACCTCTACTGACTTGCACAGGGACAGCAGAGAAAAACAAATCAAGGAGCTTTCAATACTTGAAAGCTTCTGGGAAATGCAAGATGGCTCTGTCCTGCCTATCAAAATACAGTAGTTTCACAATTATAAGCCACACCTGATTATAAGCCACACTTCCGGGTAGCTAGGAAGACAACAGGATTTGTCCATATATAACCCGCACCTGAGTATAAGCCACACACTTTTTTTTTAAAAAGCGAGTATCCATGTGTGACAAAGTAACGAGTTAGTAACAGAATCCCACGATCATGGGGTTTGTTATCAGGTGCTCAATTTGCAAACAGTTTTCACAGACCGGTGAAGCCTTTAAACGCAGCCCCAGGAACCCTCCTGTGCTGCAGGCCCCGGCACTCCCGCCCCCACCTCCAGCCCGCCCAGCTTGCCCGACCTGCTTTTTCCCAGGCTTTGCTTGATATTATGCTCTCCCCTGGGGCTGCTGAAAAGCAGAAAAACAAACTCCTGACGGAGGAGTGAGGAGGCAGCGGGGGGGCCGGCGCCGGCGGCAGCCGGAGGATAACGAGGGGACGGAGGAGGAGGAAGAGCACGGGGCTACTCCGGGGATCGGTGCCGAGCATCGCTCCCTCCGCCTCCCGAGCACTGAGCAGCTGGGACTGGCACCTCAGGAAGCTTTGCCCTGCTCTTCCTCCTCCTCAGCCTCCTTCTCCTGCTGCTGCCACTCCCTGCCGGCAGCCGGGGCGTGCCTGGCAGAGCGCCCAGTGATGGCAGCGTGAGGCGGGTGGGCGGGTGTGGGCCGGGGGTAGCGTGGGGGTCCCGCAGCCCTCTCCCTGCCGGGGTTCCGGGGTCAGAGCCTGGCAGAGTCACGGCGGAGCTCAATCAGTGTCGGGAGAGTCACAGTACTGCGGGATGTGAGCGGTGCAGCCAGGCAGGGACAGGGGCAGCGACAGGGACAGGGGCAGGCGGTGCAGGTGGTGCCAGTGGCCCCGGGCCCGGCATGCCGCGCTGCCAGAACTGCTGCCCGCCGCCCAGCTCGAGGCCACAAATTGCCTGCGGGCACTGCCCCCGCTGGTCGGGGCCGCAGCCGGCGGGGGGCCTGGGGGTGGCGTGTCGCTGCTCGCACTGAGGCTGGCCTGGAGGAGGACAAGCGGTGGCATCGGGAGGAGGAGGTGGGGAGCGCCCATGGCGCAGGGGCGCCGGGTGCTGGCGCTGTGCACTCGGCTGCATGGGCTGCGTCTCATGTGCCTTTAAACACAGCCCCAGGAGCCCTCCTCATGTTGCCAGCCCCGGCACTCCCGCCCCCGCTGCCAGCTCGCCCAGCTCGCCTAGCCCAGCAGCAGCGGCGACCCCGCTGCCGGCTGGTCTGTCCCACTCCCCAGTGGGCACGCTGCCAGCTTGCCTGGCTCCTCGGAGGCCCTGCTGCTGGCACGCCCACCCTGCTCGGCAAAATCCACTCCCCACCCACCTGGCCGCAGCTCTGCAGCAGCTGTCTGCCCACCCGGCTCGCAGTTCCAGGCTAGCATTTTGCTGAGATTTGTCCATAAATAAGCCGCACCTGATGATTAGCCGCACTGCTGGGGTAGACTGGATTCTTCCATGAAAAAGGTGCGGCTTATAATAGTGAAATTACTGTAATTTTCTCTTCTAGCACACAATTAGGTGAGAGCAAACACCCATGCATCCACATCCTGCTTTAGAAGACATTGCTTGAGTGTTTTATGCTAAGCAGTAAATATTAATTAATAATATTAATTATGTAGTATTCAGTAATAAATATTAATTGATTAATATTTATTCCATTGACCACAAAGAGGTTACCATGAGGGAATAAGGAGGGGGTGGAGTGTGTGAAGGGAAGCCTCCTGGGGAATGTGAGGGCTCAGGGGCCACTCCCCCTACACCTTGGCAATTGCACCAGGGGCAAAAAAAACATTCTTAGACAAACAAGCAGAGCAGAACAAGTTAATCTCTGAGCTGGAGGAGCCAATCTCAGGATAATGGTTCAGCAGAAACTGATGTATGAATTGCTCATGATTCCCGACACCAGGCTGTGGACAGCTGTCTGAAGGTATTTTTTGGATAAATACAAAAAACCTTGGAAACAATAGGGATTTATAGGGGGATAAGAACAACTGAAAGATCATTATGCCAGATAGGTTGCTGTTTCAATATTCCCAGTGCTATTATTTTAAGATAAACACCTATGTGGATAGCTGAGTCATATGTTTGCATTGAGAGAACAAAGGAATAATTTTAGAATGTCATCTCTCTTTTAGGTTAACTGAAAACATATTTTATTATTTCAACCTCCTAATCTTAAAGAATTCTTTGGAAAAATACATCAAGTTTCCATAGATCTTATTTGATTTTTTTTTTTAATTAAATCCCCTTGACCTAGAAAGATAAAAAGAAGCTCTTACAATGGAAGGCAAAGAAAGAATGCAACAAACTGCACAGGGTCAAACCGATTCAAGATCATAAGACAAGGAAAAACAACACTCTCTTTCCTTATACAAATACATCCAAACCCAACTGCTTTGAAACCAAAGTGAAGGGGAGATGGTTGTATTACAATGCTGAGTAGAAAACAGAACATTTTCCAGGTGTACCCTAACAAGCAACTGCATCACCTCATCATTTAATCTGGCTGTATTTCAGTCCCTGAGTATGTTTTCATTGTGCTGCCATTCAGTAGATGTCAAGCTTGGAGAAAGAAAACCAATCACTAACAGTAGTTAACAAATCTAACAGAGCCCAGATTGTGGGCCATCTGGGCTAGCAAAACTTGCCATGCAGACAGCACAGAACAGGGTCATATATATGGATATAATGTATTTTAATGTATTTTATCTCGTCAAAGTGTTTTTGACTTGATACAACAGAACATTGTACTGATGATTTTTAAATAATAATGATAACAGTGAAATAAAAATATTATTTTCACAACGCTATTTGTATCCATGGAGGAACAACCTTTTTGCTTTGTTTTATAAGTTGGCTGTGGCCTGTCCTTACATAGTTCCAATATCTCTCTCAGAATGAGCCAAGGTAAGTGGCAAGTGACACAGTGAAGGCACCTCTGTGTTTTGATTAAAATGTAATGATGGCTGTTTCTTACTCCTACTGACTTCTCATAGTAACCTCAGAAGTATCCTCCAGATACAAAAATATAAAAAAAAATTAAAACAATTTTATTTCTGAACACTTTGATGCCTTATGGAGGTATTTAAAAGATCTTTGCTTTGAAATCGCCACAGAGGTGGCAGAAGTTGCCCACAGCACACAGCTCAAGGCAGTTTCCTACATTCCTTCTTTAACCTCAGTTCGGGAGCTGGACCATCATGAGGTTGTTCCTACTTCTTCCATCAGCTTAAAAATAAAATAAATTTCTTCTAAGGAAATCTAGGCATTGTCTTGCTCTTGTTGCATGAACATGTGCTATTGAACTTACATTTTTCAATTCTGACCTTAAAACTGGTGTCCCTAGGGAATTCACTGTTCACTGATTCACTGTTAAAGCTCATCAATGCTATATGCTGATGCAATTATTTTGACTGAATACTTCATTGTTGCTGATACAGGATTTATACTTTTGAAAATGATAGGTCTATGTAACCATAATTGTTAAGAAATACATAATGTACTCATTGTACCCTAACTTTAAAGAGATTTTTTGAAAAGGCAAGACAAAAACCAAATACAAAATTTGTGCAAAGTTTAATTGGTTCGTAGAGTTGAAATACATATGTATTTTCTTAAGATCTAAAATTTTATGGGTACTTTTTTTCCACTTGAGCTCATTCCTCCCTATAAAATTGACAAATCTTACATTTTTATAAATGGTGAGCTGAAAAAACATGCTTCATTTATTAGACATCTGAAATTCTTTTTAATCAGACCAGGACGGTATCCTCATATTGCTAGTTTGAACAGATGGGTTACAGTACAGTAATTTCACACTGATGAGTCACACCTATTTCACTGAAGAATAGAGCCAATCCTGGAAGTGCGGCTAATCACCAGATGCGGTTTATTTATGGACAAATTCTGGCAAAATGCCAACCCAGAAGTGTGAGCTGGCCAGGCAAGGGGCTGCTGCAGAGCCGTGGCCAGCCGGGGAGGGAGCTGCCGAGGAGCCCCTACCGGGTGGGTGGTGACCTGGAGCCACTGGCAAGTGGGCGGCAAGCGGCTGCCGGTTTCACGCAGCAAGGCAGCAAGCTGCCGGCTTTGCGCAGTAAGGGGTCGGGCCACCACTGCTGCCGAGCAGGTGGGGAGCCGCGGCAGCCAGCGCCGGGGGCGGGAGTGCCGGAGTCCGCAGCACGTGGAGGGTACCTGGGGCTGTGTTTAAAGGCTTCACCAGTCTGTGAAAACTGTTTGCAAATTGAGCACCTGACACCAAACCCCGCGATTGCGCGATTCTGTTACTAACTCATTACTTTGTTGCACATGGATCCTCACTTAAAAAAACCAAATCTGCAGCTTATCACCCGGTGCGGCTTATTTATGGACAAATTCCATGGTCTTCCTGACTATCCGGAAGTGCGGCTTATAACCAGGTGTGGCTTATGAATGTGAAATTACTGTATATTGCTCAAAACCAAAAAAGAGTAAGAATGAAGCAGAATTTTTTCAGCCTTGCTCATTTCATAGATAGTTTATTGGTGGAGGGCTCTAACTGGGGGTGAGTTCTAAGTTCAGAATATTATTAATTGCATTTGGCCTTTAATTCCCTTCAGTACCTTAAGACAAATATTTCTGATCATGATTTGAAGGCATACTTCAAAAATATGGGATAGAAATTATATGCAAATATGTACAGGATTCAGTTACTGATTTCTTTTAGGAAATCCATTCTTTATGCTTCACATGCCATGCAAACTGCCAAGCCTGAAGTACCTAATTTGTGTTCTTTAATGTCATTTATACCAATATTTGTATCAGAGATAGATTAAACAAATGTTTTTACTTCCTGAATATTCCCTATAAACAATAGACAGCAAATAAACAAAGCAATTTATTTTTTTATAATTATTATTGTCTGTTGCATTTCAATTGAGTTCACAATTCTATTTATTACATCTGTTAGTTTTTGTCTTTATTTCAGGCAATGGTACTGAAATAAAGAAGTAGAGAGATAAAAAATTGCACTTCCCTGTGTTCAATGAAACATGAAAATTGCATGCTCAATGTTTTTTAAACAAAATGGAGCAGTGTCTCGAGGCTCATGGAAGCAGCAGCTTCCATGTCAAAGTGAAAAGTGAACTCTGACACTGGCTATATCAGAGTTAAACCATGAAAACAATTAATGCCTTTTAGAGGATACTTATTTGATACTTTATGTATCTTCTATTTTCAGGACAATCACACGCAATGCTTTTTTTGTCAAGAATATAAATCTTCTTTAAGCCATGAGTATTATAGTTCATTAATGTTGGATTTCAGTGCTAATTAAATTTTAAAGTACTGATGTAAAAGATGCAGAGGTCAAGGAACATTTGTCTACCATTCCTACTGCCTACAGTCCTTTGACTTCATGTTTAAGTAAGACTTTAAATTGCAGTTGATGGAAGAACAGCTTCTGTCTATTCCCTCTCCATTTGTTTCTCAGCTCTCAATTATCTCAATTTACCTCCTGGCAGCTTTGGAAATGTAAAAAAATCCTGACAAATGAGATTAAATAGGAAGGTCAGAGTTTGAGAGCAATTCATTGATGTGATATTTGAGAATATGTCAGAACTTTGTAGAATATCTCAAGTTAGAAAGCACTCATAAGGATCATCAAGGCCAGCTCCCTCCTGCTCACAGAATTGCCTAAAACTAAACCATATGACTAAAGAGTCATCAAGACCCAATTTTTAACAATGAATTGCTGCCTTTCCTTAATTCAGTTTCCTGAAGCCCATATAAAACAGTTTATTGCAGTTCTGGGGAGAATATTTTTGAGGAATCTACATTTCTTTCGCCCTATATTCATCACTAAAAGAAAGGTGATTATTTATGGAAGAAGGGGGCAGTCACTGTTTCTTGATTCTTGGAGCTACCTATGCTAGAATGAATTA
>VRYO01001865.1:4589306-4621953 GCA_009812075.1 Sialia sialis
TTTTCCTAACATTGTGCAAATGTGACTGATAGTGCAGAATTATGTACTGCAAGCATTGTGCTAGATAGTCAAACAAAATAATGTGAAAACACCACCCTAAAATGTTAATTTCCTTCTAGAGAAATGTGTTTCACTTCCAGAAGCTTGGTTGGGGATTTTTCCCCTGTTGTTTCTTGGTTGGTTTTCTTTGTTTGCTTGTTTTAAGTGTATCTTGAAAGGATGCTCCTAAATCTAGAAAATTTTTTATTCAGAGATTTGCAGATGGGAGACAAAAAATACTTTGGTATTTTCTCAAACATCTCAAAACATTTCTAATCTTATAGACATTTCTACATTCCCACATTGAAGCATTGGATTCTATTTTAAAAATGCAGAATTATTCCTGGCAGAATGATATCTCAAAAAATGTTGCTGTTTTGAGTATGCATGCAATACTATTTGTTGAACTCTTTATCTGGGAGGACACCTCCTTGAATTTTTTTCTTAACGTCTGTGAGGTTCCCAGTGGCACCATTCTATTCCAGATAAAATATTAAAATCCTCTGAAATGCAATTGAAGAGAAACAGCCACCACTCTGTACTCCTTATAGTATTGCAAAATGACCGGGACAAACTTTGCCAGGATGACAAATGTTTGGATTTTTTTTTTCCCCAAAAAACTTTAATGAGAGAAAAACAGAGAAAACTTAGAATTATGCTATTTCAGGAATTTATCAGAACATAATTAAAAACATGGCTCAACAATTAAAAAATAGTAGCGAAGAGAGTTCTAAATGGAGACTTCCACACCTTGCATGTCCTTCATAGCTGCACAGCTTGGTCTAGCCAACACCAAAATAGCTGTATAAGGTGTCAGAATTTTATATACTCTTTATTTCCTCGCATGCTCTCTAACTGTTCTCCATTCCTCTTCTAAAGATGCAAATGACACCAGCTTAGATTCCTTTCCAAGCAGGCCAGTTGGGCTAAATTCATAGGCAAATGTGTGTGTACAGTCAGTCAGACAATAGAAGGTTGTGAGTTCCCATTTGAGTTTAATGTGGGATGAGAGACAACTTTAAATTAGATTACGTTAATCCTATTATATTCCCATATAGTAAAAACTCTATGCTTTGTATCTTCTTTTATCTTAATTTTTATTCTTGATGAAAAACCTTATGCCAGCTCTGATGGCACTCCTCCGCTTCCTTTGGGAACTCTCTTCCCTCCAAGTATTCCAACCCTTTCTACCATTGATGTCCTTCCTATATTAAAGCTTGTATATGAGGTCCCATATTTCAAATAATTTCTATGTGCTGAATACAACTCTTTCTTATGGCTTTAAACCAGTTCTGGCATTGTTTTTAAAAATTATCTTTTTCTCTGTTACGGTGAAAGTTCCCTTAGAATCAATTATTCCAGCTACAAACATCTTGAATGTATATTCTGCTTATAAGTGTTCAAATTCTCTGGTGAGACAAACCCCAGCAGATTAGATGACATACAGACTTTGCAAACAGAAAGCAAAGAGCTAATTGAGAAGTAAAACTCTGCTGCTTTGCTTTGCTTGCATTTTAAAGTGAAATATTCATCAAGTATGAACCATGGCATGGGGGAGCTGAATAGTCCTTGCTGCAGGAAGAAATAAACTCTCACATTAGTGATACCAAATCTTTTAATATCTCATCACTCCTGCAACAACTTTCTCCCTTACAGCTATCAGGTTGTGATTTACAAAGGGCCTGCTATAAGATATTTTATTCTAGTGCCTACCCTGGCTCCTATGTCTAGTGCAGGAAAGATGTCATCCTCTATACATTTCTTATTGTTAGCATCTATTTTATTTTAAATGTCAATGTTTCCTTGCAGTTTATCTACCTTTTCTGGGAGACCACTGTAAAATACATGTATTCTTCCAGGTTGCTATGAGTGCTTTGCACTGCTTTTCCTGTTATTTAGGGAAAACATCTGTTGATGATTGACACTTTCCCTGTGTCTGTCTTCCTGTAGGACTTGCAGCACCAACACAGGTTGTGCTAATGTGTCTCTTGTGATTTGTTGTCTCTCTACTCAGTAGAATCTCTTTACTGTCATCCACCTGTATCTGAAAATTGTTTTGAACTGTGTGGATGGTTTGATTTGGTAGAAAATGACAGGATTTTAATAATTGCTCACATTGCTCACTATTCATCCCAGAAATTCACAAGAGTTTGATTTCTTAAACTAGTGAGAATCACTGATGATGATCCCTTCAAATCTCCAACATGAGTACAGTGAGTACAGTGAGTACCAGAAGCCTAGCGGAGAAGCTCTAAATCACCCATTGCCTTTGAGTAAAGGGAAAAAAACCTCTTGACGCTGAGAAAGGATGTATGGTCAGATCCAACAATCTGCCAAGATGATTTTCAGGATGGCAAAATTCTGTGTCTTTATGCAAGTAAGTAGGGGTGTATAAAGTCTTCCCTCTAAAACCTGGGGTATGTTTGTGGATTCTTCCATCTGAGGCCACAGAGTAGGTTTTGCCCATGGGATTTTGTGTTTATTTTTGATAAAAAGGGAAAGTCAGGAAGGACTTGGATATATAAACTAAAAAAAATTATCAGAAAATTGAAGACTGATTTGTTATCCTTAGAGAAAAGCAGGAGCTCTAGATATTAGTCTTGATGACAAGCTGGTTATGACATAAATCCTGAAGTGAAACTGTTGCTTTTTCCCCTTTTAATTTTAAATCTATAATTTTCAATCTATAATTTCAGTTTTAGAAAAGCCAGATTGTGTAACATATAGAAACAGCAGCTTAAGTTGGCTCGGCTCAGCTCAGCTCAGCTCAGCTTATGGTTTGGCTCGCAGCTTGCACTTACGGATTGGCAAATTTCCGAACTTTGTCCATATATAAGGCACACCGGATTATAAAGCACGCTTCCAGGTTTCGATCAAAATTTTAGTCAAAAGGGTGTGCCTTATAGTCGTGAAATTACTGTATTTTTGTTCAAGAGATTAAACACAAGTCCAAGAATTTACTGACACATTCATGCCTGTGTCTAAAGCTTTAGTTGAAGTTTCAAGACAATTAATGACCTCAACACCAGATTTCAAATTTCCACTGTACCATTTTGATTAATTTATTGTTCCTAGAGAGCTGACTAAGAAAAAAATTTGTGGGTACAAATTCTCATCAACACCTCTACATTTCTTTCAGGACAAGAATTTCAAACCCCTTTTATTTTCTGTGATTTTTGTGTGTGTTCACTGAAAGAATGTGAAAAAGCTCACTGAAACCATTGATAAAACTAAATACACATATTCTTGTTAGTAGGGGAAAAAAGTCTTAATTACCAGCTATATCTGTTGCTTTTCAATTTTCTTCTGAATTATGCTGCTGTCTTGCTTTCATTATTTTTTCTATCACATCTTTGTGGCATATCTTCTTGTTGTGAGAGCATCACTTCATCTTAATTTGATTTGTTGTTTGTAGTCATTTTACAGTAATCAATGTCTGTTTTGAAAAGATTTCTCTTTACTGAGGCATATTTTCACCATTTGATATTCCAGTCCTTTTTTCTTTCACATGTCTTTTATTTATCATTGTATTGTTTCCCCTGCTATTTGCAGTACATCATGATTTAAGCCTGTTCAGATGGCAGTTTTAAATTTAATAATAGATTTATCTTCCCACCAAATGTGGTGTAGCATTCTCAGCAAATTGGCAGCAAAATGTGGTGATTCACTGAGAAAGTTTTAGGTCACTCTCAGTCCAATGAAGTTAAGGTCTGTATTGAGCACACAGCAAAGCACAAGACAAAAGTGCAAAGTGAAACTTTCTTTTTATTATTTTGAAATTTCCTTGGTATTGGTTATAAATGCTAATGGACTTCAAACCCAGAATGGCCTTCATTGGTAGAACAGGCACAGCAATCATATGTTTATAAATATGACTAGAGCTTTTGTTTTATTTTTCAAACAGAGTAAGATGTATTTTTCCATAATATATCTAGAAAAAAGAATTCACTTCTTTCTTTCAGATGTAGTTGGGTTGGTCACTATATGAACTTCAGGTCTCTGTAATCCAAAAGCATTCTATGATTTCAACTATATATACAATGTGGTGTTTAGATCCTGCTTGCTTATTGCTAGTAACAGTGTGTTCATACATATATTCCACTGCAGGATGCACACTCCCATCACTCTGCCTTTAAACAGGAGCTGCTTTCTGCAAGTTTCACTGAAAATCTGACCACTCTGATCCCACAGTGTGAACAGAGTTCCTCTGAAAAATGCTCATCACTGTGTGCATGAAGCTGGAAAAGGTGCAAAGAAAGAAACATCAGAAGAAAAACCCTGGACTTTGGATATATATGTTGATAAATTCCGCTGGATTTTTTCACTTTCTTTGACAGAAATAAAGCACCTCGTGCTCATGCTATTTTTTTTTTTACCTTTTCACAGACTGCTATCAAACACTTGGTACCCATCACTGTCAGAGAAGACTGATGCAGGCTTTGTGGCTCATCTAAAATGCAGTACAGGTGCACCCTTAAATACAGGCGATCCTTTTTGATTGCTTCACTGGGTAGAAATGAAGAGGGAGATCCAAAGTTTGGAAAATGCAGAAAGTCACATTTGAAGAAAGGAGTCCTTGTGATGAGTTAGTTAAATTGACCAGGTTTAAAACGAAGCAACAAGGTAGGCTAACAGAATTTTTTCAGTATTTGCAGCATAGGATTGTTTTTACTGTGACTGCAAGCCATAAAGATACATGACTTATCTGCAATGTCCTCGCTTTTACATGATTGTGCTAATTACCTAGAAAAATGTGGTTGCTTCCAACTGAAAAACCAATATTCACAAGGTCTGGCACACAGACATACAAAAAGAAGCAAAGAGCAATACCTTTCTCTCTTTAAAAATGCAGCTGAAAAGTGCTGCCTGAAGAAGAGACATGGCCAGTTACTATCTCTCTAAGTTACAGGTCACCCAATGAAGAGCAGCAACTAGCCATGTTCATACCCTTTAACCTAGACTAATGTGCAGTGATGCAGCTGTGCTCCTCCTTCTTTCACTGCACAGTGAATTCAACATTTAGCTGAATTAATTTGTATTTGCTGTGAGCATGCACATAGTTTTTTCGACAATTTCTCCTGCTCAAAGAGCAATTTGCTAAGCCATGAAAATTTCCTTGTGTATCTGAGCCAGCAACAAGATGAATAAGGAAATATTATTTCAGCATGCCACCTTCTATTAAAAGTTCATAATTAGCAGGCCATTTGGACAGGCTCTTGCCAGGGACAGCATGATTGCCCCCACTTACAAAAGGAAGGCCCCAACAGATGATGCTGTTAACGCATTTCTTATCTAACATATGCAAGATTAATGTATAATTATAGTGGAATCAACTAAAATCTGCTTAGAGAGGGACTAGAGCTTGCTTAATTGACAAGAGTTTACGGGATTACAAAAGCTGATGCTTTCCAGTCTTTTCACACAGCAGTCAAAAGGATGCCTCGTGGTTTAACAGCACTGCTGCACTGTAGGATTGTGTGTATCCACACAGCTCCACTCAAGCATTCCTTTTAAGAATCTTCCTATCTTTTCCAATATCAAGCAGTAATACCTCTTTCAGCCTCTTCTAGTTGCTTTAGGAATAAAATTATTTTTAGAACTGTCATAATCAAGCAGAAGCTGACAGTCACTGAAGAAACCTTTAAATTGCATTGAAATATGCTGTCTTCATAAGCAAAATCTAATTAAGGTTTAAACTGCAATGTTAATTGCACAGCACTGAGATTCACCATGCATTATGGGTTTATTATCAGTTTGCTGATGAGTAATTTCAGAGAGGCAAATGCAACTTCTGGGAACCATGTTAAGTCCATGGAAAAGGACTTAATTACTAGCAGGAAAATATTTGCTTTATAGTTAGTTTAGGACAGAATATCTGAAGGTATCTTAGTAAGAGCCAGGGAACATAGAGCACCAAATAAACCACCATGTAGCAATTCTATTATCTTCAGAACTATTTATTTTGCATTTCAAATGTAATCATCTCTGCATAGTTTGGAGAGGACTGAAGCTGCTGTAAGCATTGCTGCAAATAACCAGATTCTAAGAAATAACATTAACAAAGCTAAAAAAATAAACCAAATAATTATTCATGGAATTTAAGGAAACAAAGAAACCCCATTCTGTGTTATCACCACTCAATCCCCAGTAAAGGGCAGCTTTTCAGACCAGATTTTTTGCTTGACTACTTTTCCTACATGAAAACTTTTAAAGAGGAAAAACCCTCCTTCCTCTCTGCACTTTTGCATTATTTTTTGCTCTCAGCTGATTCATAATAATATGGAAACCTCCAACTGAAGCCTAATACTTAGGAATCTGATTATCTTTTTCTTTTATAGAGACTTAGGTTAAGTAAGGCTCAGCTCCTTAAAGGCATTATGTCCGTACTTCTGAAGTCAGAACCAAAATATCTTTGGGGATTTAAGTCTTAAGCATCTACGTTACATCTAGTAATGAGATTCTGGTGCCCAGATAAATTGGCACTTTCAATTTTCCTTCCCATTGCTTTGAACTTTCACTCCTGTTCATAGGAGCTTTTCATAAAACCTTAGATGAGTGCAGGTGATATAACTGAGTCTTCGTTACAGTATTTCAGAATTCATCATTTAATGTGCTTTGCATACCACTAATGACATCTTTTTAGACATAGATGAAAAATGGATGTAATATATTCCATCAAAATTAAATATGTACTGGAAAATTGGACTATACTTTAGTTACAAGATTTCTGCCACCTCTTTTTGACAATTTTTAAGGAAAATTGTAGACGGGGAAGTGTTATTTTTCAGCTTGACCTGTAGACCTTTATCCACAGGTGAGTACTACTGCTGAAGAAATATATATGTGGTTTTCAAACTTCTGTTTTCCACTGAAGGAGAAGAAACAAGTTTGCTTTTGGTAGCTGAACAAACCCCATGGAAAACAAGGAATACTGGAGGAAACTACATACAAATGGAAAATTTCTCATACCCAGAGGAATCTTACAATTGCTCAGTAGAGTAACCCATACACTGACATTTTTCATTCAGAAAAAAGAACCAGGTTATTTCATGAATGATTTTTGAAGAAAAAATAGAACTAAATTCACAGCTAATACTCCTTGCAATAAATTATTCAACCAAATCGACTTCTTTTGTTAACAAAACAACACAGCTATAAATAGCTCTCCTCCATAACAGTAAAGTTTTTCTGCAAGAAAAATTATGTCTGAGGAGTGTAAGTGTGAATGACCCATTTATTAATGCAGTCATTTCTATAGCCTGTTTCTTGAATCTTGATTAAAGCAGACTTGATCAATACAAGAGGAACAACAGCTCAATATAGAAAATGATAAGGTTATAACTATCACAGTCACTAATTATACGTGTTTGAAAATTCCTATCAGAAGGATACCAGCTGCTCATCATGTGCTAGTCCAGCTCCACAGTTTTCATAGAGTCATAGGATGGTTTGGGTTGGAATGTACTTTAAAGAACAGCTAGTTCCTTGGGCAGAACCTTCCCCTGGAACAGGTTGCTCAGAGCCCTGTCCAGCCTGGCCTGTTTTGTCTCACCTCCAGGATATTTTGGGGGAATGCAAAACAAGCTGCATTTATCAGCATGACCTAGCAGGCTGGAAAAGTCTGGCATCCATCTCTATTTATGTACAGATGATGGGGCAAAGTAGGGAAAGTAGATTATAGTGATGAATTAACCATATCCATCCCTCAAAAAGGTTCACAGATTTTAAGTTATCCTGTCTCAGCAAAGGCTCGGGCAGCTAACCCTGAAATACATTGCATCTAGCTCCTAAAATCAGACTAAACTGTAGCAACAATAAGATTCATATGAAATTTAACATCTGAACTTTCTTGAGCTTAGTCCTGTCTACGCAAAAGGTTTTTTTTGTTTGTTTATTTGTTTTTTTTGGTTTTTTTTTATTGTTTACCTGTCTCCTGTTCTGCAGCTGTCGCATCACATTAGATGTAAGGACTATGCACATGCATTTTTGCAATGTTCTAGAAAACATGATGAGCCTCATTCAATTAATTAGTTATTTAATTAATTAATTTTAAGTCATCACACAGGCAGCACGTACTGTCACTGTTAGAATTGAAAGTAACTGCAACTATACTCAGAAGATGGCAGCTGCCAGAGGGCACTAACTAACAAGCTATTTATAATATGCAAATTTTAACTCAAACTGCAAAACCAAAATTCATAGTTCATGCAAAAGCAGGAAACACTTCCTTTCACAGATAAACAAAATTTCTAGATTGGTGTAGGGAGCAAAGTGGGACCAAATGTCCCCCAGACCTTACTAAAAGAAAATATTTTAAATAGAGACATCAACTCAAACACTCCTATTCCAGGCTAATTTAGTCCAAGAGCTTGTACAACTAGTAAAAGAGGTGATGCAGACAGCTACTTATGCTTCTGAACAAACTGCTATAATCAATTCTCCAGGGGGCTGATCTTTCTGAGCAAGACTTCAAATAGTGCATAAATGAATCTCTAGTTAATTCTTCCTCTAGACAAAATATGACTGGAGTGGGAGATATTTGGAAGTTTCTCCCTTTCATAACATATACATGAAAGCAACAAAATAGGAACACTATCATCATGTCAGGATATTCCTGTAAACAAATGCTTATTTTTTTCTGAATATACTTCCTGCTAAAAATCCTTAGAGTAAAACTATTAAAAATAACGGAATACCAGTGTTTTATTTTGTAAATAATTCTTTAATGCCATTGAAGGAACTATCAATTTTATACCAGGATCTCTAGATAATACAACATTAGTTCTTTTCCTATCTATGCTAGCTTTTACATGCCTAGTAAAAAAAGAGATTGTCTTGCATTCACCTCATTGCACAGAGTATTCCTCTTTGTCCCAGTTTTTAATGTTTACTAGTCCCAGCATGTGACAAATCAAAAATTTTATTCCTAGATACCTGTTGGGCTTTCTCCAATAACAATTAATCATCCTGCTGTTGCCTTTAGGCATGTCCTCTATTCTTAGGTAGTTATTATCCACATGCTCAGGAAGATACTACATGTTCCTTCTGTTCCTTGAGCATCCATACTAGAAACAAAGCCTTTTTTACTTCGCATGCTATTAGTTTACGGAGAAGTTATTTTTGCCTTACAGAGCTGGTAAAATAATTGATTCACTGTGAAATGGATAAAATTTGCTCTTTCATTAGAATTTTTAAAATTTATTATTTAGGTTCTTTGTCTATTATTGTTTTATTTTTTTATGAGAGAGATATATGGAATGCATTTTTTGAGTATGGGGTATAGGGGTTGAACTTTAGTGCTGAAGCTTCATCACCCAAAAACCATAAGAGATCACTATTTTTCTGAAATGTCTGCACACACATTTAATGGGAAATCTTTACCAAAAAAACCAAAAAACCACCTCAACCTACCCCTCCTTTATCTATATTTAGATTTATATTGTTTGAAATTTCTATGAGATTTTCACTGAATGCTTGATTTTGAAACAATATGCTCAGAAACACCACATTATCATTCCTAAAATAAGTAAAACTTTTCAGCTGTAAGCATTTTGTTCAAAAATTTAAATGAATGCATAGTAAGACGACAAAAGTTACCATAATTGCTTGGGCTAATTTTTTATTTCAGCTGTTTTGTTTTCTCAACTGTTTGAGTCACAGAAGCTTACATGATTTCAGCCTTTTATCCTGATTTGCAATGTAGTTTTATTTTTAAACCCAAATCTTTTCCAGAAGCTGGTAAAAACTCCCCTTGCAGGTTATAACAGGCCCTTCTAAGTCAAGAAAATAGAAAGAGGTGATGTGTACCAGGGGAATAACAGGAGTACAGAGGGAGAGATCAAGGGAGACGAGCAAACTCTCAACTTTGGGGTGGCTCCTGAGGAATAAATGGTCACCAAATTCCTAAGTAAATTTTTCCACTGACTGCATGGTGGGGAGGAGCTGCTAATTTTTCATATGAGAACACCAGTGACTCCAGCCACCACTAAAGGGACAGTGGAAAAACATTGAAAGTAGCACTGGGCAGTAGAAAACGAGGCAGTGACCTCATTACAAAGTGCTCCACAAAAGCATAATTAAAGTTCCACAGGCTTTTACAGTTTTGCTTTGCTTTTTGTCTCATTCTACCAGGAACATTTTGTAAATCCTGCCTTGTCAGCTTAACACATGGGGACAAAAATGCATCAAATGCTTGAGTAAACTGGGTTTTATGGTGTTAGCAAGATTATGATAGGATTTGTTGCTTGGGGAAAGTGGATCATTCCCGTTGCTTTGTGGGTGATTTGCATTACAAATATCTCTCCTCATATGAAAAAAGCCAAATTGGAACCCCAAGCCAAGCAATCGACTTCCAACCTCTCTGGAAGGACAACAACCCTTTCCTGAGGTAAGATTTCTGAGATTTGCCATGACCCAAATGTACATCACACTGTAATAAAATAGTTTTTCCTGTATTATTGTCTCAGATTTAGAGTTAACCAATGCCTTTGAGAAGTTCTTGTTATTACATGCCCTAAAATGACACTTCACTGGGTGACAATTAGCAGTAAAGACCAGCCCAAGGTGTCTGTGAGAGGATTATCCTGGGAAGCACTGCTTGCTTCCCTACTTCGAGGACAAGGGTCAGAGCACAGGTCCTGCAAATATCCTGTGGTGGATTGAGAGCAAGTCTGTAATAAAAGTGCAAGCTGCACATTGTCCATCCTGAAATGCCAATTTGTACTGTATACCAAGTTTTGCCATAGGAAACCCAGCCATATATCTCCTGCAAGGTTAGAGCTTCTATTTGGCAAATATTTCTTTACATAAGCTACTTTAGCAGTTGCTTCCCTAAAATAATTTCAGACCTGGAGAATTTTCAGAGCTACACCATTGCCCAGATATTACAGAAGCCCCCTTACCTCCATTTTTTTTTTTTTTTCGCTTTGCTATACCACCCTAAAGAGAGCTTATGTTTGATTTCCTTTTTCAGCTGTCATTTACTGCTCAGCACCTTCTCAGTTATCTTGTCATTGCCAGCCTCTCTGGCCTTTTGGTAATTTTGGTGGACTCCAGGTGGAACACTCAAAGTAAAGGCTTGTCAGCAGTGTTTCTGTTAAATCCAAACTGTAGGGGAAAAACATCACTTTAATGTCATTTATATTTGTAGGAGGGCTTTTTTTTTTAGCAAAATATATAATATAAATATATATATAATATATAATTGCCTTGACTTCAATTTTGCAGGAATACCCTTTTTCTCTCTGTCCTCCACTCACCCTTCTTTAGTGGTAGGAGAGAAAAGAGAACAGACAAAAGGGAGAAACAATGCCCAATGAAAGAGAAGTACATGTGCGCAAAACTAATCAAGATTTCTGTCAGCTGTAGTTTTAGGATCTTTCTCAAAACCCAGCATAAAATTTACTTGCTTACTGACAAATTCTGTGTTCCCAAGCAACTCTGGAGCTCGTGGGAATTCAGCTGTAAGTTGAATGAATTCTACTAGCTGAGCGTCTTCTGTAAGTAAATACATTATGCACCCTCTTTGACTGACCATTATGTGATCTTTAGGCTTTTAGATTCTTTTTGTTTCATGCTTAGAACTGTGTACACTTTTTTTTTCTAAAGACTTATAGCAGACTATGGCTTCAGGTTTTCCTTGTTTGGAAAAAACAAGACATGAAACCTGCTGTTGAAAATTGACCACAAAAAAAAAAAAAACAACCAAACAAAAAAACAACAAAAAAAACCACCCCAAAAAAACCTGTCTGAAGGATTTGATCTTTCTTAGTCCAGGCAATGACAATGCATTTCTTCCTTGTGAGGAAAGGAGGAGTGGCAGGGACGAATCTCTTCTCTCTGGTGATCAGAGACAGGACTGGAAGGAATGTCCTGATGTTGTGTTGGGGGGATTGGGCTGGATATTAGGACAAAGTTCTTCACCCAAAAGGTGGTTGAGCACTGGAACAGAGTCCCTAGGGAAGGGGTCCCAGGAGCAGCGTGACAGAGCTTGAGAAGCATTTGGAAAATGCCTTCAAATATATGGTGTTATTTTTGGGATGATCCTGTGCAGAGTCAGGAGTTGAACTCAATGATTCCAGTGGGTGCCTTTCAACTCAGGATATTCTATTATTGAGAATTACAGTAATTTCACAATTATAAGCCGCACCTTTTTCATTGAAGAATCCAGCCTACCCCAGTAGTGTGGCTTATATTCAGGTGCGGCTTATCTATGGACAAATCCCAGTGAAATGCCAACCCAGAAGTGAGAGCCAGCTGGGGAGGGTGCCTGGGGCTGCCTTTAAAGGCTTCGCTGGTCTATGAAAACTGTTGCAACTTGAGCACCTGACACCAAACCCAGCTGGCAGCGATTCTGTTACTAATTTGTTACTTTCTTACACATGGATCCTTGCTTTAAAAAAAAAAAAAAAAAAAGAAAAAAAAAAGTGTGGCTTATATTCAGGTGTGGCTTATATACGGACAAATCCCATGGTCTGCCCGGCTACCGGGAGGTGCGGCTTATAATCAGGTGTGGCTTATAATCGTGAAATTACTGTAGTTAAATTAAATCTTTATTGAAGATTTCTTTTTTCTACATTCTACACATCACTTTGTTGTCACTGCATTAGTTGTGTTGGACCTTTCTGAAAGGATATATTATTCTCCTATGTCTGCATAATATGGCAAAGCTAAAGTTTATCTCTGCCCAGTGAATGTTTTCCATTTTATTTGTTGTATTCAACACCCAGAACAAGCCATCCAGGGGAGCTCAAAGTGTAGCAGTGCCATTAAGAATAGTATTGTCATATGCATCAGTAACATTGGCCAACCACTGTTCCTATTGACTTCAGAGCTAAATCAAGATCAAAACACTTTTTAAATACTGCTAACATGTTGTTTTCAATAGAGTAACTCATGAACATTTCATTAATCCTCCTTGAAACTGCATCTGCGCCTTACTTTGCTCACCTGTTATTTTTAGCTACCCCTCAGTCACTTTCCAATCACACACTATGCATTCAGCAATATTTTGTTTCTGCTTCAGTCATCTTGTCTTCTTGCATCTAGTGTAATTAATATTTGTTTCCCTAACTCTGACATAGAAAGAAATTCACAGAAATAAATTATCATCTAATGCATGGAATGAATATCTGAGGAAAATTTGGATAGATACTAGAATGCAGTTTGGAAAGCAATTGAACAGGTGTATGACAGAAGTACATAAAGTCATAAGCATATGAGTTATGTGAATTGGGAATCAATACTCATTGTTTTTTCGCAGCACAAGAGCTGTGGGAAGCAAATGGAATTTTTCGAAATACTGTTTCACACAGCAAATAGTTACAGCAGAAGTCTCCCTAAGAGAGGAAGTTGTTGAGACTCAATAGAATTCAAGAAAAATTAATGAAAAATAAAGTATTACTGAGGGCAAATAAAAATAACAAGCTGGGAACAACAATGCTATACAAGTTTCCTAAGCCACAGACTGTGGGAAGATGGAGGAAGTAAAAGGAAAAGCCTAACCCCTTTCTATGTATTCCTAAATGTTTGGACACTGCCAGAGAGAGGTATTGAGAGGTTTTCAGTCTCTCTAGCCATTCTTTTTATGGATGTTTTAAAATCTGAAGTATTTCAATCTCTGATTCTTTTTCACTAAGTAGGTACAAATGACAATTCTTTCTGTGAGATATGGTAGACACACTGCATTTCTGGAGTGCCAAAAAAGCATTCATTACCATGCAGATGCGTGTCAGCTAGTACATACTGTGTTTGTCACATATTATACTGGAAGGCAGAGATGTAAATGACAAATATGGTTGAAGGTGTGAGTAAATTACTGAATAAATTGGAATCAAAAGTTCTCATTCTCTTTGCAAGTATGACAACATAATTGCAAAAGAGTGGGATTGTGAATAAAGAAACAAAAGAGGAAGAGTCTTGTGATTCAAGTGAAATTAGCATTCTCAAGGTGCTTTTTCTGCTCTCAGGTTCTAGTTTTTATTAGCAAATTTTTTTGAAGCGGTACAAATGTAACAGTCCACTTGTGATGCAATTTTCTTGTCTGTTCTACCAATAAATCTGTTTGAGGTATGAGGTGGTTAAAAGCATTGGCAAAATATTAGGTTATCAGATTCTATCCTTAAAGTGGTTCTGTGAGGAAAACCAACCTTGTTTGGTTTGTTCTGAATCTGGTTTTCACCAGAGTTGGTGTAAAAAAAAAGCCTATTTGAGGACAGTAAAGAACAGGTCAGACATTGCAGATTGAGTGAGGTTAGGAATTTATTTCAACAAGAATCAGAACTGTAAGTGACTATTCAGATTGTAGCACATGTAAAGAAACCCAAACACAAAAATATGAATAAATTTCTTAGATATTTCCATTCACCAATGCAACTTTTAAGTGAAAAATAGAAAAGTACCAAATCTCTTTTCCCTAGGTAGTCTTATCGACAGAGATAGTTTGGGGTTCTAAATTTAGTTTCTGAAATTGCCACAGTCTGATTATGGTTTTTGGTGAGTCTGTTACTTCTTCTGGGCATCAATTCTTCAGCCTCAGGGCAAAAGTATTTCCCTGCTCCATCCTTCCTTTCCTTCTTTGATCTGTACTTCTTTTCCAACCCATAAATCACTCAAAGAACCTACTGCTCAATACAACAGTAAATGTAACCCAGGGATGTTCAGGAATTGGTTTCTAGCCTTGGTTAGCTTAGATTTGAACTCATATTCAAATATTAAATACAATTCATGAAATAAAATGTGTTGCAAAAATAAATGTTAGCTTTACTGTCCAAATTAAATTATTTGGAAGGACAACAATTAAGTGGCTCACCTTATCAAAATTACTTATGCTTCTTTTGGAAAACCAAATGCTTGATTTAAGTAAAATGAATATCTGAGCAATTTATTTGAATTTTTTTTCTTCAAAACTTCATTCCTGTGAAGTATCTTGATTTTGATGAAACTGCAATTTTTGATGGAGAATCATTCCATTAATTGTCATCTAGAGGACCCAGACATTGCACCTCATCCTTCTTCTCTGATCTAGACAAGAGAAAAAAAAAATCTGCAATCTTCCCTATTTTTTCTGCTGACTGAGACAGTTTCAAATGGGCTTAATGATACTCTGGGACTCCCAAAGTCCATGAAAATTTCCATATGTCTGCAAAATGGCTACACAGTGTCCAATGGAATTGCACAAGGGCACCATTTGAAAGCCTTTACTTCTCCAAAATGATGTAAAATGTTCAAGGAGAAAGATTTTCTCTCTACTCCCCTGCTCTATGTGAACCTTCATGATAATGGAGAAAAGTTAATTTTTTTTCCCCCCTCAATAAATGGCTATGGGTTTCCATGACTGAACTCACTGTAAGAGGTCTGTGCTGACAGGAATCAGCCAAATTCACATTTCCTACACACACTTCATGCCAGCCTCCTGCTGATCTCTGCTCATCCTCATGTCTGGAGGATTCCAAAGAACTATGTTGAAGAAAATGCAAAACATCAACACTGCACCAGAGAGAGGAAAGAAGACAATTAACAGATTTACTTCTCTGCTATGCTGACAAGCAAAAAGGCCCCAAATAAATCTAATAATAATAATTCAAAAATTAAACATAAAATACCGGAGAAGTCAAATTTAAAAAAATAACAAAAGATCTATCAACAGTTTATACTGTCCAGTTAGTGTCAGTGGAGGTGGGTATGATTTTTCAGCTCTTTCTTTACAGAATATAAACATTGGAAGACAGAGATCCCCAGTGAGCCAGGGAGAGACCTGGGAGCAAAAACCTCATCTGGTGCTTCATCGACTCAGAGACACTGCTCCTTGAACAACATCACTAATGTTGGGAGTGCATTGAATAATTAACCTTTCCATTAAAAATTAAAGGTACCTATAGGAAAAACTTGGGAAACCTTGGCTTTGCTGAAGGCTAAAGAGCAAACTCTAGAGGTTTATGAGGTCATTCAAATGCAGTATTTACCTGACCTAGTGCAGACTTGTACAATGCACACACCTGGCACTGCATTATCTTCTTAGTCCATAGGAGAAATATTTCTCAATCCCTTCATTCCCAGAAAGACATCCAAAATAGGCCAGCTGGATTGGTTTTTTTTTTAAGGGCTTGTTTCAGGGAATATTAAGCATGATTCGAAAACTGTCTTAGAGACAGACATCTGCTCTGCAGCAATTTAAAATTATTTGACAAATCTTACTGGAAGTAATGTAAAATAGAGGTTATAAAGGCCTGTTTGTGGGCATTACTGTGGCCAATTAAGAAAATAAGAACAATGTCAGGCTTTTCAGAGGAACAAATAGCTTCCATAAAATACCTTGAAGTAGAATGTATTTCAATATTTCTTTGCTGTAATAAAGTAACTTTGGATAATAAAAATATTCTGGTTACAAGTAGTATCAGAGTCTAGTCCTTTATTATTCAAGGAATATTATTTTAATATCATTTCTCTGTGGGAGGGCATGAGAAACACTCTTCCAGGATTGCAGGACAGAGTGTTCTCTCTTGCTGTATAGAACAGAGTGAATAATTAAGTGGCTCGAACCACTTTGATGAGTGGAGTGATGTGGGGTTGAGCTCTGGCCTGTTCCAGCAGGTCCACATTTTTCTTGTGATCAGGGCTCCAGACCTGGATGCAGTACTCCAGGTGGAGTCTCACGAGAGTGAAGTAGCAGGGCAGAGTCTTCTCCCTTTGCCTGCTGCCCTTTTCTTTTGATGCAGCCCAGGATACAGCTGGCTTTCTGGGCTACCTGTGAGCATTGCCAGCTCACACCCGAATTTCCATCCGTGAGAATTCCTCTGTCCTTCTCTGTCCTCATCCGCTGAGCTGCTCTCGGTGAGCTCTGCTCCCAGTCTGTACTCATGTCTGGGATTTGGAAACACACACAAGTTGGTGCCATGTAGTCTTTTGTGGTTCAGAAGTGCCTTGGTAAGAGCAATATTTTTGTTGTGATCTTATGGAAGTACTTTTCCACGCTGGTCTTTTAGTAGCTAGAGGCCATTTTGGTATCTGCAGAATTCTAATGACAGCTTGTGCTTTCATCTCCTCCCACCCATGTTTTTAAAGCAGACAAACACACAAAAATTTCTGCAGACAGAAGGGCTTTCAATTATTAGAAATTTCACTACACTGTCCAGAAAACTGGTCTGTTTGCAGACTAACGAAATGGGTTCATGATAATTTGGCAGATGTCTAATTCAGAAGAGAGAAAAAATTCTTCAAAAATTTATGGCAGAAACTTGCAAAGCAATACATCTTAAGAAGAGAGCTGACTTACATTTACTCATTACTTGCACCTTATGGTGGGTTGTCACAATAATTCAGACTCAGATGCAAGTTAAGATGCAGAGAAGTGCTCTGTATTTATGATGCTGATGAGCATGCAAAAGTGAAACAGTTTATGAAGAAGTTAGGCTGTTCCTTAGACCTGAATACTCAAAAGTGTAAATTTCATCATCTCCTTTTGCAGATAACTGTCTCCTATCACCTCTTTGGATAAAGATACCTTGTTTATATAAGTCTTGGAGTAATAAAGAGGACAAAAGAAAGGGTAAAAATAACCAAAATTAGCAGCAAAATATTTTTTCTTTAATTTTTTTTTAAATTTTATTTTTTCTATCAGATTACCTAACTGAATGTGACAAAGGAAAGACTGTATAATCAGATAATCCATTTGGCCCTCAGCCTAAAAAAATCAATTAATCACTGCTGTACATCTGATCTGTTCTTTGCTTTGTGGTATAAAGGAGATGCACAATTAACAAATCTTCCATGCTGAGGTTTCTGATGGGAAATAGGCCCCAGAATCCAAACTGCCAAATATATATTCTTGTTGCTCAAAATTCCAAAAAGCTTCCTCTCCCAGAATCAGAGGATACTCTGTGGCAGAGGGTGCCACATGTGCTACAGATTGGTACCCTGATTCAGATTTGGGAGACATTAACATATGTGAAATTTATTCAGTTTACACCTTCTAACAGGGCATCACACCAAATGAATTTAATGCATTTACTGGAGCCATATGAACATCTCTTAAGTGTATTATTAGAGCTCTCTTAGGTGGCTACAGACTCAAAAACACTCTCCACTTTGGGAAGGAATCAAATGTACTAAGGAAAATGCATTGCCAGAAATTAGGGCTTTGAGCACAAGGAACACCTCACAGTTCTGTGCAACATTAACATCCTTTTCTTTAATTTTTTTGTCACTTCAGGAACACTTATCATCATGGTCTAGTTATAAAAGCAGTACTTTGGCTACTTACAAGTTAATTGGGTATAAAGCAAAAATTAAACATAATTAGAAGGTCCATGGTCTTAGACCACAGAAATCCAGGCTATTACTTTTGTGCAAAGCTTCATCCTAAATGGATCTTTATTTCAATAAAATATCTTCTGTTAATTAGCATCATGAACTCCATCTGCCAAATTGAGAGTGAACTCTCTCTGTGCATTTCCCATACTTTGAACAAAAGACTTCAAGTAACTATTAAGATGATGCCTTTTTAGTAGCATAAAACCCTGAAATGCTAATCCGTGACAGAAGGATTTAGCATTTCATACACAATAACTTAAAAAGCAAGAAAAGTGTTAGCTTATGATTTATTGAATACAAGATCTTGATTCCCATCCATTAAAGACTTCATCAGACTAGTTACAATTTTTAAATGCATTAGTGTCATAGTTTAAGTTGCTTGCTTTTTTTTTTTTTCCTCCCTGAACTGATGTGGACTTTGACTAACTGAAATGAAAGAACTTATAGAAGATTCTGGCCCTTGCTCTTAAAGAAATGTCCATTGTCCAAAGGATTGCTGGTCTCTGAATGTCTTGGTGCTGTGACCACTTCCCTGGGGAGTCTGTTCCAACAGAGTATTCTTATAATTTTATCCTCTAAGTATTTACTCTGAAATTCACTCATTAATAAAGTCTATTTTCACATTTCAGCTTATGTTGTGGAAATATTTAAATGCATGTATTTTTTATAATTCCTAGAATATCAAGTTCTCTATTGCCATATGTATTTCTACCCAGAAGATTGCTTAATTTTAGCTATGGTTCCACTTGAAATGATAAAATGTGCAAGAAAAACTAAAACCATTTTCATCCCACCCTATTTCTACAGGCTATGGTATACACATATTAAATGGTTTGGAGATGACGGTCATAAGTCAACATCTACTCTCTGGAAAATCCTGCCCTTCCCAATAGCCAAAGCTTCCTGCAAAAATTCAGCATAACTGTGAGAATTCAGAAAAAGAAGTTCAATTTCTACATGTGGGATTACCATCCAATACAGTGTTATTTCACATAATGCTATCATGGGAAAACATACTTTGAGTTAAACAGTGCAAAAATTTGGCCAGATCCCATTACTCGTAGATCTTAATAACAGCTCTCGAAATACCGGTTTATGTGTACAAAAACTTAATGAACCATGCAGCGATCACTCACAGAGGCTGGACCTGGAGTTGGCAGAATGGAGGAAGGGGGAAACACGGATGTTGTCCAGCCACAGCCGATGAGGAGTTAACACAGAGGGGCTGCAGAGACAAAGCAGTGCTTCCCCTGGCAGGGTAGCTATTTGTTCAGAATAAAGGTTACTGCCTTTCATTTGAATAAAATGGGAGCTGCATGTAACTTAACTGTCAGGCAAAATACAGCTGAATGGTGCTTTTGCTGAGAATGATAAAAGACAATTCAGGTATAATGAGGTCTGTTTCATACATACCAGGTAAGCTGACATATCTTATTTTCCCAGGATAGTATCAACTTGCTGTTAAAATAACCCTGGTATTTTGGCCTCAGAAATCCTGGAGACAATCACAAATATTTGCTGCTTTTCAATTGAAGAAGTGCTTGCCTGGGCTTCCATATGCTTTCCCCAGACACTTTACTACCCTGACTGAAAAAAGCATATTCTTATATGTGTGTGGGAGCACTGTTGGTGGAGCAGTTGATGGAGACTGATTTATTGAACACACCTTATCTGGGGCCTGGTTTCTTCTTGCTCTCAATGCTCTCCTGGCACAACACACTTATGGTTTGATCCTCAAACTATGAAAACTTGTTATGGTGCATGAAAACAGAACAATCTGGTCCTAAATATGCAGTTCCTCTGGTTGGGAAAAGGGAAAAAAAGGAAAAGAAAAATAAAGACAGCTGCCGCCTTCCTATTAACTTTACATAAAAAGGAAGAACAATTTTAGAAGATGAAGATTCAACTGAGTTTAATGATGTGATGACTCTGGGGTCAGATCACAGCAAATTAGCTGCCTACAGAGTTAGTATTTCACTTGCAGTCTTTCTGCTCTGCATTTTGAACAAAAAGCCCAGGACAGACTGCTTTTCTCACCCTTGCACAGAGATTGTTTTTTGTAAGTTTTCATTTTTTTTCAAAGAAGTTCTCATTTTTTGAAAGTCCTAATTTTTTTGAAATTACTGAGCCTGAGTAACTTCACAGATAGAAAAGGCCAAAATGGACAAGTCCAGGTAATTTTGCTTCAAGTCCCTTATGCATCTCTAGTTTCATAATTCTTATTGTGTTTTCTCTGATAGCATGGTAACTACACAAAGAAACATCATGGAAATAATTCCATTAAAATATAATATTGCAAACTGGATTTTATAACTACATTTGCACACTGACAAGTCTGCAAACTTGCTTATATGCTTTTTAACATGAGCAATAGAATGAATCTTGTCTCAACAATATTCCCAGTAATCAAAGCATCAAAGATACGCAGCAAAGGAAATTTCAGACAGCAGGGTTAAAGCTGTGTGGTCTGAAAGTTTCCAGGATTAAGTGAGTGAAAGCTGGGCCTCAAAAAGGAAAATGTCAGGCAAGTTAGCAATGGATGTTGCTGTAAGTAATGGCTAACAGGAAGTTTTCTAGCTCTATTTATTTGCCAACTAATTAGAAGGAATTTGAATTGACACCTTGCTAAATGTTTCTGTTGTGTCATACTAAAGTGGAGTGGCAAGGGTTACAAAACAGAATTTCTTGGCAAACTTGAAAATCTCAAGGTAAGAATGACATTCTTACCATTCCAAGAATTTCTTATCAACATTTAGTATTAAATAAAATCAAAAGAAAAGAAAACTAACAAACAAAACAATCCCAAACCATCAGGAAAGGATGAATTAAAAACCCAGGTTCTATGCTACGCTGCAGACTGGGTCTTGAAGCTCAAAAGGCTCTTTTATTCTACACGTTAGAAACAATAATGACATGTGCTGGTGCTGCTTTCTCTCTGAAAAGGATGGTAGAACACGGTTTGTTGGTAAGTGAGCAGACCTATTTAAATATTTAGATTAGCAGTAAATAGAAATGCTTTCACTCACCTGCTTGTCCCTCAGTCTCTGCAGGGAAAATTAGAAAAACTCTATGTGGCTTGTTTCAAATGTGAGGCAACATCACTGTGCTGTCCTTTCCCTCATTTTCTCCATAGCTCACCCAATGTATTTTATGCCACCCTTCATGACATGCTTGCATTTAACTTGGCAAAATTCATGCCCTTCTCCAATTTATTTAAAATTAAGTTCTGTGCAGAAGTTATCATTCTTGCATCTTCTTTGCCCTAGTTTTCTTTTCACTTACATTTTCTGTGTTTAAAAACTTGCTTTGTTAGTCCCGTTTCACTGCTTAGGAGAGCAGTGTTACAATACACTGCTTTTTCTTCTCTGCTTTTATTTCCTTTGGTTTTTCATTTACAGAAGATCTCCTACCTTCATCCAGGAAAAGAATAAATGTTATTCTTTGGGATTTCAGTGGTTAGAGATTTTAGCATATCAATTACTGCCTTTTATTTATGTTTTGCATCAATGGAACAACAAAAAGAGCAGCAGTGTTACATGAAAAAAACAAAGCCAAAAGATTTGAAAACTAAGTTAATTCTGGTTTCTAGGGAGGAAGAGTTAGGCAAAATCATGCACATCTAGGATTTTGAGAGAGATCTCAAAGACCTAATTAATAATTTCTACTGAAGGCCATAAATAGCCAAATGATGGATTTAACAACATGCCTGTGGAGATCTTACCATCCCTCCTAAGTCTTTGTCACGACTACGGTGCTGCTACTGAGCCATGCACACTTCATCCACGTCAGAAGTACCTTTATATCACTGTGCTGGGCTTTTCAGTCATAGCTGGAACCATCCCTTAAAACATAAAACTGTCAAACACTATTGAGATATCATAGTAAGATCGAGTGCAATGTTTAAGCAGAGAATGAACTGAGGAAGTGACCAGTACCTTGGGTATTTGCTTAACAGTACCAGCATCAGAACAAAAATAAATCTCTCTGTAGAAGTTTTGATGTGACATTAAACATGACCTTTTAAGTAGCTGATTGAAATGAGATTCTGTAGAAAAAGAAAGACATATACGAAATGTTGAGGTAAGTACTGCATTCATTACAGTTAGTCTCACTGAGTTAAAAAAAACCTTTTTATAAAATAAACGCACTAGAAATAGTCAGAACCTAATTCTGACTCGTCATTATTACATAGGCTACGTGGCAACCAATATTCAAACAACTAATTTTAAAGGTATGTCAGTGCAAATGCAACTGATAGAACATTTCAGATGGAAATGGAAAAGAATGAAATCATGATTAGCCAGGGATTTCCTAGGGAAAAAGAGGGAGGAATTCTCCCCAGGGCTATGAAGCACTCTTCTCTGGGTTTCTGACCAAAGTCAGAAAATTGTAACAATAAGACCTATTATAAGGGAAAAGTAGGAAGAAGGTTGGGAAGATGTATTCTTGACCTAAAAATACTTAAAAAGTAATTCAGATTGTGATGTTTCATTCTCAATATAAATTGCTGCAAAAAGGGCAAGCTTATTTAGCAGAATGACTGATGGAATAAAGAAGAATATAAAAGGCTTCCTATTTTCATATCCTGGATTTTTTACCATGTTTCAATTCAGGAAAATATTTACCTTATTTCAGTTCAGACTCCCACCCATCCCTAAAACTTTCATTAAAAATGGGAAGTACTATTTTTCTGAAGTCATATGACTTAATTCCAAATACAGTAATTTCATGCTTATAAGTCGCACCTGGTTATAAGCCACACTTCCGGGTTGTTGGAAAGTCCACGGAATTTGTCCATAAATGAGCCGCACCAGGTGATAAGCTGCACTT
The DNA here is from genome assembly GCA_009812075.1 of Sialia sialis. NCBI lineage: Eukaryota > Metazoa > Chordata > Aves > Passeriformes > Turdidae > Sialia > Sialia sialis. Next base: position 4,612,485 of record VRYO01001865.1, read on the forward strand.
TTTTTTTTTTTCCTTTTTCTTTTTTATTTATTTTTTTTTCCCCAGGGAGGATCCAGCTCTGGCCCGCCCTGCCCCCGCTGCAGCAGAGGCTCCAAGAGGGGCCACCGCCTCCGCAGTGGCAGCTCCAGCCCCGCCCCACCTCAGGCCGGCCACTTCTGGGTTGGCATTTAGCCGGAATTTATCCATATAGAAGTTGCAGTGGGTGGAAAGCTGCACTCCTGGGGTCTGTTGCATTTCACTGACCAACATATGTTTGCCTCTTTGATCTGAGGATCTGACCAACAGGAAGAAGATCCTATTACCTGACCCCTTGACCCCCTCCCTTTCCCCTCTAAGGCTACATAATCTGTGTACCATGCGCTCTTCTCCCTTCTTCTTCTTCCCTTGTGCTTCCCTGAACAAACCTTGGAACTAAGCCAAGAAAAGAAGGAGCCCCTCTTTGCTTATTCATGACACAGGGTTTTCTGTCCCTAATTAGCTAGCCAGGAATATTGGGGAATAGAAAATAACTGTGTTAGGGGTCGGCTTGAAAACTCAGTCAAAAAGGTGTGGCTTATAAGTATGAAATTACTGTACATTAATGAAAGTTGACATTGTATGACCAGACGATTATTTTGTTCAGTTGCAAAACCAGAAACAGAGGACAAGAACGCTTTGAGGTTACCAAGCTGAAAAAAATTTCTTAGAATAAGACTTGAAGCGAGGGGGTTATTCAGTGACTGGCTTATGGTCACAGCTTGCACTTCAGCGTGTATTGTCATGCATTAAGTTGTAGGATTTTCTAGACAACTCCGACAAAGCCAGCTAGTACAAATGGCCTTCATATTTGGAGATTTAATCTAACCACTTCCAGAATAGAAATATTTCAAAATATTTCTTATATTGTTACAGAGAATGAAATACTATGACATGTTTTTAGCTGTTCTCATATAGGGATTTGAGATAGCCATGGAAAAAGTCTTTTCAAAAGGCTTTTGCAGTCTAAAAGGTGGTAGCCTATTGATTGACTGAGCTAGATCCTTATTGAAAGTAAGTCAACTTTTGATCTGTGCAATCACTATTTCACCTTTATAAACCAAAGAACAAAGAAGAAACTGTAGTGGAAGGCTCCAAAGAATATTCACACTTTAAAACACCATTCAGCAGTTACTGCTGCAGTCCCATGGCAATGCTTCAGCAACTCCATGCAATTAAATCAGACCCAGAAAATCCCCTGAGCTAAAAAAGACAGAATAAGAGAGAGGCAGTGATGCTGATCCTATTACTGCAGGTGAATAGCACTCTCTAATTTCCTTCAAACAAGGAACCAGCCAGGTAGTATGCATCTTCGCACAGGTATCATGAATGTTTTGAATGCCTCAAAATGCAATATGATTCCAAAATGAAGAGACATGTACACAGACCTGTTTCCATTCTATTTACAAGGAAAGCTCTCAAATGATAAGAACAGTTAAGCTTCTCTAAGTACAGCTGCTGGAAAGCATCTGTCAGAAAGCAAAAGGAAATCTGCTCTATGATCTGTCAGGAAGGAAGAGCCTGGGAGAAACAGCTGTTTTCAGCAAGTATGGTCTAAGTAAAGCAAGCTGTTATCTCTAGAGTATTTGTGATGTCTTCCTCCACCCCAAGTACTGAAGCACAAACACGTGAATCACAGATATAAAACTGCTCCAAACCTCAAGCATAGGCTCAGCTAAAGCACCAGCATACATACAGAGCATGTATATTGCTTACTAAGCTCTCCAAAGTTTGAAGTTCCCTGAAGAGCTGTTTATGCAACAGGTAAGAGCCCTTATTCCCATTCACAACAAAGAAAAGGCATGATTTATTTATTTACTTTGTCATTTCTTTGCTAATGTCATATAAAAACTATATTTCTTAATCCCTTCATTTACTTCCATTTGTATTTTGAGTTGATTCATGGTTATGGGGCATTTTTTTGGTTTTTCTTCCTGGGGTTTGGGGAAGAAGTCACAGGAATCTGAAAATAGATTGCAAGCGTTAAAAATGTAAGTTTCTCTGCTTTGGAAAATGGTGGTGAGACATGGAAAGAGAGAAGAAAGGAGGATATGAGTTGAGAGAAAACTATTCCTAGTCCCACTAGAGAATAGCCATTCTCAAGTAATTTACAGATGGAAATCTCTATATCCAGTTATATACAGGAGATGAGAAATGCAAAAGAAGGGAATGGAAAAAAAAACCCAAAAGAAACCAAAACACAGCACATTTGCTTTGTTTTAATCATATCCAGAATCAAAGTTATATATTCTGATTAATCTCTCCCTGAATTAAATAATTTGTTAATAAAAATACCCAGGAGCTGTTTGGATTTCTTCTTCCATTGTAAATGCTTGAAAAGTTCTCTTTATGTAGAAGATATATTTACAAGAAATGCAAGTCAAATCTCCATGAGCAGAAACCTAAAAGAAGCTGCCACATCACAAAAAGCTGATCCAAGGGCAAGGCTGCAAGCAGAAATAAATGCCAACACATGCTTGAATAGCATCAGCTTTCCCATGTTATCAGCAGTGTGTTTGCCAGGTTTTTTACTCATCTTCTAACAGAACTGGAGCTCTAAATGCAAAGTGAACAGCTCAGGAGGGTCACATGTGTTTCTCCCCAGTGGGGGCTAAAAGTCACAAACCAATGAACAGATTGAAATGAGGCACACAGAGCAAGATTTCAACACACAGTAAAGACAATTTAAGTACTGTTCCATGCTTCATATAATTCATTTCCTTCAGATCAGTAATTTGATAATTCATAAGACAAGAAGCTCTACTCAGGATTAACAAGTAGAGAATTCCGCCGGGCAGTTAATTTAAAAGGCAAAACTGCAAAGGAGTCATAAATTAAGGATTTATTCTATTCAAATATAACATCAGAGGGTATCACAAACCAGAGAAAAGACTTCTCATCTGGAAATACACTCTGTGTGGCCAGCGCATTATGACAATGCAATTGACTCTGTCAGGTGAGACATTTCTGGAGATGTGGACAGATTTTCACAGACAGATCTTTACTTTGGGCTTCACTCACAGCTCAAAGGTCAGGAGTAGGAACAAGAGGAGGGTTGCCCTCATAGGACACTGGATATGGAACAGGGAGATTAATTCTCTGTAGCCCAGCTGAGCCATGAGTTTTGGTAAGATTTTCACTGAGGCTCAGCTTTATCAGTTCTGGCTAGGTTGAGAAGGTTGGAAAGGCAGAGTCATAAATAAACTCCTTAACTAGATTGCATTTTATCAATCACAGTCCCAATTCTGCATGTAATGCTCAGAATTGTCTCTTTCCTTACATCTAAACAAACCTGAACCTTGACTCTGAATAAAAAGGCTCTCTTTTTGAAAATCAAGAGATAAAACTTGTCTGTTCTTTTGTTGCCCTCACTTTCATACCATTTAAATTACCCAAACCTTATTTATTTGTTTAAATTGCACAGCAGTTAAAGCAAATAAATGATTTTGAATCCAGAAATAGAGCAACCATCTTCAGACAATGAAATAATAAAAATGTGATGAGGTCATTGATTAAAATGTTCCCTTCAGCAAACAGTAAATAAGTGACAACATGAATTCCCATTTGGCTCAGGAAGTGAAGCCAGCATAACTCACTTCAATAGCTGCCAAAGCATCATTGATTATGAGGGATCAAACTCTTTGCTAGCTCACTAATATCAAAGCAGAAAGATTAATCATGGACTGCAATTCAGAGAAAACTCTTTCAGGACCCATCACAACTTTTGATCCATGAAGGTTAGGTTTACCTTTGGCAGATCCCAGTAGTGAGGCTCACAGAACAGCTTGGACACAGTTATGTCCACTGCAGTTTTACTAAAAACCCTCCAAGAATCTTACTAATTCCATAAAACTTTTAAATGCTTTTGGGAATACAAAGTAGTTGTCAATCTTTGTTTACCCTGATTCAGTTGTTGTGAGAGGTAGTCAATCACTGAAGTAGCTCTTAGCTGAAGAGCCTTGCAATATATTCTGAGCACCAAGATGCATTTTTCATCTGACACACACAAGACTTCTCTCACATCAGCAACTTGCATGGTTAGTCTTTGTTATTGATAATTTTCTGCTGGAATGAGAAATATCTTAGAAATATTCTCTCTCTTTGTCAAGAAATAAAAGAGCACAGTTAGGGCTCAATAGGGTTTTACTTGGAAAAGAATTTGCTGTAGGTAACAGCATGGTTAACTAAACGGAACTAGGGCAAGAGATTCTGTATCTTCTCTTACCAGAAGCAGACCAAAACCTTAATCATGAAGTCAGTATTAAAATTCTGTTCTCAACTGGAACAGTGTTTTTTTAAAAATAAGTAATTTAGAGTAGATATTGTCATACAAACACTGAGCATACAAGAATATAATGGTTTTTATTTAATGCTCTTTACAAGGAACTCAACCAGTGTCTGTAATGAAACTACAAATGAAGATTTACCAAGGTCATACTGTTTCGGTTTTTGATGAAGTCATCCAGAACTTTCCAGAACTCCATTCAAATTTCCTTGCACCTCTCAGTGACAAGATTTTAGGGACTCTGGGGAAATTATTGCATTTGGTGCTTCTATACAAAGTAGGGGATACAACTCCTCAACGGCAGATTGGCTCTGATTGCACATCTGATATTAGACAGCCCTAACTCTCAGGAGGATTTTCAGAGAGAGGCTATTGACTTACTGTCCTTATGTGTCAAACCAACAACCTGTAAATCATATGACTAAGTATATGGGGAGTTTATTTCTGAGGCCAGACAGGGAGATAAAGAATAAAGATGCACCTAAAGAAGATTGAAACTCAAATAATTGATTTGCTGAGACAAAATTAATAAAGGTTTTTTTCTCATGCTTTACAGTTAAACCTCAGACTTCTCTCCTGCAGAAAAGCTTTCTGTTGGCTAGCATAATGCCAAGTAATCCAAAACTTAGTTTCTTCTGTTAAACCCATTAAACCTAGATTTAACTTTTTATGGAAGTGCATTTTGGATCTTTTACTGTTTGTCCACAGTGAAAATATGCAACAAAAATTCTCAGACTAATGTAAGTATATAAAATACAGTAATTTCATGACTATAAAGCTCACCCTTTTGACCAAAATTTTGATCGAAACTCAGAAGTGCACCTTATAATCCAGTGCACCTTATATATGGACAAAGTTCGGAAATTTGCCAACCAGGAAGTGTGAGCTGCGAGTGCTGGCAGCTGTGGCAGCCACATGAGCTGTGGCAGCCGGCATCGGGGGCAGGCGGGAATGCCAGGGCCTGCAGCATGGGGAGGGTGCCTGGGGCTGCGTTTAAAGGCTGCGCAGATCTGTGAAAAAATGTTTGCAAATTGAGCACCTGCCACTAAACGCTGTGAGCATGCGGTTCCATTACTAATTTGTTACTTTGTTGCACGTGGATCCTCGCTGTAAAAAAAAAAGTGCACCTTATAGTCCGGTGTGCCTTATATGTGGACAAAGTTCGGAAAATTGCTGACAACCAGGAAGTGTGCCTTATAATTCAGTGGGCCTTACAGTAGTGAAATTGCTGTACATTTACTGAAGAAAAAGAAGACTACAGAACATTTAATGTTTTTAGCATGCCAAATTTTAAATGTGTTTTTCTGGTAGAATTTGTTTTGTGAAACAAGAGCAAATTTACTCTTAGCAGAATTTCTACTTAAAAGGTTCAAAGTTTTAAATACTTCTTAATTCTAGAAGAACCTAAAGAACTTCCAAAATATAGTATCATAGGCCGTATTACCGTGCTGGCTGCCTTGAGCTCTCCCCTATATATTATGATCAAGCTATAAATTTTCCCATTGACAGATTGATATCTTTGGTCTTGTTGCTTGCAAGCTCCAAATATGAACCAAACCGGGGGGGTGGGGGTGGGTGTGGTGTGCATAAAGAAATCTCTGTGCTATTTCATTCTAATATCAGGCATTTTTCTGCTGTTATGCTGTAAAAGTGTCTTTTCTCAGTGCTTCTGCATGGAAACATGGAAAAAATACCAAGAAGATGAGATGAAGGTGAGAAATGAGAGAGAGGATCAGCTTTTTGGAACAGTTCAGTGCTGGTCTCAATCTTACATTTAAGAGCACTGTGATTTCTACTCTCCACGCAAAATAAAAGTAGATTTAATCAAAACCAAGGTTAACTACACTAAAATAAAAATAAATTTTAAAAAATTAAATAAAATACAATAAAATTAAAAAGAAAAAGTTAAATTGAAATAAAATAAATTTAAACAAAACAAAATAAAAAGTAAATAAAATAAAAGTAACAAACTAAATGAAAAAATATAAATAAAATATAATTTTAATTAGCTTTATGTCACTTTAATTTTACTGTATTTTATTTTATTAAGTTTCACTTTATTTTTAATTTAATTTTTTTAAATTTTATTTTCATTTAATTTCTCGTATCTGACAACTAACCTTACTTTTCCTTTTAGAATACTTTCAAATTACTTTGCAATCTTCTTTTTTCTTTTATCTTCAATCTATTCTTCTCAGCTAAAGATGACATAAATTTAATATTTCCTTGCATCATATATACTTATATTCACTTACTCCAGCAATTATTAAAAGCGTCAGAAGGAAAAATCTGAATTTTTAATCCACTTATTTGGTGCCACAAGGATAATTTCTAAGGTCATAAGACACTAGGGAGGATCTGTTTCCAAAGGCCTGCTCTGCTTGCTGAGGTTCAAGACAAAGGCAATTATTATTATGGGGGCCATCTGACAAGAGCTGCTGGCTACAAACAAACCTCACTATTGCTATTGGCTACAACCTGGAAGATGCTCCACTACTGAGGAGAAGGCAGCAGGACAAATGCTAAAACTGACATTGTGTTTTTCCTTCAGTTGAGGATATTGTATCCAACTCCCTCTGTTGTACAAAAGCTGGACTATTTTTAAAAGGGAACAGCAGGAGTTCTCTTGGACTAATTAATGGCTCTGCAGATAGTCAGTGCTGATCAATCCCAACCCACTGTTATCAGTTAATAAAAGACCTCTTGTCACCCTACTTTAATACAAATTCATAAAGAAATCCATGCCTACAGAAGTTACTCACATTTTCATCTTTTAATGTCATTGTGGCACTATGAGCCTCCTCAGGATATAGAAATCTGGACAGGGGCAAAACCTGTTGTTAAAAGCTACATGAGGTTTTAATACTGATTATTCTGACTTGAATAAGCAGTGTTTTTAGCAAGTATTATATCTTATCCTACAAGATGAAAAGTACTTAGAACACATGGAATACTTTAGTGATACAGTTTTTGGGTTTTTTTGGGAGCTAAGCAATTTTTTCTCTTGAGTGATATTAGCATCAGATGGAAAAAGGAGACCTGGAGTTCCATTGTTGGTGTTGAGCTGTGCTGCACCATGAGTGGTTGACACTTGCAAACTTTCCCAAATCCCTATATAAACTCAAAAATCTGACAAACCCTGGCAAGAAGTACAAAGTTGCCTGCATGATGTTCAGATTTTGGTCAGTCTTTATGGCCAGGGTCTGTTCTATCCTGATCTGACCACCCTCTGACTTCTGATTTAAGCAAAAAGGTTACAGACATTTTGGTAATTAATTTTATTTGCTGGGGAAAATGCTCAGGATAAGCAGTAACTGCACCAAAAAAGCATGTATCAAGGATTTGTGTCAATCAGAGTGCTCATTTAGCTCTTTTTCCTATGTAGATTAGCACTTGATCTCAAGTTTAGTCTCACCTACTTATTTATTTATTTATTTATTTATTTATTTATTTATTTATTTATTTATTTATTTTGGCCACTGTGCAGAAATGTGGCTGGGTGATACTGTCCCAAAACATAAATACTGTCATAACTGTCATTTGATCCAATGCTGTATGAACTAAATTAATTACTTTTGCTTTTTAATTTTTCTAATGTAAGCAGGATGCTAAAATAAGAATTATTATTTTTAAGAGATTGTTTTGAACATAGAATGGTCATGCTTTCAAAAGTTGCTTTACTTTACAGATTCTCCAAGGGGCAGTGTGGGAGTGTTTTTAATAAAATTTAGAATGTCTTTATTGTTTACAGCTACTTTTGCTTATTTAAATCATATCAAGTCAGGATTTCATTTTTCCCATTGGCCACAAGTTTGTTTTAAAGTCAATAATACACCCAGCTGCATCAAAAAGTCCTGCTCCCAGTCGTCTGGCTCTGCTACCTCCCTGGACAGCCCATTCCATACCTAGTCACCTCTTTTTTGAAGAAATTCTTCCTAATCACCAACAATTCTTTTGGAGAAAAATAATAAATGTAATAAATAAGCACAAGCTAATTTTTTTTCTGGTTTGTGAGGCTGTGGAACATCACCAATAGAGAAATCCTGTTACTTTTGCTGGAGTTGTCTCCCATATCCAAAGTACCTAAGAATTAAAGGAAAGATAAACTGAGATTTTTTTTTTTATTTTTTATTTTTTAAATCAAAGAGAAACTTATAGTAAAGCAGTAAAAATTTAGAAGAGGCTCAAATGAGGTCCAAAACTGAAGTCAGTACTGCTCCTAATAGTAATAGAAGTGCTTAGTGTTATGTTATTGTTTCAGGAATAAAGTCTCCTTTTGGAGGGCAAAAAGCACAACTTTTTGCCCTTGAACTTTTCTCCTTAGCTTTTGTAGTTGTACAAGGACTTTCAGGCCACACAGTCCAGGCTCCTGTGTGCAGCACACTAATCATCTCTTGAATTAAAAGCCTTAAGCCCAGGAACTCTTCCAGCCCTGACTTTATTTATCAAGTGCTTTGCTGTTATCAGGCCCTTTATATAAGAGATGAATCATGAAAAATTCCTTGCACGTGAGAACATGCAAACCTGCTTGTCTTACTGCAGCATCTGAGGTGGAAATGTTCAGGTATGAGCCAGCTGGGCTTATTTGATGGTCACATCAGCAGAGGATTTCTGCATCAGGTGCACACCCAGTTTTGGAATAATCAGGGAGCAGCTCTGCCCAGTCACATCATGATGGGGACCTGCACTACAGGGGTGTGTGGGAAGTACAGCTGAAAAGCTGCTGCATTTATTACCTAGAAAAAAATCAATTATCTCTTCTGAGGTAGCAACAGTCTGCTGGAAAGATGAGAGGGAAGCAGCAGCAACAGAGGATTAATGGAGCAGTTAGTGTGGTATTGATCAGGCCTCTGGCTTGTGGGGCTCTTTCTGGATTTGGCTAAAAGTCAGCTTTACCCAAATAATGACTGAATAGATTTTTTTGCTGTGATAAGAGGACCAAATCCTGCATGCAAAAATAGCAGACAAGAGAGAGGGGAGGGGCGTTAATGTTTTGTGTAGCTGACAACCTTCCAGAATATTAGTTTTACTCAGAATAATAAGTCATGTAACTGCATAAAATTTTCATGCTATTTTCCCCACTTTTTTCCACCATTAACACAAAACACACTGGATGTAAAAGCCTTGTTTATTAGACAAATGCTAAGAGTGGAAACTACTGGAAAAAAA
>VRYO01001865.1:4622953-4660256 GCA_009812075.1 Sialia sialis
ATAGAGAGAACACCTGAATATCTGGTATTTTGCTTTAAAAAAATCTTCAAGTTGTTCGTGGTTTTTCAGAGCAGAAAGGAAATCCACTTTCTAGAACTAGATTCTACATTGGTTTACAAACTCTAGGAACTGAGATGATTTCCAATAGAGTGGGTATTCATGAAGGCACAAACTAAGCTCTGCAGTGGAGGAGCTCTCACAAGAGCAAGGCTTTTCTGTGTTTTGCACTAGGAGTGTCACCGTGTTAATAATGTTAATATTCTCTGATGTTAATTAATATAGTCCTTTAAGACCTGGCAATGGCATAAGAAATGAGCAGGAGGAACATTAATGTAAAATTAAGGAAACAAGCTAAAAGTAATTAAAAGAAGGAAGAATGCCATAAGGCTGAACATGCCACCCGACATGAGAGGTGAAAGTAAGAGTTAACAATTTAAAAAATATATTTACTATATATTTGATCCACAAAATAAGAGTCTTTTTTGTTTTTTTCTTTCACTCTTCATTTTCTCATAATTAGAAGAAAATTTATTAAAAGTGATGTAACAGCAGCAATAGAGGAAGTGACAAAATTAAAAATCAGACATTTGATTCTGGTCCTATTCCATTAGTGGCCATGGAGTGAAAAATTGGAAAAAAGTCTGCAGCAAGAGCTGAAAATACTGTAAAAGAGGGATATATTAATAAATCAGTAAGCTACAGTAGCATATTCTAGCTCTACTGTAGAATAGACTGTTTGCATGAAAAATATGTAGATTTAAAATGCAATAAAAAAGACCAACAAAAGAAATCAATAATGATACATTTTATTTCAAGCAGTCATAACAGCAGTGCCACATCCATCAGTCATATTTTCCTAGGCCCTGCATATAATAATTCCCCTGATCCCTATATAATTGCCAGCTTCACCTTTTGAATTATCAACAGCTCTCACAGCTTATTGCTCCGTACTCTCTTAATAAGCGTCCACAATCAATAATCTTCCTACTGAGTAAGCAGCAACCAGCCAGCCAAACACAGGGTGTAAATGTTTCAGAAGTGATCATTACAGGGATTTGAATGACAAGGTGACTGTGCTAATGCAATAGGCACCAAGTAAAGACATAATTTGGAAAATCTGCTTACTGGAACGTGTAGGTGTCTTGCCATGGCAAAATGCTCATTGTGCAGGGGAGAATATTTAACCTTGAAAGTGAAACCTCAAATACTCCTGGAGGGCTTTTTTTTTTTTTCCTGAGGTGACAGTCACCATTACCAGACTTTCCAACCCCATCATCAAAACAAATCACCCAGCATGTCTGCAGCCAACCTCTTTTATTTGGAAGTGAAACTGCTCACTGTTTCACAAAAAATCTGCAATGATTGATAACAGGGATTTGCATGCAAATTTGAGAATAGTGTCACTTTGATAACGATGGTTTAAATAAATTTTTTTCTGCTACAACTCAGTCGCTAAACACCAACACAGAAAACATCCACCTATGTTTGAGAATTATTTCTTAACTTTGACAAACAGAATAAGGAAACATTGATCCAGGCTCACAGCTTTTCCAGAGTGCTCAGTACGAGCACATTTCCAAAGGAGCTCAACTCCAACTTACTAAAGTTGTCTTTTAGTCAACGAAACAAAGGATAAAAGTTTTCAAAATGTTCTGATGAAAAAAGTAATTTTCTTTCATTCTTCATATGGCTGCAGGCACTGGGCCCTTAAAACCCCATCTATTTAGGCACATGAACGAGTTCCATAGGAAATACTAAGAACTTCTGAAAACATAACTGTTTATTTAAATGTCTAAATGAATGTTTGTTTTGTTTCCAAGACTCTTTGGGATAGGGGGTGAATTGTGGTGACTTACAGTGGCAAAATGTTTTCCTTCAGAAGTAATACCAAGAGCTCAGTAAACTTAGTAGTTCTCACCATATCCTTACGTCCCCTGTTCTTTAGAGATGACAGTGCATAGGAAAATGAAACTCCTGGCAATTTATTAAAATTTACAAGAATAGCAAGAAAAAATATATTTATCCCTATTTTTAGTATTATTTTTGAACTCACAAAAGGCTTGTGGTAAATCCAGAGTTTGATCAACAGCATGACAGAAACTGATATGGAAAGTACTATCAAAACAGAAAGAGAGTTTTACCTTTATCATATTAACTATGACTTAGCATTTGTCTTTGTCGACAGGTGGTTTATTTAAACATTTTTTCTTGGTCAATTTTTTTTATGTGCTATTGATTTTTCAAACTGGCATGTAAGATATTTGAAATAAAAACATAAGGCATATTCATTTCACAACGAAAGCTACACTAAACTGCAGGCAAGGAGAAAATGAAAAAAACCATTTAAATCCCAACCTGTTCTTCAATGAACCATCAGTGCCAAGACTCCAAATAATTGTTTATTTCCTGACAATCCTGCTTACAGATAAATCAGGGTTCAGTGACTGTTTATTTAATTTTGTTTCTTTTTATTTTCTCTGAGATTTCATTCTGCAAAGGCCTCAGGTATTTACTGATTTTTGTTTTTCTTTAAGCAGTGGACAACTAGTGAATTTCCCTATGAAGGACATGCTGAAACTGAATATCTAAAAGTCCTGCAAAGAACCCAGCCTTATAAATTAGCTACAAAAATTCATTGCTGGCAATCTGACATGCACATTACCACAAAACCCAGTATAAAGACCTTTAGGCAAGACTGCTGGTGAGCCATTAGATGAGATGATGATGATGATGGTTAAACAGCACACTCTTAGGGGACCACTTCTGCCACACTAATTATCCTGATTTTCTGACTTGGAGCTCTATATATTGCCCATCACAGCAGCATCATCTAAGTGCTGCAGTCTGTCAGAAGACCCAGCCAGGTCTGCAGTGCATTGCCTGGCCTATGTAATTTTTAGGGGAGAAAAAAGTATTAGAGATATTTTCACTTTGTTTCCCACTGGTTTGTGTTTGTTGGTAGGACAATGATGTACAGGAGAGTTAGGTGCTTATTAATTTCATACTTCAGTGAATTGCTTGTGACTGAGGTGCCATACTATGTGACACGAGGGTATGGCTGCAAATGGGTTCTGTTGGTATTATAAAAGATTAGGTTTGTGCCTTTAAGAGTGCTTCTTTTAAAGGAAGGAGGGAGCTGTGTGTTTGTAACTAGAGCAGGAGTTGTCTCCATTGCTTTTCAGGCATATCTTCAGGTTTATCTCTCCTTTCTGACCTAAACCGCACTAAAAAGCGTTATCTTTTGTGAAAAAGTATCATGAACACTGTTGACCTAAAGGACTTTCCTGTCCTCTCCCTTGCTTTTCACCATAGAGCAGCTGTAGACAGGGAAACTTCTAAATTACTCTTCTAAAATTACTAAATTTTCATGCCCTCCTCCTAAGAGAGGCTAACAAACCTCCTCATGTTCCTCACTCCCTCATTGTTTTTTTCTTCAGAATGATGGGAATATCCTGCAGTTTCCCAGGATTTCAAAACCACCATTGTGCTCCTGGCTGGACCCCCAAGAGTCCTGGCAATAAAGGTCAAAGACATGGCTCAGTTCTGGAGACTGATCCAAAGCTCACAGTTATTGCACAGAGTCTTTTATCATTCTTGGAGAAAGTTTGGATATTTCTCATGCCATTCATGAGTGTGAAAGCTTCTGCTGGTGACCACAGGCTCCAACAGAAGCACCAGCCATGGACTGGCTGAAAATTAATGTACGTTGAAACCAAAAGCTCTGCCTTACTGTCCTTATAAGCACAGCCTTGGACCCAAAATGGGACTTCTGCTACAAACTGTAAGTAATTCAGGTGCATAATCCACCAGAAATGGATGGACCAAGTGCCTCAGATCAGCAGCAATATCCATTGTGACTGTATGTACAGCTTTGTCACTGCTCAGATATGCTCATAAGACCAGTTACAGCTGGCTTTTTTGAGGTAAGCATCCAACATTCAAGAGCTTGCAATAGGGAGTTTAAATAAGTTTGAACAGAAAGGTTGGAAATGAATAATAAAAAAAGCTATTTGCTTAGCAATCCATGGTCGCCAATTCATCAATTAATAAAAACGAAATTAATTGCTAGCTTTGAAATAACCTCAACTATTTTCAAAAGAACCTGACAGCTTGATGTATTAAAATAAGAATGATCACTTATTGTAAACAAATTTTAGTTTACCTCCCCCCACAGCTCTTTAATTTCAAGAAGGATGGTGCACCTCATTTTTGTGTCTGCTGGACAACCTTCAGCTCTGCATTAGCTAATTAATTCAAAGAAGGAAGAATGTCTTTTCCACAGAATCATCAGTATAGCTGATATTATTTATATCTAACCATAAATAATACAAGGGAAAATATATTTGAGTTTCTGGGGATGCTGCTCTCACTTTAACCCTATATCAGTCCACAGGGGATTAAGAAAGCAATGATAATATGTGCTCTCATTGGTAACAAGATCACCTCTGCAGCATGCATGTGAAGGTAATAAAGCATGGTTTCAGAAACAGGAGCAGAGAAAGTACATGCATACAAAATTAGGGAAGGAAATGCTGTGCAAACCTATATAAGGACAGGGGACAAAGTTGCATTGCTTGAATTTAAAATAAGGGGGCTGAGAAGAGAGTTGATGGTGTGAAAAGAAGTATTGATGAAAGTTTGAAAAATGAAAACAGGAGGAAGTGGTACAGATAAATAAAACCACTGAAAGGGGAGAAGTGCTGATGTATGAAAGGACAGGTTTCCTTCAGTCTGTGGTGACAACTTCATGAAAAATTTTCATAAACTTGAAAAGATGACTTCAACAGGTCTTTTCTGAAAGGATGCCACAGGGCTTCACAGGAAAGCACAGAAACCCAAGGCAGAAGTGTTGAACAGCAGGAAGAGTGAGGAGAAACCTCCCCTCTCTTTGCACAGAGGTGTTGGCTCTGAATTGTGAGAATAGTTTAAGTAGCAGTGTGATCTCTCAGGAAGTCAGGATGCTACAGTGGAAAGCAAAGTGCACTGATTGATGAAAAAGCAGGACTGATGTTAAAATAATGTTTCAACCATTAAAAGGCTTGAAGTGGCCACCTTCAATCTTCTGAATGTGCACACACACAGGCTCCTGAGCTATATGTCTGGAATACTGACATGTGACGCACACTACTTCCCTACAAATGGACATGGCTGAGTTTTATTTAGATAAAATGGCAGTGAACACCAGAGATGGCAAACATTTTTCTTCTTTCAAAAGTTCTAGCTGTAAGTGCAGGTTTTGTTTCTTGGGTTTTAATTATCATTTTCTGTTGTTTTAATTTTTTTCTTTCATTCCCTTATAATTTTCCTTTTATTATTTTTTTTCATCTCCCTTAAGCAGTTCTGAAAGCACAGCTGAAATTCTGAAACATGTGTACTATTTGTGTATTTAATTTTTAGTGCTAAATTTAATTTCTACCCCATTATTCCAGGAAATCCCCTATATCTTTGTCACTCAGGGAGTTTAACATTTTCTGTGTATCTGATACCTGCTTATTTAAGTATTTGAATACTTATTTAAAGATTTGAATACTCAAATGCATTATGAGTAAATTGGAATATGCCATGGTAAAGTCTTATTCTACTAATTTACATGTGGATTTCTACCATAGAGTAAATAAAATGTTCTTCTGTATGAAAATTATGCTTGAAAACAAGCACACAAAAAACCTACCTGCAAAGTCTTCTAATACTATAAAACATCAAAATAAGTGTCATCAAGCTGCAGTACTGTTGACAGGTTCTCTTCAGCATGGCACTAACTACAGTAATTATGCCTCAGTCTTAAAAAAAAATACCAGAGAAGTAAAACAACAAAAAAACCCCAAAACAAGTAAACAAGCAAGCAACCAAAAAACCCTCTAAATGTAAGCTGCTCCAGTCCTGAGTCAGCTCACACATTCGTGGATGACTGATAGCAGCATTTAAATCAGCTTTTTAATATAAAATAATTTCTTTTTGCCCCATTCCTTTATTAATCTCATGTGTTATTCCAAGCTCACCAGCACTGGCTTATGCCACTGAAGTCAGCCCAGACAAGAATAGTGTCCATATCAGGTCACAGTCAGATCTTTTACTCCCACTGCACTTTTTCCAGTCCTGCTGAAAAGTGGTGCAGTGGTCTCTCCATTCCACACTATTACAGCACCAGCTCTGGTGTCTCACAATTGATTGAGCAGCAATTCTGGCAGCAAATTCTGTTACTTTTTCTCAAATCTGCAGCTCCTAAAGTCCTCCAAGAGCAGGTTCAGTGGGTTGTGGGATGGAGCTTTAGGACAGGAGCAACCTTGAGAAACTTGCTGAACAGAATACACACAAATGATGAGATTATCATTCATGTGAAGAAAGACTGAAATAGGACTGTTCTTTGTGGAGAAGGGTACTTTTAGGGGGATTGTTATTAATGATTGATCCACTTAATCATATTAAATCTTATTAAATCTTACTAACCTTATTAACTAATTAATCTGACTAAATCTACAATAATACCTGAAGGCAAGGTGTAAGGATGACATAGCCAGGCTCTTTACAGTGGTTCTCAGTGACAGGACCAGAAGGGATGGACGCAAATAAAAACACAGGAGATTACCTCTGAACAAGAAACACTTTTCACTCTGAAGGTGGTGACCAAGCAAACGGCAGCTTGCAGTGTATCACAACCTCTTTTCTGTGGACAAAGCAGCAGTCTAAAGTCCTGAGATATCTGAATCATAAATCAAGTCAGAGTTTGCTCAGAACTTCCCTCGCTCCTCCCACCCCATCCCCAAATCTCAGTTCCCAAGTAAATATGCATTAAACTCTGGCTTGTGATACTTGACAGATTGATGTGAATCCTGAAAATTATATTAAAGATGGAGGAAAGGAAGGCAATTAGTTATCAAGCATTGAAAACTGACACAAATGTGGCATAAACTGACAAAAGTTAGTCCTCAAGAGAGAAAAACTGCGTCCTTGGTTTTCTGATCCTCTCTTCACCATTCACAGGTTTTATTGTTGGCCAAGAAAAGAGGAAGAAGGGAAGTACAAGGACAGGCCATTGGAAATCAGGAAATGAGAGAAGAAATAAAGTTGAAGTGCAGAAATCACAAGCCTCACTTTCAGCATCTCAGGTTCAGGGTCAAAGACACTTTCCACTCTATCGCCACACTTCACAGATGCAACTTTTTCCATTAGCCCTTACATTGGCTTGCATAACCAAAGTGATAGCAGTGCAAAAACCTTGTGTTGTGGTCCTAACTTGAACTGCAGTCAGCTTGTGGCAACCTGTTTACCTGTGATTAAAATGGCAAAGTTCTGATCATTGTCCTTACTGTCCTTCAGGTTTAAAATGTCCTGTGTCACTGGTGTGTTCTAAGGATAAGCATATGTAAGGTCATTAAATACTCAGATTCTACCATAATAAAGATAAAAATAGTTTTGCAGGTATCATATTCTGTCTTCTGTTGTACTTTTTTTAGTAGGGACAGAGTTCATTTTCTTCATAGTAGATTTTAAGGAGCCATGTGTTGGATTTTTTTGCTTTGCTTTTGCGTGCAACTTTCGCTTTACCTATTAAACTGCACCTCAAACCATTTCTTACACTTTTGCCACTCTGATCGTCTCCTCTATCTCCCTGTGAACTAATGTCTGCGTGAGGCTGAACTGCCTGCTGGGGTTAAATCACAATCAAAAGCAATTATGTAATCTTTTTCAATTAGGTATTGATGTACTGCCAATAAATAAAAAACTGCTCTTGACCACGGACTGTAATTTTTTCTGATTTCATATGGCTTGCTTAATTAAATTAGCAACGTAATTTGCATTTGTTGGATACAGTCAGTTCCAAAGTCCTGCCAGAAGGAAAAATAGTAGCAAGTTGTACTTCTCACAGTAGGGACAGCAAAGATTTCTTATTTTTATTTCACCTTGACCCAGTGTGAGCAGCATTCCCCAGCAAGCCTACCATTACAGCAAGGTTTAGAGGTGAGAAAACATTAGCAGTTGCAAATTCTATCCAAAAGGCACTTAGCACTTTCTGCACAAATCTGGCTATGTTCTTCCTTCACTTGCATCCTGCAATAAAATTCCCTGAAATCAATGGAAAAGCTTCTTCCTGTATCCTGAAATGTATCCTTCCAGTCAGCTGAAATCTATTTGTAGAAGATATTTTACATTTTGTGAACTTCCCCAAAAGTCCCTGCAACTGTGGAAACATTTTTGCCCTAGAATTTTTAAATTATCTGCGGCAGTGTAAGAAAAACAAGCACATTTATTCTTCCATGTCATTGCAGTATCTCAGTATCCATTCATTATCTGGGATTTTCTCCTGGAAAGAAAGACTTCAAGGAAGCCACACTGTCCCCCCAGACAGGCCAACCTGGCCAAGGATGCCTCCAACCCCACAAAGCATAAGATTTGTTTATGCCTTGTAGCCTTTTGGCAGCTTCATGGCACTGATAGGGAATAGTGTGTGTTAGCAGGGTCCAAGGAAGCCCAGCTGGGGGTACTTCCCTGCTGCTGCAGAATTGTAATGGCTTTGATGGCAGGAAAGTGTCACTAATATCACCAACAGCCAAGACAAAGCCAGTTCAGAACCAGCACATCCTGATTTTGCACTGCATTTGCCTTACTGTTAACTGTAGTCTCAATCTGAGTGGAGGGCAAAAAGTGAATTTCAAAGCCTCTGCCCAGCACATTCCTGTCTGCTTCAGACTTGCCTATTTGTTGTGCAGATTGTTCTCTTTCCCAATATTTTTGGAGTTCTCTCAGGCAGTGCATCTGAACACTCTGTAACCTGTAATGTGTTTACCCTCACAGCACCCCTGAGGGCAGTAGAGTGCAATTATCCCCATTTTACTGATGGGAAACTGCAGTATAAAACAGATTAAGCCATTCACACAAGGATCAAGAGCTCTTTGCTCTACTTATTGTGAGCAGGTCATCTTGCTGCTAGTTTTCCATTTGGCCTGAATCCCAGTCCGCAGCTGAGCACCACATCCAGCCAGCAAAACTCTGCTCCAAGAAAGCACCGTGAAACCCCAAACCTTAATAAAACAATGAAGGTATAAGTAAAAGCTTTCTCCTGGGAATATTTGGAGCTCATGAATACCACAGGAGGAAGTACCAGCTGCAGCTCAGTCTCTCAACCACAGTAAAGACTCTGTGGTTGAGCTGTTCTAGGACATGAAATTGTTCTCCTCCCCTCCTTTCCCATGGTTCTGGTGCTAGTTATGGGATTGACCTGCTCCAAGCAGAAAACACTCATTACTGAGAATGGACAGCAGCGACCTGGTCATCCCATACACCTGGAGAAAGCAGGAAACACCACAGAGCTGCTTCCTGGTGTGTCTGTCAGCTGTGAACTTCAAATATTGGGGATATAAATTAAACTTTATGTTGGAAGGATGAAGTCTATCACATGAACAACCAGCAGTCAGTGTGAAAAGGGGTACACGTTCTGCTCTAGTATTTCCCTCTAAAGCATCTGTTACAGGCTTTGGAAAAGTTTGCCTTTCTAGAAAGTTTGGTGTTGAGCCATTTCAGCAGTTTTAGGATTTGTTCTCCTTGCTGTGAACAGCTTGCTTTGAGCTCTCTGTAAGACTACCAAGAAGAACCTTATGGATCAGGAACCAGGAAAAAAGGAAGAGCAGATTTTCTGCTGAGGAGTGACTAAACTGTAAATTGTCCAGAAGCAGAAATATATTTATTACAGTAATTTCACAATTATAAGCCACATCTGATTATAAGCCACATCTCCTGGTAGCCAGGTAGACCACGGAATTTGTCCATAGATAAGCCGCATCTGAATATAAGCCGCACTACTGGGGTAGGCTGGATTCTTCAATGAAAAGGTGTGGCTTATAATCGTGAAATTACTGTAATTTTATTTATCAGTACCATGGACAGAAGAATAAAACATTTATGCAAAGATGATCCTATTCTTCATTAGGTTTTGGTAATTTTTTTTTTCTCCCTTATTTTCTCTTTTAACTTAGTGTTGATTAGCACAAAGACATGGACCTCTGAATGATTTTTTTGCTGGTCTAAATCAGCAAAGAAAGGACAGTTTAGATGTGTTAGTAAAATCTTCATCTCTGTCTGCTTCAGTGCATAATTATAATAGGAGCTGTGACACTGTTTATATCATAGAGATTAAATTTTGCTTTCACATCCCAGACATTTCACATTGCAAATCTTTTCACACTGTAAATCTCTTCACAGCTTGCTTTGCGTCCTGGTCTCAGTCACTCAAGATCTGCCATTCTGGGTTACACCACAGCATCACTGAGAGACAAACACTGGAAAAGGGGTTTGTTGTTAGCACTCCCTCTACAGAAAAAAAGGGGAAAAAAAAAGAAAAGGAGGCAGGTTTTTATCCTTCCAAACCATGTGTCACAATCTTGCATAGAGGACAGGAACTATTTTTATGAAAGAAAGCATCTGTAGTCCATGACCTTATTCTCATTGCCCTTCCTCCCTCTGTTCGCTTTCAACACTTCCCCTCTTTCTTGACAGCAATTTCACACCTAGAAATAGTAAACTGTGTGTTTACAAAGCCTGTTACAGATGTGAGGTGTGTATGGTCTTCCTGGGGTAAGATTCCCTTAGAAGTCATAAAACATTTCCCGTCCTTTCCAGAAAGGAAAATTTATAATCAAGTTTAAAGACTGAGTTTGTGCTTAAGTGTTTCCTCAATAAGGCAGATTCATGAGGTACCCAATTGCTTCCCTGGTTCAAGGTATTAAATGACAGTAACACCTACATATCCACTCTAGTACTCAGAAAAGAATTTGCTTGTGAAATTCACCTCATTCTTTTGGTTAGCATTAAATTCTGCAGCTGATTCCTTTTCCTTTGGGAATTGCATGGTTCAATATTTGCTGTATGAGTTTCTTGGATTAAGATGGAACAAGTGTTCCAGTTAACTGTACCTAAGCACAATTAGATTTCAGACACACTCTAATGCTATTCTTTTTTTCAGGTCAGTAATCAAACATGGTGAAATGAGTTGAAAGGCAGCACATCCAAGTCTTATTCTCTAACTTAAGATTGGCATCTATTCCTTTGCCCTGCGGCTTACGTACAGCAAATTTTTTTTGGTGGCTATTAATACAGTTACAATTGCTACTTCAACAACCATAGGAATGGGCTTTCCCTCCTTCTCCCATTCACATAAAAAACCTGTTTATCTGCAAGGTGTCTCCTTCACTTCCTCATGTGTGATGGTGGCAGCTCCTTTCTGTTCTACTCACCATGAGGAACAGTAATAATGCCTGTACACCTCTGCCAGCATAACAAACTCCCTGATTTGCTTCATAAGAGGCATTTTTATGATTATTTATGACCTTGACCAAGGTTTTTGTATTTTGCATCACTGAGAGAAAGGGGAAATACAGGTGTGAGTTCATACATGCATCCAAGTAGGGAGCTGTCCCCCTCTTTTTTAACCTCCAGTACCACAGAACTATTTAAAATGAAGCGAATTTCTGACCTCTGTTGCATCTCTACCTAAACATATGAACACCTACTGCTATTTTATGCCAACAGCTGCTCATCTTCTCTTAACTGTTTATGCATTGCAAAATTAGAACTGCATTTGCAATCATTAGACTTGATGCTAATGTAAATCTCAGTTTCTGTAACAGTTCAGGGAGCTGCAGAAGGAACAGATTAATGAGCAAAGTCACAAGAAAATGTGCAAAACCAAAAAATCTGAAATAAAACCCAACACTGGAAATGAGTGTGTACACTATCAGAGGTTAAGCCATAAACTGAACAAGTAGCATTGCAAACCACAGACTACTAAAGGTGATATTTTTCATACCTTCACTGCACTGCACACCTTCATATGCACTGCAACTCCTGCATATGTCAGACTCATAAAACAGAATAAAAAATTGTTTTTAAAAGTCTAAGCAAACCTCATTCATTAGCAGTAGTTCCTTCTAGAAAAGGGGCTGTGCACAAGGAAAATCAACTTGGTCCTCTGAAAGAAATATTCAAGAAAGACACTTTGGAGTGGAAGATTCATTTTAATCCCAGTAAATATACCAACAGAAAAGTCACTTAAAAGGCCTTCTCATACTTCTGAATGTTCAGTGGTCTAGTCACTTCAGAGCTTAGGTTGAATTCTACAGCTTGTGCTTGAATTATTTTAATTCTTCTTGGTAAGCTACAAATAAAGAGAGCAAAAAAAGCCAAACTGACCAAACTAAAAACTTAATTTTAATTCTAATTTTAATTTATTTTTTACTTTATTTTATTTTACTTTCTTTTAATTTAATTTAATTTAATTTTCTTTTTAAATAAAATCTCATAAAATAAAAAAATAAATTTATGCAATTTAAGCAAAAAAATATATTAAAAAAAAAATAAAGTAAAAAATAAATTAAAGAAATGTCTTTGGGATGCAATTGGTATTGTCCTTCTCAGTCTCAGTCTCTTCCTTAGCTGCAAAATATGTCTCTCATTTGAATTTTTCAAGTCTGTTATTCTTCCCTCAATGAACATCAACTATTTTTTCCTGCATCTGTTTTCAGTTGGGTTTCTCTTTAAACATCCCACTCCTCAAAATCAAGATCTGTGTAAGAGCCATTTGCTCAGTTTCATGCCAATATTAGCAAGTCTTTCCAAGACATGGAAATCAAAAATATTCCATTTCCTCCTTTCTCTTCACACTGCAATAAGTGGGACTGAAAGCCTTGGTTAATCACAAATTCCCAAAGTCCAGGTCCCCCTGATGTGACCAAAGTCAAACCACTTTGCCACAGGCTTATTAGCAATATTACCACGATGAGTGAAAGGATGATGATTTATCTAGGAGGTCAGAACATGGCATTCCAGGACACTGGAATGGAGTTTACATCTTGGCAGATAATAAAAATGTAGATGAAAAGAACACATCAAGTTTACAAATCAGCTCAGCCTGACGAGGTTTTAGAGGCTGATCAGCAAAAGAACCACTCCATTAGCTCTAATAACAAATCCAGGGTGAGAAGATGCCTAAAGGGCCTCCTGAAGGAGTTCAGAAGGACCTGAAATGTATTTAAAAATAAGTAGATCAGTGTCATTACTTTCTATGCAGGCTGCAAAACTCATGTCAGAAGAGAAAAATCAATTCCCATTACATGGGTTATCTGAAGACATTTCTGGAAGAGTGCAATAGTCATAACCTCAGTTGAAATAAAAAGCAACTTGGTTTGAGCTGTGCCTCCTTTATAGTCAAGTAATATTGAAATGCACTCAGCTTAAAAAAGACTTAAAAAACTTAAAGGCTTCACTGCACAGAGAGTGAGGGAGTACAGGAAAAAGATGAAAGGATCTCCAGCAAAAATGGGACTTTGTTCCAGCAGCTTGGAACTGCCAAAGCAGAGCTTGGCTGTGGAATTCTGAAGTTCTCACAGACATGGATCCATACTAACTGGGAACTGCATGTATAAAATCAAGGAAACAGAGGAGCTGTGGCAAACATGTGAAGTTAAGGACTTTTTTTAGAAGGAGGGGTGTGTGTAGGGCCCAGAGGAGGCGGTTCAGTCTCACCCTCTGCAATGTTAACATCCTTTAGCGCTCTGTAAGGTATCATCCTTTAAGTCAGATGAAAATTATTAGCTTTGTGATTCTTCAGGTTTGGGTTTGTTTGGGTTTTTTTTTTCCAAGAGAATACATCATGTATGCCTGGCAGTGGCCTTAGTTTTGACACAACCTTTTTATTCCAGTGCAACAAAATAAAAAATACATGTCCAGGGCTTTGCGATGTTTCAGCGATGATGAAGACTGAAAAATTCATCACATCTCTTGTTCACTGTGATTGTCAGTTTCTGTAAGTGAAAAATTAATTATTTCATTCAATTCATAATTTAGTCTAGCCCTTTATGTCTTCTTTTTGATCCCTCTTGAGCTAGGATTTTGTTTTGCTGTAGTACACTTCAGTTGGTTTGAAGACAGCACTGAAGCCACAAGCACATTAAAAGCTCCAGCTATAGTAGGCTTGCTCTTTTCATGTTTGTTGCGGCATGTTTTATATTAAAATACCATTTGGGCATCTGTGTCTCAAACCAAATGAAAAGTCTTCAGAATCACTGTGTGTTCTGCAAGGTATATTCCACATGTAAATCCCTTTCTTTTCCCCAGGATTTTTCTAAAAATCTCGAAGAAAACATTTGACTTGCCTCAAAGTAGTTAAAACCGATAAAGATTCCCTTTAAATTATTTATCTACCACACTCCCATCTTAAAAACTTCCCCTGTCAGAAGGCTTTTGTGAAGTCTTAAGAGATGATACATAAATTACCCAGCAGCAAGAATTTAGAAAACTCTGATTTAAAATATGAGGAAAGCATGCTTTCTGTTCTATCCAGTTTCTATGTGATAAAAGAGATGAATAAGACAAAACCCAGTTGGAAATCCTTCAAAGGGACTCTAGAGCTAAAAGTGGTGGCTTCTGTATTGGAATTCTAGAGCTGATTCCCATCAGTGGAAGTGTTCTCATCTGCAAATTTGCATATCCACTGACTCTGTCATAAGAAGACCATGTAAGAAGCAAATATGTACAGTGGAGCTGTGGGAAGTTGTCACCATGGATTAAATTGCAGATTTATCAGTTAAAACAAATTCCAAGTGATGCTTGCAGGTTTTTGACCTGTTCAATCATGCTTTTTACTCCTATGCCTGTACAGCAACAAACACAGAGTGGCACCTACCCACAATAGATGTTTCCCACCCTCTGTGACATTGTTCATGATTAACAGCACAAGTTCCAGGAGCTGTTCAGACAAATCTCTCTTTCACAAGTATATGCATTGTGTATGCACTCAAGTAGCACAGAAAAAAAAAGAAGTTATCAGGTTTGGGAGGAGGAGAGGGCTCTAAATTTGAGTGATATTTACACTGACATGGGTCAAAAAAAAAAAAAAAACAAAAAAAACCAGAAGAAAAACTGAAGATTTTTAGAATGACAGTGGTTTTTATATACTTCAAAATTATCATTATCTTTATGTTTGTTATTGCCAGCTCAGAGCATTTTCAAATGCAAAGGAAACTGGTTTGGGCAAAGTGACTGCTAAAACACTATTTTGTGCTTCCTATCATATGCTGCTCCTTCTTCCTTAAGTCACTGCCCCTGTGCTGATTCACAGTAAGCTATTCCCTCCCTCCCTCCCTCCACCTTGTCCTTTTGGTATGAGAAGGAATAGCTGTGGATGGCAGGCACTAAAAACTTCAATCCAAGAGCATATCACTGAAGCATGATAAGTAAAGCACGCCACAACAACAGTAAAGCAAGATCAAAACAAAGCCTTGTACCTAAATCCTGAGCTTAGATACTCTGCAGCCAACAAAACCTTTAGCAACACTGTAGAATCACAGCCCCACACGTACAACACCTGTACAACACTACATAATTGCATACATGAGATTGCCTTACAGAATCTACTCATTTCCTTTGATTGTGACAGTGCATTATTTGTAGGGATAAGAAATGTTACAGAGATTTTCCTGAATTATTAGGTAGAACTGGAACTAAATGTAATCATACATTTGTAGGAATGAATTTCTTATTTTCATCTGAATATTCTAATTTATTTTTAAGCACGCACTGCATATTATACACTGCACAAGTCATAGATGAGGAAGACCTGGATAATATTGGATAATATTGATTTCAACAGACAAAAACTTTTAAATCCTTTCCAGGCACATAGAAAAAGCAAACACTTAAGGTCATGGAAAACAGAACCATAACTCCCTTGTTCTGTGTAGTTTTTTCTGTGTCACCTACATCAGGTGACCTTGCCTCGGCAAGGGGTTGGATGAGATGATCTCCAGAGGCCCCCTCCAACCCTAATGATTCTATGATTCTGTAAAAAACCTTAAAATGTCACAAGATAGCTTAAAAAAATCACCTAATATGGATAAATTAGAGTTTTTAATATATTAATATATAATCATGTTCTATACCATACTATTTAAATTTGAGAAAATTTTGTGCCTAGAAAACTGATCATAAAATATTGAACACACTTCATATTATGCCACAGATTTTAAATAGCACAGGGAAAACTCAAATGTAATTATCTTGTGTTAGGCCAGCTGATACAGCAACAAAAATCAGACAAAATTTTGCAATTAGTGTTCTGTCATAAATTCATGGAAAGAATAGAACAATCCAGCTTAACTACAGGTTAATGATTATAGCCTTTAATGTGGTCTAATTGCATAAATCAATTGGACCACAAGAGAGGGAGAGATAGTTAACCTCTGTCAATGGAGAGGAGGGGAAGCTCTTAGCATCTGTGCAAGAGAAGGTAGACAGCATAAAGACTTTTATGACCAATAAAACCAATATCTCTGTCTTGTTCACAGTTTTAGCATCTTTGTTATGAATTCATATTTTAAAATTGGCTTTTCAAAGTATTTAATACACAATTTCTTCCCAGTTCCCCTGATTTATATCCTTAGACTATTAGGGATTTAGTGAAATGATAGCACTGCTATTTTAAACTGACCTACACTTAGCTTTAGTCCAGACAGATTATTGAAAGACCAAAACCCTTGTGGACAAAAGAATGGATGCTACCAACTGCTATGATTAAAGCAAGAAAAAATGACAAAGGTTATCTAAAAAATGAAGCAAACCTAAACACTACCTACCAAGCAATGGCCAGGAAAAACTGAACTGTAAAATTGGTTCCCACCGTAATTTGCTTGAACATTTGCTTTTCTCTTCCTTATCTAAAAGGATTTGTGTGCTCAAAAACTTGTTTGCTTTCACTGCAGTCATATCAAATACTGCTCTTCCAACAGAGCTTCATCGTTTGTATTCCCACACCACAACAACTGCAACAAACTTACTATCCTGGACTTGATTTTTTTCCTGAACCATCTAGATTATAAAATAAATTAGTGCAGATTCAATTTAAAAAAAAAAATTACAAATATGAAGTAACATAACTGCAAATGACAGTGTATGGGAAAAGTACCACTCCACTTCTAAAAGTGTTTTCTTTCTTCTTGCAGGCCAGCTGCTGGCACTAAAACCCTAGAATGTTACACATGCTCCAGGCTCAGGAATTATGACACATTTGATACTTAAGGAAGTGTTCCAAGGAACCTGACTGTGAACTTCAGACCAGCTCCTAAAAACAGCTTGCTATGTAAAGACTGTGAAAGAATGGTATCAAAAAGTATAAAAAAGTCCAAATTACTATGAAACATCCAGGGTTATACTTCACAAAGCAGTGTAATCTTCACAGAGAAACCATTATACCTTTGTTAATCTTCACTAAACATTCTGTTGGTTTTCACAGCAGTGATAAAGAGGAACAGACTCTGAATCCCAGTAAAAAGTACACTGAGCTTTCCTTATGTTAGACAAAAGCACCTCACTCCCCTGAGTAAGAACAAGTTCATTTATAATCTGATTTTAGACATTTGCAAGCTGAGCAATAAATATTGATGCATTAGATATAGTAATGTGACACTTCTGAGGTCTGATTACATTTTTAAAGGTTTCCTTAAGGAAGTTTATACTTAATAAGATCAGTGACAGAAGCACTGCCCAGAGGAACAGAGTGCACCCATCACAGAAGTACAAAATGAGTACACACAGTGCACATATATGAGCATTACGTAAATTGGGGATCAAGAGAAACTTTATGCCAAGATGGCACTGGCAGCCCCTTCTCACCACTTTCTAATTCTCTGCTTCACTGTAAATATAAAAAGCTTTAACATAAACAACCACTCACTAGAAAATTTACTCCTTAATTAATGTAGTCTTAAACTAAGGCATTGATTGTAAGAGGAGTCTACTACACTTGAAATATCATTTATGAAGACTTAATGAAACATGCTCATGTTAATAACAATACTTTGCAAACAATCTACCAGAGTGCATAATATCCACAAGAGCACATCTGACTATCAAAGTTCACTCATTGGCATATCTTCAAGACTCTGCAGCTAAGTCAAAATGAAAATACAGCAGATATTCAGAAATTATGCTCTAAGGAGCTGCATCAGAGGTAATAAATTCCTGCACTTGATATGAATTCTCCATAGAAAAACATTATTCCATTTCAAAATAAAACTGAATACTTTTTACTGACTAGAATGTTAATTCTACATGTAAAACAGAATCTTAACTCATCAAAATTAGATTGTTTTGATAAGCAGAATATTTCAGTTTCATTTTCTAATCTTCTTGTAAGGTATTTTTCAAAATCCAAAAACATGTAAAGCAGATGAAATAGAACAGAAACAGGTTGCATTGTAAAAAAATATTTCACCCACCAAAAAGCAACTTCTATGCCTAAGCATCCACCTGAGCATATAAATAAAGGTAATATAGGAATTAGCATCTCATGGTGTCATACTCAGGGTTATCTAGGCTGCCCAGGGCAGTGCAATTCCCTGTCTAGCAGCATGCTAGAATTCTTCCTCCCTTACTTTGCCCTACTCTTCTATGCTAGAAGAGGAGGGCATAAAAATTTACAGCCAGTCATAAAAACTTTCAGTTTAACCCAGATGAAAGTTAACTCACAACTTCTGTATCTTGTTAGGTCAATTTATTCCAACACACTTTTTCTGACCAGCTCCACTTTGGAAGTCAACCTATGCCTGTGCTGAAGGAAACGTGTGCTCCTACGTGTCATTTTTGGATATATTTTTCTCTTCACACATCAGTCCTCAGTACCTAAATTGAAACAAACATCCTTCATTCCTCTGTCTTGTCAAGTAAGATTTTAATTTCCTGAGTGCAGAGACTTGTGTGCATTTCCAATCTCCCTGCAGAGAGCTGTGAATTCGGCTGGAGCTCCTGGGTGCTTCTGGGGCTCCATGGTAGGTGTCAGGCACCCAAAATCAACAGTGCAGGATCCAAAGCAGAAGTGATTCATACTGAATTAGAGCTCATAAGACCTCCTCATTAAAAAATTCCACAGTGGCTCTACTCACCATGCATGCCATTCCCTGAAGTGCTTGTGTAACATCTGCCACCCACACATAATTAACTGCCTAACAGTGAGAAAGGTGTGCGCAGCGAGTCAGATGGGCTGCTGCCCCATGTTCTGCTGTTAAAGGCATGTGGAAAGGGTAAAAACACCAAGGCCAAGCAGCAATTACTTCACCACACAGAAGCACAAGGCAGCAAAGAATGTTTGCACTTGAGCCCTGGCAGAGCAGATGAACACAGCTACCACAGAGCAACACGCTAAGCTCAGAAAAGATTTGCATTTAAGCGCTTATTAAATTCTCTCAGAGCTTTCCTGCCAACACAAGTTGTGCTGGCTTGACTGCAGTGGAACTGTCAGGATTCTGCAGCTCAGTCCACACGTATGTGTGGCTACAGGAGCACGAAGATGCTCACACAAGCTGACAAAAAGTCACACGAGGATAGGGGATCATTACAGCAATGTAAATGCACCCAGCCTAGCAAAGCTGCCCTGCTGTAACAGGGAGATCACAACTAGGAGCAGCACATTTTCACATAAGCAAGCTGTCTTTCAGAGAACAGATTTGCTCAGCCAACACAATGCAAAGGTTCAGAGAAACAAGAAGCAAGGGGATTCTGAAACAGGAGCAGCAGCTCACAGAAGATGGAAAAGGGGAGGCACTGAGTGCAGCTTTATAACAGTCACCATATTACTGACCAAATATTATTGCATAAAACTACTGGGTATCATAGACTTTTTCACAGCTTATTAGCTGCCAAAAAATATAGAAGAAAATGATAAAAATTATGCAGGGAGCAGATCCTTACAGAGAGAAAGAGCACATGGAACATTCCCATTACAGTGGCAAATACCTTGTTTACATACAAAACTGGAAAACCAGGATATAGTGCTAGAGAACAGTTCTTGTGTGTAATATATCAGTAGCACCAGGCCCCAGCACTTCATGAAACACAATCAAAGCAGCACAGCTGGAATTTGTAGCCCACTGTGTTATCAGTTTATGAAAAGCTGCATAATAGAGACAGTGTCATCTGGGCCAATTACAGACAGCACATCTTAGGCACGATGGAAAATGATTCCAAGTCACTGGTAAAATTCAACATACAGTAATTTCACAATTATAAGCCGCACCTGATTATAAGTCACGCATCTAGGTAGCTGGGAAGACCACGGGATTTGTCCATAAATAAGCCGCACTGGATGATAAGCCTTTTTTTTTTTTTTTCAGGGAAGATGCAGCTCTGGCCGGCCCCGCCCTGCTTCAGGCTGGCATGGCTCTGGCCGGCCCCGCCTGCCGCGGCAGCTCTGAGAGGGGTGGCAGGCCTTGCCCCCCCTCCACCTCCCCGCTGCGGCAGAGGCGCTGAGAGAGGTCGCCCCCAGCCCCGCTGCGGCAGCTCTGGCCCCGCCCCACCTCGGGCTGGCCCATCTCGCACTTCTGGGTTGGCCTTTCGCTGGAATTTGTCCATATATAACCTACACTGGGTGAAAAGCCGCACTTCCAGGGTTGGGTCAAAAACTCAATCAAAAAGGTGCGGCTTATAAACATGAAATTACTGCAGTTTTCTTTTGTCTTACTTTCCCTTTGATTTCGCCTATAAAACAAGGACCAGTAGCAACGACTTTGGTTTAGACTAACCTTACTAAAATGCTAGGGTAATTTCCTATCTACTTAACTGAAGGGATTTGGATGCAAAGATTTATAAGGGAAGAAATCAGCATAATTTTCTGAATGTTTCAATAGAAAAGAACAAATCTCAGTTTTGGACTTGTCACTTCCCTCTCATTTTATATACAAAGTTCTTGTCTGGGAATAAGCAGAACAGTTTTCAGTTCTTTGCGATATTCAGATCACATGGAAGAAATAAAAAGAAAACATGCTGTAATGTCAACAGCACAAAATTACAATAAAGCTTATGCAATAAACCAAAACAAGATAGAACTATAAGGATATGAATATTTTTGCACTTCTGATGCCCTATATGCCAATATTTTGCATCAGCACAACTGACAGATATTTTACCCTTTCTGTTTGCTTTTCTTCTAACAAATACTGCTTAGGCAAATCTAAATAATCCATGGAACCTGTCCTTTGCACTCCCAGCAGGACTGTAATATGCAGTTTGTCCAGCATAAAACCAATCTCTATTTAAGAAAAACATTAATGAATATAGCCACCAGGTGACATTTAAAAGAATAAATTATTCCGGAAAAAATCCTATATTTAAAGTGTCACATTGGTTGTAAATAACTTACTGAATATTCAGCAGTAAAAATTTCACTGGGCTACATAAAGCTACTTAATATCCTAAGGGGGAGTTATCCTCTCTGCAGAGAATACTGAGATCTTATTCATTCCTGTGAGGAACACTGCAAAAACAACAATTAATCCACAGAAGCTGGCCCTTTAGCCCCACCATGTAGCTGCTCTTGAAGGCTGCTCCTTTTTTACCTTTAGCAGAAGATGCAGCAATGTCATGTAGTAGATATGTTCAATACATATTCAAATAGGAACCAAAAATCACAGTGAGTAGCTCTGAGCCTTCCTGTTACAAAATTGCTTCAGAAAAGTGGCTCATTCTCAGCTGAAATTTGTAGGAACTCACCTGTCAAATGTAAAAACAGAACTGCTCAGTAGGGAGCTGTTACCATCTACCTTCAGTGATTTGCCTTATAAAATAATTGCTTTATTCATTATTCTCCAGGAAACAAAACAAAACAAAAAGCTAAACAATTATGAACACTCCTGTCTAGCAGTAGCTTATATGGCAACAAAAACAGGCACAAGGAGGGTGTGGGAAAATGACAGGGGGTAAAATTAGAGAAAACTGGGAAGTTATATTCACATCCCAACAGAAGTTATAATAGTAAAGTAATTCTCGGTTGAAATGCAGTGGCTAAATGCAATGCCCTAAACTTCTGTAACACTCCCCATGCAAAACATGCAAAGACAGATGAAACAAAAGGTGGAGCAGAATGAAGACACCATGGCCAGGTTCTGTTTCAATCCCTGTAGGAATGGGAACTTGACATTCGCAAGCAGGTGATAAACCACACAGCAGCTGCTAACCAAGGGAGAGGGGAGATGCTGAACCAGCAACTGTGGTGAAATCACTCTCTTCAGGTGAACTTTGTTCATTATGTTGTCATTGTCATAACTAACTCACTCCTGCACCCCAAAGTTACCCTCACCGGGCATGTGATCCTTATTTTATTGACTTTATGTCTGAGAACCAAGGGAGAGGAGAATTTTGCATGTCTGGGCTGCTCTGTGCAGAGTCCCCATGATGGGACACTGACAGACTGGTCAGACACAGGGATCTCAGCTTTCCTGAGGCACTGATAGATATCACAAACAGAGGGTTTGAGGAAATCCTCCCTTTCTCCTGACACTGGACTCCTGTTAAGAAGAAAAATTTCATTCAAAATAAACTTGGAGAAGTATTAGGATGCTCCGATCGTTGAGTGGGTGACAGAACAACAGAGAAGCAAAATCTCACAATGCACTGATGGAAACATTTCTGAAGCAAACACAAAGACACTGCTTTATGGTAGCAAGATATGTTCATAATCAGAACCATTAGATTTAATCTTTCATTCTGAAATGAATATTCTGTTGGATGTTGGTATAAAGCCGAGCCCAATGAAGCATGAAATTACAGGAAGGTATTCTTACACTATTTGCAGCTTAAAGTGCATCTACATTTTTTCACTGAGAGTACTCAAATTACTTTATAAATACCAATATTCTATTTTACAGAGAGGGAAACTGAGATTCTGAATGGTGATGTTTGCTGTACAGGAATAAAAAGCAGTTTAACAACAGAGGTTTCACACCTAGTGGGGCTTAATTTAAACAGTGCTACCTCATGAGCCATGCTCCCAAGGCATGACTATGCAAATAACTTCTGTATGTTTTTGTTTCTCTGGAAAATCATCTCTCTAGTCAAGAGACTTCTGGGTTGTCAAACATAGAATACCAAATTCACTTTGTCACAATAAGCAAGAGAAATGTTTTTTTCACAGTTCAAGCTAATCAGAAGGAGGTAGTTTAGGGTGAGGTTTTTGCTTTTATGGCAAGGGCATCAAAGCAACTTGAGCATGGAAAGAAATAAAGAATTTAAGAAATTAATTTATTGGCGACCAAACTGCAAGAGTATCCCAGACCTTGAATTTGGTAGCTAGACACCCAGGGAGCTGGGGAAAATGGAGAGAGTCGTATTCAGAGTTCTTGCTCAGGAACTCTTCAATGATCAATCATTTACTGTAAAATACAGTAATAGCCCCAAGTACACAGAGCAGAATAAAACATTGATTCTAAGTTTTTCTATTTGTTTTTTCTAGTGTTTTTTGCTTTTGAGATTTTCTTACTCTTTTTGAGGTCTGTAAAGATATATACACATAACAGCAAAAGGCAAATAACCTTTTTACATTGTAAGACAGAAAAAAACCCTACCTAGAATTTTCCCAGCCTAAAATAGTACTTTTCAGAGCTGCATCTTTGCAGTTTATTTTATAATAAACTTAAAAGTTGAAATATCCAATGGCATAGCATAATGAAGGAGATACTTTATTTTCTGGTTGTTAATTTGCAGAATAATTCATAATGGGGGGAAGAAACTTTGTTTCCTAAGAAAATTTAGTGTCAAAAACATGTTAAATGAGAAAAATGTCCACAGAAATGGAACTGCAGTACCTGCATACTGAGTGAGAAGACTTTGGGATTAATTAAAAAACTACTAGCTACTTCTACCAGCATGCGTTCTCAGACATTGCAAAAATTTGCCAGATAGTATGAAGCGGCAGCAGTAACCAAGAACAAACAAAGCAAATAATTTTTTTTTTAAAGTGCGCACAAAAAACCCCCAAACTCCTCTCCAAAGCAAACATTTGCATCTAAAAGAAGTGTTAAAGCTCAAAGTATGAGAGAAAATGGACTTAAAAGAAACAGAACTTTTATGTAATAAAATCCACTGAATATAAAAAAAAAATATCAAAAATAAAGTTATCAGTAAGGTTTGTGATTGCCATTTTATTGGAAAAAAGTTGATTTCAAAAATGTGAATTTAGGATTGCAATTTCTCTTTATTTGCAGTATTATTGGTGCTTCACACTATGAAAAACAATTTATACAACTATTATTTTTTTAACCTACATTTCCACCAACTAGAAAATGAATGGATCTCCAGTGCCATTGAAAATCTTCAATCCATTCTATTTCAATCTGCAGGTATTCTAATTCCTGTGCATTTCCCTCAGTTCTTCAGAAGCTCCTCCATCAGCATTTTACATATCATTTTTATTAACTGATCCATCACCTTTGGTAGAGAACAAGTAAAACATAACAACAGGCAAAGATATCTTTAAAAGACCTTCAATTCTGTACTTTTAAATTTGGGATGTCCAGCTAAAGAGACACTCTACAGATTCAAGAAATGTTGGGAGCTCTGTGATAAAAAAGAATGAAAAACTTCTCTGAGTAAAGTCTTATACCATCCTGAATTTATATAATCAGGATTTTTGGAACAGGAGAATGGCTGGAACTAAAAGTTTTAAGATCCATGAGTCTGTCCCCCCATCTTTGCATCCTTTCATCTACTCCTCTGTGCCTTGTCAGTTACAAAATATCAAATGAATTAATGCTTCTTTGAGAATACAGTGTAAAATTCCTATATAAAAGTAGGAGAAACATCTACTCTGAAAAAGATTACCTTTTCTTTTAACTCAGAAAACAATAATTAATCTCTTATTAATCAGAATATTCACTTTTCAAAATATGGTGATGCATTAAAAAATAAGTTAAATGTGTTGCTTTTTCTTGTTTGGGTTTTTCTATTTTAAGTAGCAGGAGAAGGCAAATTAAGAAATATACATTTGTTTACACTCTTTAGAATGGATATACAACAGAGGAGGAAGAACTGAGACACGAGATAAAATGCCACATTTTATATACAAATAGCCACAAGGCAATACCATATATTTTGTGTTAAACAAAGACAAAACAGTAAATTTGTATGAAATACTGTATCTATGGGGCACAGGAGATGAATTCCTGACTCCAGACTGAGGAGATAAAGCAGCTTCAAAGACAGTCTGGCACTGTTTTCTCAGTCCTTTCACATATCTTTCAGTAGAAGGCTGCCCAGGAAATACGAGATTTATCTAGGACTTGGACTCAAAGATTCTTACTGGTCACTTCCAACTTGAGATATTCTACGATTCATAAAATTGTTTTGTTTTCAGTATCAGCTTCAGCCCGCTACCTGGAGATTTATGACACCAATCTCTCTCAACATTATACTTTCATTTAGACTATGGCAAGCCCATGGCCATGCAAAGGAAGAAAATCCCAGATTTTATTTCCAGAGGAAACTATTAAATCCAAACAACCCTGAGCAGACTTAAAGGAAAAAATAATTGCATTAAATTACTTCTTTTAATTAATTTTTAAAGTTCTTTGGTTTAGCAAGACAAGTGGTTCACGTGAAGTAATCATCCCTTGAAGAGTCCTGGAGCAGCAGAGCACTTGAGCACTGGCAAGAGCACATTCAGTGCTGTTTTCCCACACATCCAGAGAGATCCCTTTGAGGGAAGATGCTTCACATGGCAGCACCACGACCCTCATAGCTTTGTCCTTGCCTTACCAGTGCCTTTTTTCCAGCTAGAGGCTGGAGACACAGGCTGAAATAAAAGACTTGGAGCAGGCAGGTTTTTGTTCTCTCACCAGAGTGTATTTGCTAAAAGGAGCACACCACACATGGCCCCTCAAGGCAGCCCAGAATTCCTATCTGCCAGTGACACATAAGGTTTAATCAACATATGAGGAAGAAGGAGAGAAAGCTTCTGCCGACCTGCTCTAGCCAAGACACAGACAATTTCATTCTTCTTAAGATGAAGTAACTCAGCAAGCAATCCCCTATTTTATTAGGGGGGAAACGCAAGGCAGCCAACCATCCCTACTAAATCAAGCTATCCTGAGCTGCCCTCTGAAGCTGCAATCCTCAGGATTGGAGTCTGGGATCTGCCAAATTAAAACATTAAAACATCACTTAAGTAATCACCATTTTATAAATAGGAGAGCAGTTTCCCCTGTAGCCAAATCTCCATCTGTGAGATATCAGGGAAATATTTCCATATTTTAAATATTAACTCTTCCGTAGGAACACCTCATTTAAGATGGTATCTTGTTAACATGCCAAATCTCAACTGTACTATAAGAATGCTGGGTTGTACCTTCAGCTCTGTAAATCATTGAGTTTACTTCAACAGAAATAACTCAGTGCACATCAGTTACACCATTTATTGCTGAACTTGCATAGAAAGAAGTGCTTTGAAAAATATAATGTCCCTGTCATTGATTTCAGGAATGTATTTTCATGATGATTGGTCAAACTTGGCTTTTCCCTTGCATTTCCCCTGCTTTGCCGACACCTGTTATGGGCAATTTTATTTATTTTAAAAGGTTTGTCCTCATCCTTCTTATAGGCTCCCTTTGAGCATGGAAAGTCACAACAAGGTCTCCTCTGGGACCTCTCCAAGTCTCTTGAAGTTAAATATGCAACAACCCAATGTGCAGCTTGTATTCAAATTTGACTTGTAAGTCAATCCTGTTACTCCATAAATAGGGGACAACCTGGTGAACTCTTCAGAATGGCAGTGGGCTGCACACCTGGATTTCCCCCTGACAGGGGAAGCCTCCCAGAATTGCTCATTGAGGCAGGGCAATTCCTTTCAACAGATTTGCACTGAGAATAGCAGAGTGTTAAACTTTGAAATCTTAGATTAAGTTATATAAAGGATGGATTGTAGACATATAATCCTCTAGACACAAACTTTTGACCAAGTCTCAGACTAATTGTGGTTCCAGCTACATCCAAATTCCCCTCAAAAGATAATTTTAAAAGCAAGAGAGTCCTTTCTGAAACTCATGACTCAGTGGGCGGCTGTCTCTTGCAGTTTTATTTGTCCTCTATGCTGTAAATCAAGTGTACACTGAATTTTTTTAAACCCCTGCCACATTAACTACCAAACTTTGTTAAATCACTGTTTTATGTCAATAAATATATGGCTACTTCTCTGTTACAGAAGGCACAGTTTCATCCATGGCATCTGGGTGTAAGATTTTAATTACAATGCCTATTTTCAACAGGTTACCTCTGAGCAATTAATTTGCTAGAAATTTCTTGCCTAGCCAGATGGATATCTAAAAAAAATTATTTCAAGCATCTGCAATGAAAGTATGGTCATGTGAATGTATGGATCAGGAAAAGGTGTAAAAAATACCAGAGAAAAAGAGAGAGACACTGAATAGCACTTTCACCTAAAAACTATGGATAAGCACACTTAGTTCTGACATCTAACTTGGTTTCTTTTGCTTAAGCTCTCATGGGGACCTTTCAGCTGGAGCAGATGTTCAGACCAATGGTTTTGACAGTAATTGGTTGGGACAAATAAATATTGAACCTGGGTTTGGCTAACACAGAGATATCAGAAACCATGCCAGAGAAAGAAGATCTGGGAAAGTTTGCTAAGGTGTTTATGTGTAAAAATAATAAAAAACCCACATGGCCATTTTTACTTCAAAGACTAATGTAAATGAACAGACGGAGTAGAGTAGAAAGTTATTGTGTGGCTTCTTTGGTTTTCCTTGGGGTTTTTTTTAAAGTAAAATTAATCTAGGGACAAGGAACAAAATGAAGCATAAGCAATAAGTTCAACACAAAAGTATTATTCTAAATAAAAGGGTAAGTCTCTCAGTAACCAACTTTTTATTATTTAGACTGTCTAAAATTACAAATAACAGTGATTTCCATCCAAGAAGCTGTAAAAAAGAATAAATCAATGCATTTTTTTAAGGCAAGCACTATTACCTTTATTCTGGGAGAGGACAAAACACTGCACAACATGATAAAGGGACTATTCATATGCATCCAGTATTTGCATAATATCTGACAAGGATGAGTTTTATCAGATTTCAATGTGTACTGAATTTACATAGCCATAAAAATAAGTGAAATTCGAGCCCCGGTTTATGGACTGTTTATGGACTCCCTATTTTCTTGTTAGGCACAAACAAGGCCCCACTTGAGCACACATAACATGCACCAAAGGTGGATGGAGAAACAAGCCACACTTGACACTCCAGTCTTTTCTGTATGCAAGTGATAAAATCTTTTAATTCATAACCCAAAGCATAGGAAAACATTCCTGGTGTGCAGACACAAAGCTGATTAAAGAGTCAGGTTGCCAGTGGAGCAGATACTGGCAATTAGTTACTGGAATAAAAGGAAAATGGTCACAACAGAGCAGCTTCCTATGAATTACAATCACCTTTGTACTTGGACTAAATTTGCCAAAAGCACAGAAATATTTCACAGTTTGTAAGAAAAACGTACCAGAGTTCAGGGACTACATTTAAAGAGAGGAAAATTATGAATTTGCCAGCAAGTGTAGACATTTAAAATCTTAAAGGCAATGAACATAGGTTCATTGTGGGGAAAAGCAATACATAACTATAGATATAGATCATATAGATACATTTTATCAAATAATAGCCCTGCAGTTCTGAAGTTTAAGGAACAAATCACTGAAGCATGCCAGTTGCTATTAGCTCTATAGAGTCTGGGAAAAAAAAGGGTCAGTGAAGTTAAATTGTATATTTTGTACCAATGGTAAAAAATGCTAAGAAACAGAATATGAATGGTAGACTATTTTGGCAGAGAAAACAGAAATATACAAGACCAAGCATTCAAGACCCCAAAAGATCATGTACTAATTACTGGTGAAGTAACAAGTCCACTTACAGTAATTTCACACTCATAAGCTGCACCTGGTTCTATGCCGCACCTCCAGGCTGCCGGGAAGACCACGGAATGTGTCCATAAATAAGCCGCACCGGGTGATGAGCCACACTTTTTTTAAAAAAAAGCAAGGATCCATGTGCAAGTAATGATTTAGTATCAGAATTGAGCGATCACGGGGTTTGTTGTCAGGTGCTCAATTTGCAAACAGTTTTCACAGACCGACGAAGCCTTTAAACGCAGCCCCAGGCTCTCTCCTCGCTCCAGGAGTCCCAGCACTACCACCCGCGATGCTGGCTGCTGCTGCTCCCCGTCTGCTCAGCAGTGACAGCAGCTCCCCACACCACTCAAAAGCAGCGGCTCTGTGGGCTGGCCATGTGGAGCCAGCAAGCTGCTCGGCAGGTGAAGCCGGCAGCGGCTCGGCACCTACTTGCTAGTGACTCTGGCTCACTGCCCACCCGGCAGTGACTCTGCGGCAGCTCCCTGGTCGGCTTGCACTTCCGGATTTGCATTTCGCCGGAATTTGTCCATAAATAAGCAGCAGCTGGTGATTAGCCACATTTCCGGGATTGGCTCAATTCTTCAGTGAAATAGGTGTGGCTCATCAGTGTGAAAGTACTGTAAGTTTCCTTAAGCTGCTTAATGTAATTCATACAGAAACTAAATCTGAACTTTCACAGCCTGATTACATGACATCACATCTGAGAAGAAAAGGGAAAAAAAAGACTTTGAAACTTGGACCAAAATACTCCCAGTTGTGTGCCTTAGGTTGTCACCAAGAGAAATCTGTACTTAGGCAATTAAGTCCAATTGTTATTATTGGACTTCAACGTGAGACCAATAGAAGATTCACCACCTGTATAAATCTCAACATTTTTATTTGCACACCTATTTTCAGTATAAAACCTTATTGAAAAAAAACCTGCTGGAAAAAGAAAAGTGCAACTCACGCCCAAACATATGATGCAGTTAAAAACATAAAAAAATCCCATGCATGAGGGTAATTTTTAGTACTTCTGAAATTGCTTCAGAGACAAAGTCAAGTCAGGCCTCTAGGTGAAAAATCACACTGAATTAATTAAATTTCAAATGTTAATATGTTAACATGTATCATATATAGGCTATTAAGCATTAAAATAGTCCAAATATTTCAAGACAGATCACAATGCACAAGCTATAAAATAATCTCTTAGTTATCCATTACACAGATGCCGTTTTCTTGCTGGAAGAGCTGAAAGCATAGTAAGAATCAACCAAAATGCATAACTCTAGATAAAATCTGTTTTCCAATAATAAAGAAAATGCTTATCTAAATAGGGATATACATTGGTATTTTAATAATATCAAACAGGTTATAGATAACTCCATATGAGAGAGATTATACATTTACAGTAATTTCATGACTAAAAGGCGCACCCTTTTGACTAAAATTTTGATTGAAACCTGGAAGTGTGCCTTATAATCCAGTGCATCTTATATATGGACAAAGTTCGGAAATTTGCCGACAACACATAAGTGCCCCTTATAATCCAGTGCGCCTTATAGTTGTGAAATTACTGTAATTACAAAGTGTTGAGTCCATGTACAGATCCATGCTAGTCACAGCAGACAGGTTTCCAGATTTCACACATGCTTCCTTTCTGCTTTGCATAAATCAAAAACACAATCAACTTTTACAGGATTATTTCTCTCTGCATTGTGTATTATTAGAAGCAGAGGCAATGACACCTCTTCTCTCAGGGTACTTTTGGAAAGAGGAACAGATAGAGGATTTTTTTAGTCTGGTTTTGCATTCTAAAGAGGATTAGATACCTGTTTATTCAAATAGTCAGGTGCTTAGCCAGCCTTACCTTAAGAAAGGCTGGT
Organism: Sialia sialis; assembly: GCA_009812075.1. NCBI lineage: Eukaryota > Metazoa > Chordata > Aves > Passeriformes > Turdidae > Sialia > Sialia sialis. Next base: position 4,653,542 of record VRYO01001865.1, read on the forward strand.
ACATCTCCCTGCAGTAATCAGAATGCAGAGTTTAGCACTCATTTGCAAGGATCATAATTAATACAGTAGAAATCTTTGTTTAAAGGTTGTCTTGGCTGAGCATGTTCAAAATTATTGTCATTTGGAATTCTTGCAGTTGATGCTTTCATTTGCATTTGATATGGGACTCAGATCCCTTGTAAGAATTTTGGAAAACAGTGTATGCATCTTTATTTTTTCAAAAAAACTCTTGTTGTTCAAGTGTGTTTTCCCCCAAGTTTCCAGCTTGGCAAGCAGTCGCAGGCCTCTCAGTGATTTCCATTTCAACATTTGATTTGTTAAAAATACCCTAGATATAGTTTAATTTACTTGCAATTTTTTTTTCACCTGTCCTTAAATAGAAAACCTGTGCACTTGAAAATTGTTTATTTCCACAGCAGCATCTCCAGCTATCTGTATAACGTCTCTTGAAATTCTATTCTATAATTTATTGTAGCAGTTTTTCTTCAGGCACCATAGTTGATATGCTTGTAACTTCTTTAGTGGTTGCTTTAAGGGAAAAATTTTTCTTTGCCTCTCCCAGCTCTTGATAAAGAAAAGCCACAATGTCATTAAGCTTTCTTAGATCAATTCCATTGTGTATTTATTGGTGAACTGAGGAAATAACAACTGTACAAAGTTGATCTTTCTATTTTATTGTGTTACATAGACTTGTATTATCATAAAATATTTCTTAATTTGCAGTATTTGAGATTCTCTGGTACATTTAATCCAAATTCACAAGGACTTTGCAATCAACAATCAGTTAAGTCAGTCTAATAGGAGTTCAGTTTTTGGATGATAAAGTTCTCATGAGATCAAAATCTTTCTAGTTTTATGCAAAATACCGGCTTCTCTGTGTGTGAACTCATGTTCAGATCCATGACACATAGCAGCTTCCTAAATTGAAGGATTTACAAGTAACTTGAAACGGTGATTCCTTCGTGCAATGCACAATCCAAATACTTTGGTAACTGCTGCAAATGTAAATTTCAGATTCTGTTTTTCCCGTGGTCCTGGTAATTTGGGTAATCAAAATTTAAAGCTAAAAAATGCTCATTCTTCAAGCTATGTCTTTTTAAGGATAAGTGCATCAACTGGGTAGAAAACCTCTCAACCTATTGTAAAGTTCACAATATTTGATGTCTATTATCTTCCAAATAAACTTATTTTCTGTCTGCATTTGTACATATATGCAAATCAGGCTATAGCAAACAAGACGAATTCTATCTGATGAAAAGCAGTCTGGACTGAAATTTATGCTGCATATATTTTCCATATGAAAATACTTATATAGAAAAACTTTCATGAAATGTACCTTACATTAAATACAAAATTTAAGAAACTGGTCTTAAAAGTTTAGTGGAGAAATATCATGTTAGTGATCCTTCATATGTAATAACAGGAAGTATTATAAATGCATTATAGATATATATGTATATATGTATATATATATATATATGTGTGTGTATGTGTGTGTGTTTCTGATTTGTCAGATTTTTTGTCAAATTGCTGATTAAAAAAATAAAAAAATTCTAATTTGCTAAGTTGCAGGTTAATAGTACTCCGAGTTTAAAACATATTTTAAAGATAATTAATTCTGATTAATAAATTCATATCAAATGATCAATCTGTTGATTATTTTAATTAAAATTTGCCAAATGTACATTATTTCAACTACTAGAGTAGGCAATAAATTATATATGCACTTAGTTTTATGTGGCTTATAGGCTTGACAAATTGCTTATTCAGAATGACTAACTAATCTATCACTTTTTTAGCAAAGTGTACAATGTGTAAAAAGAATCCTAATAAATTTACTAAACACCATCTCTGTACAGAATGAAATTAAACAAATTAAATTAATATTTCATTTGCACACATGGTTAAGCAGGAGAATGTTCTCAGATACTAGAAGCTAACAATTAAATGGAAGGAACATAATTGTTCCATGTTCTAGAAATTTCTGCATTTTAAAGTAGTTACCAACACAAGCTGTTTTTGCTTTTCTGGGACACTTGTTCAATAAAAGCAGCACAAAGGACAGAAGTTACTCCACACTAAGCCTGGAGGAAATGAATTTACAATTTCCTAAAAACAAAGCCCAAACACTGTAAAGTTGACTCATTCATCCACAGTGCTGCTCTGGGGGGGCAATGCCATCCTGCCAGAACCTGACCTGATGTGACAGCCTTTAGGCCACTGAGCAAGCCAAGCTTAGCAGATCTAAACTCACAGTACACCAGGTGTACTTCCAAACACCAACTCAGCCTCTGCCAGCAGTCACTGATACCACGTCTCCTAAAAAACTTCTAGGGTTTTTCATCTCCCTATTTCATTTTCCACTGCACAGCCCAAATTTAGCTGAGTTCTTCTTTCTGGGCGTCTGACTGTGTCCCCATATTCATGAGAAAAGAAGGATTTGGATGTGTTCTAACTCATAACCACACCTGGTTTTTTTACAGCTTGTGGATCTCCTAATGGCTTTCCCAGGAACCTGGTGGAAATGTTATACAGACAAATAATCTGTACAGCAGAGAAAGCAGAAGAATTCTGCAGTATGTAATTCTCACCTGGAGGCCTGGGTTCACATTTCCTGCAGGGCCATGCATGAATACCCACTTATGCAAAGTGATTCTCCAAGGGAAATATAAAAATACCCCTCCACCACAGATGTTTTATCATTTGTGCCACCACTGGATGGGAATTATCCTTCAGAACATCCCACATTATAACTATATTGTTATGGAAAGGATTCTTAAGCAAAGATCCTTGCTGGTGCCCACAGAACTGTGGTCAAGTAGGGGAATAGGTTTGACATTTCTCTTTTGCAGGTTACCTCAGCCTGGCTTTAAACAAGGCTATTTTGTATTACAATGCTTTTTTTACATTCTAACAGTTCTGAAGGCTGAAACTATAAAGGAAGGTCTGCTCTTCTGCTCAAGGCAGGCGAGACAATTCAGTGTTAGCAAAATCACAATTGGTGGCTCTTGTAAAAAGTCCAAAAAACCAAGAAGTCTTTTGAACCTTAATCAAAACTTGGTGTCTGTCAATTATTCTAGACTAAAATGTGTCAAGGTTTTTATTTAGCTATCAACTTCTCAATTAAACGAAACCAATATTGACACCTTTTATTATACAGATTCCTTAAAATCAGAGGTGAGGATGAAGACATTTACATGTTTCATCTCCCATGTTACCACTTCCTTTGTTGTTCAACCTCTACAATTTAAAGTCTCTGAGGAAGGCATCAGTTCAATCCCTGCAAAGCATCTAAACTGTGAGCCCCAGATGTCAGGCTAAAGAATAAAGAACCATGACACAGCTGTCATCACTGGAGTCTGCAGGATTTTTAATCTTCTGAGAGTCTGCCTAATAACTGTTGTCTGCTTCATTGTCTCAGAGCTATAATTTGGCCAAGCATATGCGTGCAAGTTTGACATCCAACCCTTAAAATCCATTATCTCTCTGCAACAGTGTACAAAACACTGAGACATTCAGAGCAGGAGGAAAATCAATAACAGCCCGATAATTATATTTTTCCAAGCATCTGTATTAAGTCTGCACATATCCTTTTCCATCCTCAATTTGCTATCAGCTGTTATCAACAGCCTGCTGCATACCACAGGAAGTGGGAGAGTAAAGATGATAAATGCATACAGCATAAGCAGGCAATATTGAGAACATACTGCTGGAATAACACTGAGATCAGCAGGTCTCTCTGTTGCTGAAGATTGTCTTGCATATTTACAGTACAAGAACTGTGGGTGTTTTCCACATTCTGTAACAGCAGTCCATCACTGTATGTATTTATGTAACTAGAAAAATATATTTATTTATGTAACTAGAAAAAAAGTATTTATTTATGTAACTAGAAAAAAAGAAGCTAAAAGTGTTTATCAAGTTTTGAAACTTGCTTGTAGCTTCATGGGAAATAGGTTGATGAAGCAGATCAGGACTGAAATAAACAAGCTTTGTATAAAGAAAAAAGAATGTGCAATTGCACAATTTTATGGGCGGAAATCCTGATTTAATGGTAGACACAGAACCTGAAGTTACAAGAGGAAACTTCAGCTCTGCACTTATTCTTTTTTATCTCTAGAGACAGACAGCTGCTGACATGGTTTTCCCCAAATGTTAGCAAAAGTGTTTGCAAGCTAATTGCCAGGATTGTCCATTCATCTGCTTTTTGCAGAAATAATTTTGTTTCTTTTTATTTGCATACCTCAGCATGGTCTTAGATACTGAAATTTCTCAATTTAGAGGACATGGTCTTTTAGACCAAGGCTTTGCCTCTCACACCTGACAAGGGAACCATTTCTTAGGCATTATCTTTGTACTCCTGCCAATCTTCAAGAGCTACAGTACTCACCTCCCCACTGAATCTTTCCCCAGTGTTTTCCTCTAAAGCTTGGTGATAGAAAGAACAGCTTTCTTGTTAGCAGCTCAGTCATCAGTGGACAGAGTCCAACCACGTTTCTGCTAACTTACTTCTTTCTTCTTCTTTTCTTTCCTAGGTACAAGCTTCTGCAGCACCTGAGTGCCTCCCTACAGCTTAGAAACCCCTACTGATCATTAGTGTGGTCCCATGTTCAGACAGCTCTCTTTAATCTTTGCTGTGCAAAAGCACCACAATTTTCCTTTCCATTGCATTTCTCTTCTCAGCCTTTGGCTCCTCTCTGCTGCTTCTTTTCTCTTTTTTTGTCTTTACTTCCCTTGTCCATTGATGTTCAGCATTTCTTGATACATTTCTGATGCACAGAAATAACATACTACTTCTTAGAACCCCCGTGTTGTGAAAATAAATTAAAATGCATAGAACTGGATGACTTTGGAGGTAATAAAGGCATTTAAACAAGGTGCAGAAGGGGAAAAAGAAATGACTTGCTAGTGTCAATTTTTTTACTATCTCCATGGAAAAGACAAAAGGCTCCAACACAGTGATTTTATCATGCAAAATTATTTTATGTTTTACCATCCTCTGTTGCATATTATAATGTGTAATCAGTATATACCCCTCTTACTAGGGAGAGTGGTACTCTGTTATGTTCCACTGGAGAACAGGCATTAAAATTTTCCTTTCCCTGAGTTGCACGCATGGGCCATGTTATTGGGTACAATAAGGGCCACGATATTGAAATCCTAATTCTTTTGTTTATGCAGTTAAATATCATTCATTCTGTCTAGAAATTCCCAGCTCATTCCTTGTTGTTTTGGCCATCTTTTCACTCCCACACAATTCACCCAAGCTGTGCATGATTCCTTTTATAAAGGAGGCAAGGTTTGTAAGCAGCTGTGGTATTATTTGTTAGACAATTGATGCATCCACAAAGCACAGATCATCTTTCAGGGAAAGTCTTTAAATTTTACCTTACATTTTCTCTTAAACTTTATATTCCACAATTTATCTCAAGTAGGATATCCTTTCAGATTTTGCCTTAGTTATAACTTCAGAACATCTTGTCCACCCTGCTTGTACCACACCAAACACAAACCTTCATGCCTAGAGGAACATGGACAGGATAAAAAACCCTACTGTTAAACGTGAAAGTGCATTTTCTTCATGCTAATGCTCAAAGAAGAAGAAAGCACCAGCTGGAAATTCTGCTAAGCCAGCTTGACACATTCACACTTTGTTCCTTGAAAGCATGAAGTCTTGGGAACACTGACCTAAGTGATATAGGAAGGGAAAACAGAGCATTGGAAACTACACAAGAGGGAAGATGTGCACATTGATAATTTATAGACACCTGTTTAGTCAGCAAGCTTGGATCCAGAATTTCTGCATGACAGTTATTCCATAGAGTCATGGTTCTCTGAAATCTAAGTGGGGAAAGGAGAAGATACCTGCTCCATAAAATTGCTATTGCCTCAAAACTGAGTGTCTCTTCATATGGGATAAGAAGAGGAGGCAGGAAGGCTCAGTTTCTGAGGGCATGAACCAGTTCTGAGTCTGAGCAGGCTTGTGTCTGGTCCCCTATTTTCATACTGTGGAATATTGCTACCATTCAGCCATTCAATTGGTTTTACATTGATAATCTTTTGACATCTGCATATCTCCCAGACTTTCTGCTGTATGATTCAGGAAAGAACAATCTCCAATGGGGTCACAGCTCCTGGCAGTGCAGGCAGGTTTAAACAACTTCCCAAAGATCAAAGAGCTCTGTGGCAGAATAGCGATGGTTACAACTGAGGCTTTTCAGAAGAGATAGGAACAAGCAGGAAACAGGGATTCCTGTTTGTTGCATTTTGAGGCACTTCCGTGTAGCCGAGGGTGATTGTTTCAGGAATTCTCAACCACAGTACCCTATGAAAGCTTGCCAACCAATTTGTATTAAATGGTCCCTCTTCAGGATTCAGCACCAGGTGCCAGTACATACTCTCTGAAACATGAAATTATTTGAAAATATTTGGATTTTTTTTCCACTGATGAAAAGCATCTGCCTAATAAAAATCATTAGGGTATAAGTGAGGGGAGAGTAGATCATGAGATCTTTTCACAAAAAAACTCCTTTCCCTTTCAAAAAACCCACTATTTCAGAAATGTTGAGTCTCAAGCCATGTTTTTCTTTGAGCTTGTATGATAGGGAGCTCATCACTGCAGAGAAGATACTGATTATCCAGGGAAACAGAGCTCTGAAAATTCATTTACAGTAATTTCACGATTATAAACTGCACCTGAATATAAGCCGCACTT
>VRYO01001865.1:4665960-4677523 GCA_009812075.1 Sialia sialis
AAAATCTAACCTTTTTCTGGTAAGTGTATTGTCAACAACCAAGCTGCAGTTCTTTTAGCTGTATTTGGTATTTAGCATAATTCAGTAAAAAGTTTTTGTGGATAATTCTGGCTTTATTATAGGTGATCCACAAGCACTTCCTAGTGAATATTCAATAGTCACAGGCAAAAATGTTTTGCAGTGGGTACTCAGAAAATATGTCTTTCTGTGCACAAGAGTTCAGTTCTCGAAGTCGATTTTCAGTGTGACTACTTTGTTTCACTTTATTTTCTTGTGGATGCACAAGACTTAAATGTCATATCATTTTCCAAGTAACATGACATCAATATTTACTGATGTCAGCCATTTACTAGATTTGTTCTACCAGAATTCTTACTTTCTGGCCATCAATAATGATGCATTTAAGCACAATTTAAAGTTCTCCAGAATTTTTAGGCATCCACAGTTCCTTCTGCACCATAGCATAGGTCAGCAACAGAATAGGATATCAATAATTACCCCACCATAATTCCAGCAACAAACCATCTGTGTGATGGATTGGAAATTCACTACATGGTTCCTTAAAATTAAGTAAAGCTTCTTCTAATGGAACTTAATCTCATCAAACCTGCAGAGAACTGTTGCTCTAATAAAGCAGATCAATTGAAGTTGTGCTCTCTAGCATGGAACTCCCTCCCCAGTGTTATAATAGGTAGTTTTGCACTGCCATTCTTTAGCTCTATTGTCATTGACCTGCTAATTCAACCCTTTGCCAACTGGGAGTAATCTGGTAGCTAACCCATAAAACACTAAATGTTCAGAAAGACAATTGGATAAAATACATTTTGTCTCAGTAATGAAGCTGTAATTAGGCACATTACGATTCCATATGTATTCATAATAAGGGCATATAACTACAAGCAAGCTGGGAAACATACCAGCTTTCATTTCCAGACAAGTGTTATCTGCCAGACATTTTTAAGGAAATACACAGCAAACAGAAAGACATTTTGTAAGTATATAGCTTAGGTCATTACTGTGCCCTTCCACCTCTTTCATGTCTACTTCCAGAATTTGGTTTTTAGACAAAAAAAAGGTACCCTTTTTTGTTTTTAGGGTAGAGATACGATCCTAGCTACAGTTTGTAATATACTTTTGAGACAATTGGAGGAAAGCCAGTTTATAAATGCTAAGTATTCTTATTTGTTTTCTTTTTTATTGTAATATTTTTCCATCACTTTAGAAAACCAGCCACCTTTCCCCTCTGAAACAAAAGCTACCATATTAAATGTAGCTATTCTACATTTAAAAAGCATCTAACATTTGGGGAAGAAAAGAATAGAAATGTCACAGCACAAAATATAATCTCTTCTTTGTGGAAATTTCTGTCATATTTTATCTGCATCCTGCATCTACATATGAATGGACAAGTATTCATCGTGAAACCATTAGGCCTTCACAGGATGAAAGGAAATATAAATCACTTGAAAAATGAATACAAATACACATTCAATACGTGTGCTTTTTCCAGCACAATGTACAGTATTTTTTCTGCTCTGTATTAGACCAAAATGTGAGCACATTAAGGGCTTAAAGAGTTGGAAGTGTTCAGAAATATTCTGATTGGAACCATAACTAAATAAGAAATATGAGCAGGCTTTGAGCTACTGTACCTTAACTCCAACAAACACAATGAGCCCTTTGTGAGATTATTTAAAGTGCACGTGTAAATCTCTGCTTGCCCAAGGCAGTCCTAACTAGCCAGAATTATAGATTCCCTATCTGCTTATCATCTCACCCAGAACAATATTTTAGCCCTCTCTTAAAGGAAACAAAATAACATTTTTCTTATTCCAGATCTTCAGAGTGATTTAACAAGTGTCCCTTCCTTTAAGCTGTTCCCATTGTCACATCATAGTTGCTATGCAGAAGCAGTTCTATCAAAATATCAGCACCACATCTTATCTCAAAAACAACATCAGTCTTATCTTGGTCTGAGTTCTAAACAAAATGTATCAAACCTGCCAAAGAATTTAGGTCAGTTCTTGTGTTAGAAATACCTTTTTAAAGTATTTATATTGGTGGATAGGGAATTCAGGTGGATAAGAATACCACTCTTTAATTGCTGTAGTATTTGTGTCCATTGCTCTGGTCAAATGCTCACAGTCCGACTGATCTGGAAAGGATAAACTGCAGTTTATTTTACCTCACTGATTTTATTTGAATATGGAACACACAGGAAGAAATCTACCGCCTACTTAGGAAAAAATAATTCTGAGACAGTCATCCACAACATCTGCAATACGTAAGAAATGTGCAGATTATCCTCTAAGATATACTGCCAGGTGAATGAAACTGAGATTCACTGTGACATTTTTACAGCTAAAAGTCAGCTATCTACAGTAATGTGTCATCTGATCTTACAAAAAAGTACATGGCAATGGTAATTACTGGTGCTTGTGCAAAGATTTTTTAATTGTTACTTCATAGTATTAAAAAAATACTTTCATTAAGTTGCATTTGAAGTCTGGCCTAGGAATTGACACGACCTCCAGTGTAAATAAACTAAATTTTCTGTCTGCAAAGGGCTTGTCTGCTCTCAACCCACACTTTACTGTCTCTTCTGAGAGATTAGACAGGTACATGCTCTTCCTTCACTTACTTTTTTTCCAGGAATCAACACATCTATGAGATAGTGGTCAAGAAATCAAAGCTCCTTGGGCTTGGTTTCCTCAAGTCTGCAGCACTGAAAATCTTAATACAAACCCCTTGTTAGGGTGATGCTGGGTGTCCAGCATAAGAGATGTCTAAGACTCCTATTTTGTGGACAAGGTGAACCCAGAACTTAAAACACCTAAAGCCAGGTCTGCAAGAACTAGACATCAAACAACTTATCAACTAAATTGCAGGTGCTATAATACAGCAAACTTGTATCTCACTCAGATCATGAGACAAATTTTGGCTCTTTACATCTTTATTTGTTAGCAGCAGAAAGCAAGTTGCCTTTGAAATGCAGTACTGTGTTTGTTCCTTGTGGATGAAAGAAATCAAGTCCTGAAAGACAATTCCTTTGTCCACAACCTGAGGTTTATTAGGTTTTCAGGCACCCTCTTGAAAAGCATTCATGCTTTGTCTTGTTTTTGCTCCTTCTCCAAGATGTATTTCTCAAAGTTAAGCAATTCCCTCCCCAGCATCTGGGGTTTGCGTAGAGCCATTTCCTGTAGGAGCAGCTGATTATTACACAGCTGAGAGATCCTGAAGAGAGCAGCTTTCTGTTATTCCTTAGTTGAAAAGAGATCTTAGACTTCCCAGACCACAAGCTCTGCCTCAACCCTTGCACACAAAGAAGAAAGAACAAGTGTCAAGGGTAATCGAGCATTGGAACAGGTCATCCACAGAGGGAAATATGCCAACTTTAATTGGTATATTTACCAATTAAGTTACTCCACAACAGAAGTTGTGGAGTCTCCTTCTCTCTAGATATCCAAAACCTGCCTGGATGTGATCCTGTGCAACCTTCTCTAGGTGAGCTGGCTTTAGCAGTGGGGTTGTGCCAGAAGATGTCCAGAGGTCCCTTACAACTCCAACTGATTTGTGGTGACTCTGATTCTGCAGATGTCTTTCCTATTGCCCCTGAGATGAAGTTGTTCAGCCCATTAGAAGAATCTCTTTTTTACCACATGTCTAAAGAAGCAGTAATTCTTTTGTATGTTTATAACTTCATGTCTGAATTTAGAGCTGAAATGTTGATTTAAAGCAGGATTCGACATTGTCTAGCATAAAGACGCTTGGCTTATCCTGGAACTTTGATGCTGTAAGCCAGAGAGCTCTACAACCTACCTACTACAGATTAATTTTGTTCAAGGATTTTGGAAGCTATGTGGGGAGGGGGATGAGAGTGCTGCATTTTTTTCTGCTCTTCTCAGGATATCAAAAGCACATGAGGTCAGCCCTCCTTGCCGTAATGAATAGAGATAAAGAATGGAAAGTGCATTTGTGTGTGTAAAGTAAATTTTTTTAAAAAGCTACGCTGAGATAGCTATGGGAAAAACTTCAGCAAAATGATCTCCTTCCATACTAAGTGTATTCTGATAAAATATAAAGCATGCTGTTACATGGGGCTTTCTGCTTCTTAACAAGAATGTTCGAATTACCCACTACAATCAGGTCGTAGATGAAATGTCAACTGTAAGAAATAAATGAAAAATTTCCCTTCATATAGAAGAAAGTCACTCATCTCACATTCTGGTTTTGACTCAATTACCATGTCTTGATGAAGGTCTGGAGTGTCAATTCCACACTTTCAACGAGGTAAGTAATAACACCTAGTATATACTTCCATACTTCCACAGTATGTTTCCAGAGCACACCTCTACTGAGCAGATTTATGTTCCTCTACCTTTTTTATTTCTGCATTAGCCTTGGGGTTTTTTAGGCAAGTGTTAATGTGTGACAAGAAAACATTTATTTCCCCCACTGTGATGGTTTTCTATATGTGATGCCCATTTTGCCTCAAAGATTTTGGAGGTAGAGAGTCCTCAGTCTACTGGGGAAGGATTGGAGCCAGCTTCACAGCATGCACAGAAATCAGTGAAGGAGATAGATGGCCCTGGACACTGAAGTGCCTTGAGCTGCCATGCTGAATGCCCTTGGGCACAATGCTGATTTTTGACGCCCATTTGCTCTGTTTCTCTCTGCCTTCCACCCAGATCTCTCACGGATCATGAAGAATCTCAAAAAACAGTAATTTTGTGCCTAAGGGTGTTCAAGGGCATAAGAATCAAGCATGGTCCTTGTTCATTTAGAAGCACGGTCTTACCCCTTACTGGATTAATCTTGCTGAACTACTAAACCTAGGAGCAAGTGGATTTGATGAGTGTCACATTTTTCATCTGAAGTTTGTTTCAAAGTATTATTACTCTCTTTGCTCCCTTTGCTTTCAGTTAGCTTGCTGTTAGAAAGCTAAAACAGTACATCACTGTGAGACCTTCAATTGCCAATAAACAGGAATTCTTTCCTCCCCTGATACTGAGTGAATCCAAAGCCTTCAAAGAGCCTGAATTCTGAATCTGTATTGAGGTAATTCCACCCTGCCTGCTTCCTCTTCCTGGGATAAGTGTTTAAGTGTAGCCACATGGAGGGAGTGGTGGTAGTAAAGACAAGCATCTTACTATGCCACATATGCTGGAAGAATGGTCTTGGTTGCCTGTGGGGATGAATCTGAAATTAGACTGTTTAGACATATTTAGTGCACTAGACTCTTTTCTAAGATGATGAAAGAGACTTAGGCAACTTCTTTCACCTCTCTGTGCCTCTGAGGCACCTCATGCTGTCTGACTTTTTTAGACAAATGGGATGCATTTCAGGCCAGGGCTAGACTTGACTTTCCTGTTACAGTTAACCTGCAGGAATCCCTTTCTTTCTGATGAATTACAGGAGCAGGAAACCATTAAACTATTCATGGATAAAAAGAAGGCATTGGAAAAATCACACAGAAGGTACTGTTGTCTGTAAATCAGCTGGTTCACTGCTGAAATCATTCTGAGTGCTACCTGGTCACCTCTGCATCCTGAGCTGCTCCATAATGCTCCACTGTGTCTCTACCCAAAGAAATGAGTTGATAGCATTTGAGGTCTCAAGACACTGACAACTTGTCTTTGGAAAGCTGTAAGTGTCTAAACTTATTCATCTTTCAGGTAATCTGATCTGGCTAGTGTAATTTTGTTCCCTTGGTCTTTGTGTCCATATGTCTCTGTATTCATCCCCCTGGCTTGGTTTCCTGCCTCACTGTCACTTTGAATTAAATGTATCCCCTCCCATTAAATCAGTCATGTTTGTGCTGTCATTCTCCTGCATGTCTGATGATCCCAGTCTTCACTTAACTTGATTTGCCATCCACTCTGTCTTTTCTAGATGAGCTTTCCTGCCTTCATCTGCAGTAATGCTCATACAGGTGAGAGCATACCAAGTGCCTAATGGCACTTCTTCATTAATGTAAAGTCTGGAGGCTCATATAAATCCACAAGATTCTCTGCTTTCACCACATTTCCATCAGCTTATGTCAGATGAAGAACTAGTCAAGAGTTTTTCTTCCCACCTCTCTCCTAAAAGCCTCTGGAAAATCTCTTGCGTGCAAGTCATGAAGGAACACCTCACATTGTTACTATTGAAATTGTTGTTCAGCATAGACAGGTGACACAAAAAGGAAATGTTTAATTCCCACTCCTAAAATGATGAAAGAGAAATACTGCTTCCATATGTGAGCTGACTCAGAAAGAAATTTAAAGGTGGATTTTAGTTTAATCTTGAGCCAGAAACTCCTAAGTCTAGAAACCAAGCCTTGCTGAAAATCTGTGGGACTGTGATTTTCAATACCAGGGTTTGTGAGTATTAAGAAAGTGAGAATTAAGCCTGAGTTCTGCTTTGTTTCAGTATTGTCTGAGCTTCTCTTCTACACAGATTCTGTCTATGACTGAAGTAGAAAATCCTCTTAAAAACAACAGAAGTTATTAAACAAAAATGGTTACTTTACTTTAAAATTCAGATGCAGCCAATTAAATCACTTACAAGCTCTAGGAGTATTGTCTGCTCACCTCTGAAAACCTGTGTTGTAGTACCCACTGAACAGATTTTTGTCTGACTTAAAACCCATGGTAAATAAAATCATGGAGTGTAGCTGTGTGTTTTTACATCTCTATGTCCCAAACCCACTTTCAAACCACAATGGTTCAATCAAAATTGACAGAATAGATGATGTAAAAATGTTTTATTTGACATTTTCCATGAAATCATTTAAGCACTCAAGAAAAAGCCTCCTAAAACCTGCAGGATGGAAACACAGCAGTACCTTTTCTTTTCTGTTTTAAGACACTTAGAGAATACTCCTGAGAGAATGCCCACTGGAGACATGAGAGTTCACCAGAAACTGGACTTTACCTTTCCTGCAGCCAGAAATCTTGTGGTAAAATCTGGCATTTAAAAATTCAGGCACTGACCTCTCAAAACATTTCATTTGCATTATTCCTGAGCTCTGCTGAATACTTTGGGGAAAGAGGTGGTAGATCTTTCTGGAAAAATAAAAGTGCTTCTGCAAGCACTTAAATATTTACCCACCGAAAAGTGATTAATTAACTTTCTGGGATGTTTTCTAGTTGGTGTAATTTACTGTAATGCATACATCAGGACAGTTAATTTAGTGACACAAGCACAACATGAAGGAATGCCATGTCAGCCAAAGCTAATGTCTTTCCCTACCTTATGCTGGACATCACTACTGTTTATAAGATTAATACTATTTACCAGAGGATGCAGTGTCAGGACAAGGGGAAACGGCTTCAGACTGAAAGAGAATAAGTTCAGACTAGATATTAGGGAGAGATTTTTTACTGTGAGCATGATGAGGTGGTGAAAGCACTGAGAAGTTGTGGCTTGACCCATCCCTGGGAGCATTCAAGGTTGGATGAGGCTTGGGGCAACATGGTCTAGTGGATGGCCCATCCCTGGGAGCATTCAAGGTTGGATGAGGCTTGGGGCAACCTGGTCTAGTGGATGGTGTCCCTGCTTAGGGAAGGGTGGCTGGAAATAGGCGATCTTTAAGGTCCTTTCCAGCCCAATTCATTCTAAAATTCATTCCATAATTCATTCCATGATTGCTGGTTGTTGTGGCTCCCAGTGGAATCATAGTCCACTGGGGAAGCAGAGGTGCTCAGTGACCAGTGCTTGTGTACTGCTGGATTCAGATCCCTTGGCTTAACTGTGTGTTGCATCGTGCTTCAATTAATGCATCTAGGTCTTATTTACCACACACATTCAGTTTTATTGTTCTCAGAGTTATTTGGTTTCTATTTTACTTTAGCTTCATCTTCTTCATAGTGGCAAACAATATTTCTTTCCTCCTTCAACACCCTATTAATATCATTTTTCCAGAAAAGAATTTTTTTGCCTTCTGTAATTTTTTTCTCCAGTTATTGAGAGGAAATATAATTTGTCTCCAAAGCCATCATCTTACACTCCTCTTAATTAACGAAATCACTGTGGATATGGACTGCCTTCTTAAACACTGTATTTTAGCCTTTTGTGCCTACATTTTCTCAGGAATTTTGTAGAAGGGTGAACGTAAAATCAAAAATATGACAAAAGTTGAACTGCTACCACATTGCTTTGCTTATTAATAAAAATTGGCAAGGCAACCACTAGACATTTTGAATCAATTCATATTTTGGAAATGTTTTAAAGTTGGACAATTCTGTTTCGTTAAAGTGCAACATTTTCAGAGAGCTGAGTACAGATCGAAATACTCTGTGTAGCCATTCTGAGTGAAGACAGCTAGCACTGAAGTCCTTCAGAAGTTTTCCATTGCCTCTCTCTTCTGAGGAATAACACCAGTGTCTCAGTTCTCTAGGATTCTTTCCTTAGTGCATGCCATGACAAGGCCTCCTTCCTCTCTAAGCAATGTCTTTTAAATGGACTGAAAATCACCCACAGCGACAGCTCCTTTATTGCTTGTAGAAAGTATGAAAATACATACCCTGAAAAAACTATTCTCCTGTGGTGTTTTGAATAATGTGCTTCTGCTTTACAAATGGTTTCCAGATAATGTACCACAGGGGAAACCCTTTATGCCCTTGTAGGCATATTCCTTGTATGCTGTATATCAGCCCTGAGATACATAAAATTTTTAACAGTATCCCTTGTGTTTAAACTTTCTTCCATTCACACAGCATTTCCTTATTACTTACTTTTATGGGCAGTGAATCTGTGGTGTCCATTACATAGATCAGTGTTTACTATGCCTCTTAATGTGTTTCATTTAGAATAGAGCTTTATAGTGCATCTCCTTTTTTCTCTCCACTGTCTTACTATTAAATACTGCTGTTTGGCCTTTGCTCATGTATGCATCTTTTTCTTTTTTTTAAAAAAAAAAAGCTTTCTTCCAGTTGTAATGTCCTGCTTTTTTTCAGTACATATTTTTCCAAATTAAATCAGTTTCTGCTAGAATTTGCTGAAAGGAAATGTGAAAACACAGCTAAATGCAATCTGTGATGAAGTGGTGAAATATCAGGCTTGTTGTACCGTGCTAGAAATAGTTTTCAGGACTTGAGAGCAAAAGAGCTTGCAGTCCTAATGCAAAGAAGCTGAAAAAGTGAATTGCAGCACAAAAACCTCGCTGTGTTTGGGCTGATGTTCCCTCTCACCACGTGCTGCTATTTTTGTATTTGTAATCCACTAATCTGGTTGGTTGAGACAGGGATATAAGTGTTAATATTTACCTAAGGAAAGTAATGATTTGTTCATAATTACATCATTTTAAACAAAGAATGACACAGAGATGGTAGTACAAATGCAGGTGGCCACCCAGCCATCATGGGCATAGAATTCCCTTAAATGACTGTCTATGTGGAAACTGTGAGATATGAATGCTTCTGCCTGGTTTGAAGCAATATGCCTAGAATAAGTAAATTTCTCCAGAAATGGGAACTCCCTCTTTCCACACAACTGTGCTGTTTTTCTGCTCCATCACATTCTCTTACCCTGGGGTTGAACAACTTGTTCTGCTGCTAAATCTCTCCTGAATGGCTTAAAACAAAGTCTGTTCTTTGACACGAGGTATCTCAGGATATTGCTCTATTTTTGGTTGCAACTGTGAAAATTCAAAGTCAAAGAATTTTCTGCAGAGAAACAGCTTTTCTCCTAGTTGCTAGTGTGGACATCAAAATAAGCATTTTACAGATTATAAAAAACCTCACAATCTTACTTAACTGTAGACAGAGAACTTATGTGAGGACTGGAATACATAAAAACAGTCTAGCATAATGTATCTGGCAGAGTGAATTCATCACTGAAAATTGCACTATGCATATTTCCTGGTAGCAAAGAACAGAGTGGGTTAAGACCTGCCAATTTAGCTATTTGTCAAAAAAAGAGAGAATTTCAAGAAAGCATTTCTTCCCTCACTGTGTTTGAAGGACAAGAAAGTGCAGGGTAAACATCAGAATATAGGAGAATCCTGAGAAGATGACATCAAGCACAGCTCTGTTGTTCCATGTGAGTTAGAAGGTGTAAGAACTTAGGTGATTTAAGGAGAAATGCCATCTTGCATCAAATATTACTCTCACTAAATGACTGTGTGTCAGCCTGGTCTGTTGTGTATAAGTTTGGGTATAAAACTGGAAGATATGTCCTGTTATATATTTGTTAGCAGAAGAAGAAAATTTCTGCCACTGCAGCTTCCAAAGCTTCTCCAGAGTCTGTAGTAGCAGCAATGGAATCCATCTCAACTCATTTTTATTGCCTTCTGTGATGGAACAAGGAGCAATATTAACACTTTTAATTATTTCCTTCAGTTTCTTAATAAGACTGAGGTTTTGGAGTATTCTCATCTTTTCATTGGGAAGTTTTCCATTGGAAAGCTTTATGGCAAGCTCCATTGCGTATCAGAGCTAACGTTTTTAGCACCATTATGAATGGGGTTGAGAGTTTCTACTAAATGGAAAGATATAAAAATCTTGTCAGCCTTAGCAGCCTTAATTTTGGGTTTACCATATTCTCTGCAGCTCATCAGCTGGCAAACTTTTTCAAATAATCTCTGAGATCAAGATTAAAAGACTTGAAACTGTAATGTAGACTGTAATGTAGATTCTAATTAGGCTGTCAAAAGGGGGAAGATAATTTGGCAATTAATCAGTGCATCTCTAATACAAAGAAAAATATATTTATTAAAACTCAGATCTTAGTACATTTCCATTTAAGTTTTCTCCATGTTGTCATTTTCAGTAAAATATTAATAGTAAGATCAAGTAATTTTATAGTTAATAGTTCTCATTCCTTAAGCAGTACTTAAAGTATTCTTTAATACTGCAATTTTTCAGTTTTGAAGAGCTATAAGTTTCAGTTCTGTTTCAGAAGAGAAAATCGGGGTAAAAACTACTATATGAAATGAAATTTTAAAGATGAGAACAGAAAAGTTTATATAAAAAAACTGATATCACTATCTAAAACAATTATTTTGGAACGTCCACACAAAACATAATTTTCTGTTTCAGTTCTCTTTAGAGGACAATTACAGTAATTTCACACTGATAAGCCACACCTTTTTCTTTGAAGAATCCAGCCTACCACAGTTGTGCGGCTAATCACCAGGTGCGGCTTATTCATGGACAAATTCCGGAGAATTGCCAACCCGGAAGTTGCCTGACACTCAGCCACATGTGTTACAGTCACTTCGGCTATGCTATTTCTAGTATGGGATTGTGTGGCCGGCGCGATTTTGACGATTCGTGTGTTTCTGACCACTGTAAACCAATCAGATAAAAGCTTCTTGGCTAGCTGTGGCTTCAGGTGTGCTGGGGTGGGGAGCTGCAGCAGTGACTCCTATTCTGTTTTTTGGACGCGGCGTTCTGAGATTTCATGAACGGGACATGATATTTGAGGCACTCCGAGATTTGAAGCCTGCCAGTTGGAGAGTTCAGACACACTTCGTTGACATAGCTCCACCGCAGAAGAGACTTGCCTACAATGCAGATTTAAAATGGAAAGCAATCAACCATGCAAAAGAACATGGGAATAGGTCTGCAGCTAGAGAATT
>VRYO01001865.1:4689514-4702499 GCA_009812075.1 Sialia sialis
GAAGTGCGGCTTATATTCAGGTGCGGTTTATAATCGTGAAACTACTGTAACCTTTGCTTTACATGCTACTGAATTCTGTATATAAGGGTCTGAATAATCTGTCAATTATTTATTAATATCAAAATTAATTTAAATAAGTAGATTAAAAGACCTCTTGGTTTCCTTTTTTAATGCTTTGCCAGTGGCAAGGATTTTTCCAAATATTTTTGTTTATAGAAAGACTGAACACTGAATATAACTGCTTGAAATTTATTACTCATAGGTTCTGAAACCATTGTAATTTTATTGGCAATTGTGTAAAATGCAGAACACATCTGTGCTGTAGTGTTAAGAAATCATTATTGATAAAATGACTGAAATAGCTATTCATTGTGATTGCAGGGATGCATGGGATTGCTCCACCATCCTTGAAGAATCCATTTCATGTATCTGTGTGACTACTGGGAGCAGAGCGAGCACCAAACCTGCTCTGCCTCTCTGCCTGGCAGTGCTTGGCAGAGTGGATTCAGAGCATAGCTCCCAAAACCTCACAGCAGGGAATTGTGTGATGTCAGGTAATTAATTGATGGCCTCTGAGACTTGTTCTGGACTTGGAAAAATTGTACTGTAAAGCCACAAGGTGATTATCCATATGGACTTTTTATAGGAATCATGGAAAAAATAATAAATATATTTTCAATATATTACTCGTCTCTAAATAGTATTCTTCATACCTAGTTACTCATTTAAATTGTCTTTTTGACAGCAATGGTGAGCCAAATAATGAGCAATGATGTTGCTTTTGGTGCATATAATGGAATCTGTGGCATTGAAGTACATTCAGATGATTAAAATCTCCTATTAATACCATGGAAATACATCAAGACTGTCACTTTCTCTGCCTGAAAGTCTAAAATATGTGTTCATTGCAATTTGGTTACTCAGTTGTCTGTTTGGTCTCCTCTGGGTACCGCAGTGTGATTGAATTTCCTCTTGCAGCCCATAACAACTGGCAAGATGCTTTTGTGGCAAAGGCTGAAAGAAACTTCCCTAAGCTCAAGCTCTTCCTAGTGAAGCATTGAAAGGTGTCAGAATCTTCTTAAAACTAGTGGAAGCACCTGGTGATGCTGTTTGGCTGCTTTCTTTTGGCCTCCCACATGGGAGTTGTGCCTTCCCAGGAACCTGGTCCCTGCTGTGCAGAAAGGCAGGTGTAAAGAATTGCAGGTCTGTGTTCCAATGTGAGCCAAGCCATACAGCTGGACAAGAAAAGAGTGTTTGTGCTGGCAGCAATCAGCTCCCCTTAAAACATATTTTAATCTTGTAGTGAAGATACAAAAACACTGATGAGTTTCGGAAGAGTTTGATGGTTTGTACAGCTGCAAAATCTCTTACTGGTTTTGACTGATTAGGCTGATTTTTTTCTCCAAATATTCCCATATTATTTCATTCATTTCCTTTTCTCCTTTTCCTTGACTAGTCATCTTAACAAATTCCTTGAATTTGAATTCCTTGAATATAACAAAGATATTTTATCTGGTCTGTTCCAGAAAGATTGTTTTCATCTACTGTAATTCTTAATACTGCTCTTGGACATTGCAATTGAACTTGTCTTCCTGGCAACAAACTACCAGAACAGTGGTTCATCCCACAAGAATGTAAAGAGCAAAACCTTTCGATAATCTTTAGAATCCTATACAGACAGATGTCTCAAAATTGAGGGTGATGGATCAAGGGATTCTTGCTGCTTCTTGACAATGCTACTTAAAATGTCCCAATCTCATTGCCATCTCTCATTTCTAAAAATCAGAACAAAGTTTGATAAGCTAGTGATCTCCCACCTCTTTTAGCTTTCTTCTTCTTTGTGCTTTTGCTATTGTCTGTCTTGGGTTTAGCTTAGAAGACTTTGCCTGTATGTGTTCTCTTCCCCAAAAGACTCTTAAATTGAGAGATATTTTGTCCATTGAAACTCAGTTTATTGCTTTCACTCCAAAGTCGTATTTCTCACATTTCTGATTCTGACATTTTTCTGCCTGTGTACCTTCCTCATGGACTAAAAAAAACCCCAACAATTAAATTCAGCCCCTTTTCAAAACATTTATACTAGAACTGAGGCAGAACCTGTCTTGAATGGAACAGCAGTTTAAGGTTCATGAATGTCTCACTCTGACATCCTGTGGCATCTGGATATGTTTGCATCCTGAGTTTCCCTTCTTAGGATTAGGGCTAGGGGTTAGTGGCAAGGGTTAGGGCCAGGGTTAGTTAGTTAGTGTTAGGATAAATATTAGGATTAGGCATTAGGTTTAGAGTTAGGGTTGAGTTAGTGTTAGAGTTGGGAGTTAGGGGTTAGGGCTAGGGATTGGGTTTAAGGTTAGGGTTAGGTTCAAGGTTCAGGATAAGTGTTAGGATCAGAATCTCGGTTAGGGTCTGGGTCTGGGTTTGAATTATGGTTATGGTCAAAGTTCCTGTTGAGTTGGGATTTAGAGTCAGGATTTTAGCTTCCTTCCATTTAGCAGGGAAAATTGTCATTTGCTTTAAATTTAGGCTGCTAAATAATGGACCTTACGTCTTCATAATTCACTTTTGGGGTCAGCTCTAGGCTCTAGGCAGTAAAAGTGTTTCTCTGCTGCGTGGGAAAGGCTGTGGAATTACTGTGTAGTAGCATATCCTGTGAGCAAGTCACTGGTACCATAACCAAGTTCGCTTATAAATCTTTGTCCAGATCAGATTAAGGAGTGTTTGGCCATAATGATTGAGCAAAAGGTGCCAGTCAAGCATGTGTAGACAGTATGGTGGTCATGGTTTCCTAGCCAGTGCTCATTTGGACTTATTAATACAAGATATTAAAAAAATACTGGAAAAATCAACTTTTATGAATGTACTTCTTGAAAAAGAGAGGGGACACCCCAGTGGTTCTATTGGGCATGTCTGCCTTTTTTGCTCATTCTTGCCCCTTGGATTTTATCCTCCATTTATGTTGATGCTGCAGAAAGTAGCAGTGTATATCTATACCATGAAAATATCACTGAGGGATAAGCTAGATGCTTTAAAACAAGTGGCAAATTACCTGCACTTCATTTGGTATTGATTGCAAAAACATTAATCTTGTTGAATTCTTTTACTATTATGCATTTGGATGTAAGAGATACTTCCATCTTAAGCACTGAATAATTCTAAGGGTAAATAATCTAAATATCATCCTGATTGTGTCTCACAGCTCTATACTCAAAACACAAGTGTACAGCAAAGGAGGAAGAATGAGCTTTAATTTATTGGTGTTTAGCAGAACAGCCAAAATTGTTTTTGCTATCAGACTAAGCTGTTCATCCACTCTGCTGATACACAGGCTGAGCAGTGTTTTCCTTTCCTGGAGTCTGTTTTTGTTGTAATGGGATGCACTTTCATGTGGATGACAGGAGAGAGGTGTTCAGATGTTATACATGACCGTGCAGCATGCTTGTATTTCCTCCTGTTAGCCAAGAACAGCTAATTGGCAAAGCTGTTTTGGCAGAAGTTTCTTACTCAGAAGTAATTTCAAACAAAAGGAATGGAGTCACACAGCTCACTTAGGTCTCAGGGCCCTTCCAGTGAATCAAGAACATCCCTTTATGCTCAGAATAATCTCCCTTTCCTGAGAAGTGTGGGATTCTGAGGATGGGATGGTACAAAAGCTGCAATGTATATGCAATGTATATGCTTGCCCACTGGGGAGAAAATTCCTGAATGGCTCATTCCTAAACCTCATCCTGGTTTATCTCCAAGTGGAATGAATTTTGGCCCTGCTGAAACATGAACATGCAAATGATACAAATCTCAGTGATCAACTGGTATCAAATGGTAACAATTTTCAATGGGCAGGTGCATGAGAGGACAGGCTTGTGCAGCAGTTTCCCCAGTGTCCTGTTGCTAGGTCTCTGCAACAGTTAAAAAATGCTATTTTTTAACCATCAATATACAGAGAAAAAAATTCTTCAGAGCTGTAGAAATACAAACTAAACCTGTCCTTTGACTGGCTAGCACACACCAGGCAGCACACTGGGTCTGTGTGGACTGACAGGATATCAGATCTATGTGCTTTCCATCCTGCACACCTCTGTTACTGCTGGTTTTGTCTGTAACACATCATAACCACACAGATCATCATCAGGCCACAGCAGGTATAAGCCACAGCTTGAAATTCTTGAAAACCTGATGTGGGATATCCCAAGGGAAGAAGATATTTATGTCAGCAGTTGAGGTACTTCCAGCAGCAAACCACTATTAGAAGTGTGTGGGCCAAGCGTAGCTTTAGCGTTATTGCTTCATCCATAGTCTCAAGGAAAAAGTGCACAGGCTCTCTCTTTTGTGATTTCTGACTCTGTTTTTCTGCTCAAGTTTTGAATAAAGCAGTCCTCAAACTTATCACCAACAGAGTTAAGCACATTTAATTTACAAATATTGTCCAGACAACCTGTTTATTAGCAGTCAGACTCCAGTAAACTCAGCAACTAATTAAATTAATGCTTAACTTCGACAATAGCAATTTAGACTCTTGGTTTATGTGGGTGATACAGTTCAGGCAGGATGCAGGTCAATTAATTTGGACATGCCAATGGCTGTAAATGCTCTGACACAGCTAATTTAGATAATTTTGGCTGTTGCACTGCTTTAGGCATGTCTAA
Source organism: Sialia sialis (assembly GCA_009812075.1). Lineage (NCBI taxonomy): Eukaryota > Metazoa > Chordata > Aves > Passeriformes > Turdidae > Sialia > Sialia sialis. The sequence continues at coordinate 4,694,152 of VRYO01001865.1, forward strand.
GCAATTATTATGTCTTCTTTTGGCTCATATACTTGCCAGTGTCATTTAAACTAGTGATGCCAAAACACACTTGGGTTATTGAGTTTTGTACATAAACTTTTTGACTCTTGACCCAAATTTGCTGTGAATTTGCTACTGAGGCATATATGTACATAGCACAAGCACTGGGAAGTGGTGCCATGAATCCCATAGCTGTTTCCTGTGTTAGCCTTTTCTTAGCCACTTAGGAGCTGGAGAAAAAAAAGATGAATTTGGTATTTAGCGGCTACAATTGAAAAAAATGTCATGGGTGAGCTGAAAAAAACCCAGAATTTTCATGCTTTTCTGCTGTGTCTGAAGGAGCTTCCCCACTTCATAGCTCATCGGTGTTTCTAGTGGATTGTTTGCTGTTTCCCAGACTCCGAGAGAGCAAGTGAGACGAAGTGAGTCTGTGTGCTATGAAGATGTTTCTCATTTTCTTTTGAGAGCATGTGTCCGTGGATTTGGTTTGGGTTTTTTTTAGGGTAGTAAAGGGAACCAGCAGGCCTAAAAGAAGCTGCCTACAGAGCTGTTCTCTCTCACCTCATGTACTTCAGGAATCTCACCTCATCTCCTGGGACTTGACTACAATGGAAGGGTCTGACCTATTCATCAAGCTCTTGTAGATTTGCCTTTCCAAATAACTAAAGAGAGATGTTAGCTCAAAGTCTCTCACTTAGGAAATTGAGATTATGAGGCATGTTTGAACTCTCCATTCCTAGATATATTGTTCCTGAGGGTTGTTCAGGGTGAGCTTCCTGACACATGGTACTGAAAAGAAACTGCAGGGAAGACTGAAGACCTTACACTGGGTTTCTTAGTGCATTGGAGGAAAATAAGCAGAACAAAGAACTATTTGGAGGAATAAATTCAATGTACTGCCAATCAATAACAAAGCAGTAGAGCAGCAAGAAATAAAACCAAGACTAAACATGCATTTCCACCACTCCCTCTTCTTGCCAGGTTCAACTTCACTCCTGACTCAGCAGGCAGCACAACAGGATGAGGAATGGGTGTTGTGGTCTTCTCACAACATTTTGTTGTTCCTTTCTCTCCATGCTGTTCCTCTGCTTTAGAGTGAGGTCCTTCACACAGGACGAACTCTCATGGGTGAGGGAACCTGAAGGTGCAAAAGTTCACAGGACCTCCTGAGATATATCTGTGAGCCCTGAGAGAACTGGTCAAGGAAGGGGCTAAGCCACTGTCCATCCCATTTGAGAAGACATGTCAGTCTGATGTTTTCCAGTCCCATTGACTGGAAAAGGGGAAATAACCTATTAGTGCTGTGAGGGACACATAGCAGAGTGCACTCATTTTGTATAGATGCCATTGGATTTAAGGCAGGCAGAGATGCAATTAATATTTTAAACACAGGAAAAGTTTACCAGAAAATTCAGCCAAGAGACACAGAACCAGATTGAGATGATTCAGTTCTCATAGCAATATGTTTATTTTTGGAGATAAGTAAGCTGTCACTTCAGTTGTGGTTAGAAACATTCACTTTATTTAATAAACAAGTCATCATTCATAGCCAAAAAAGCTCAAAAATACTTCTCTATGAAAACTAGAGTTTTCTGTAGAAAATTGAGATGTTTTATGAAAAGCAATTTCTTGGTGGTAAGACACCTGTTTATTTTGACTGAATTTTTATTTGGGAAAAAAGTAGGTAAATTCCCTCATTGTCTTAGATTCTGAATGCAAAAGGTGAAAAACTTGAAAATTAGGAAAACAAAAAACCGGAAAAAGTTGCAGAGTATGATGAAGGAAGCTGAATGGAGGTAGGAAGTGCATGCCAGGTTGAGAAAGAAAGAACTTTATTCTGTATTTTGCCTCATTCTGACATATATTTCACTTTTAGAATAGAAGATCTGAGCCATATTTTCCTTGTGATATATGTGATGTGAAATAAAAATTCAGCTCAATTCAGAAGAAAGCAAGTCAATCTTTGCAAAGGGAATGTTTTTCCTGTGTGTCTCCTGTTGGTTACATGCATTTCTGGAAGAAACTTCAAGCACCTGAGCAGATTGCACACTGTAACTGCAAATTGCAAAGATGCTGAGCAATCCATGTAGAGAGTACATGGTAAAAAACATGACTTTGGGCATAGATAATGTAAGCAAACTTGCTCTCATGAGCAATTACCCTGCTGATCAGTTTCCTCTAGACATGGAAGCCTCATTTGGGAATGATATTTATGTCCAGATTGCTTTGTTTGTTTGTTTTGTTAGAAAAGCTTCATCTATTCCTTACAGCTTTATAGGTAGTGTAAGGCAACAGATTTTTTCAGCCTACATTGCTACCCTGGGTGAAGAGACAGTTTGTAATTTTTATGGTTGCTTCTGTCTTCCCATTTGATGTCCTTGTTAGGTTGTTCAGGTTTCAAAAGTAAATTAAATTTGCAGTGTTTTCTGTTTTCCATGAGAGTTACCACCTGCTAATAAATCTTGCCTAAGAACTCAATCAGTCAGAACTTTGTCTAACCATGACACCTCATGGTGTGCAATTTCCAAAAGCCCAGAAAAAGATCTGTGCTCTGTCCCATACATATGTGTGCATACATATATATACACATTTTTAGATTTTTTTTATGTATCTGGTGACCTCCACTGAGTGAGCTTTTGGTTGGAGAGGCTTGCTGAAATGGAAACTTACACACGTAACAGCTGGTTCCTGGTGGAGCAACCTGTCCATGCAGGATACTGCTCTGGAATGAGGGTGAGAACTGCCCAAAAAGCACAATGAATTCTTCCCTTCACCACGAGGTTTCCAGAGCTGTAAAAGTTCTCTGAGATCGCTGCATTTTCTGTGATTGCCAATGTAGTGCACAAGCTCAGCATACACTGCTGGGCTATGTGATGTATTTAGTGCAAAGATGTGATCAGAGGAGTGGACCTTGGACCCAGATATGAACAGGGCTTTTAAAGGAATTGAGAAATGAAGAATTGTAATTGGCATCTGTCATTTGGGTTACTTTTCCTGGGTTGCTAACAAGATGGCAGTCAGAGTGTAGAATGGCAACGGACATTTTGAATCTTGGAGGTAATCCTAGTTCTTTCCCCCAGAAGATGACATTACCATTACCTAGGTAATGTCACAAAAGATGTGACAGTTCATTTGGAGACCTTCCTTCCAAGCAGAATTTCCATACAGTATTTAAAACTAAAAATACAGATGTATGTGTTTTTAATAAATACTCTTTTCTCTCTCAAGCTGTAATGGTTTATTAATTATTGAGAAATAGTTTTATTTGCACATTATCACACAAGAAACACCAATAAGTAGATTAAGTCTTTGAGAAGGGTATAACATTGAAAATTGGATCAGGTTTTTATATGCTTTCCAGGTTAGGAGAAACAGCCACATTCAAACTGTGGAGCAAACCTTAGCCACATTGAGGGCTGGAGATTTTAAAGGGCTTCACGTTGGTTTATTGTAGAGGTGGAAATTCCACCAAAGTGGGATTTAGTGTATTTTTTATTGATGAGTCAGCAAAAGAAACTCCAGCCAAAAACTACAATGGGGAAATGGAAAGGTAAATGATTAATGAAGTGTCCTGACTTTCATGAAGCAGGAGGAGCTATCTCCCAACAGAGGGGCTCTCTCACACGCCACCTCTGACACCACAGCAGTATTGCTATGCTCCTTGAACTTCCCAGGAGCTGGGGGCTGATTTCAAAGCATGTCACACCAACACTTACAAGCTGAAATTCAGAAGGCCAGAACATCAGAGTGCTGGGACTGGATTAAGCCACTTTCCTTTCCTACTACTGCATTCTGGGAGGAGAAATGTCCCAGACTGTATATATGTGTCCTTCCAATGGTTCCTGTACCGAAACATCCCTAAGACTGATGCTTTCTTGTAGTGGGAGGGCAAGCAGCTATAAAATACCTTCACAGTTTAATGAAAAATCTTCTTCCAGCTTTCTTCAGGTGCCTCATCTTGCCCTTAATTTACTGTTGAGGCTGAAGGACATGGCAGTGTCTTTTTTGTTTTTATTTATTTATTTATTTATCATTCTGGCAAGCAGGCTATGGTTATCTGGAACACATTTCCCCCTGTGACAGCCACTTTTAATTTATTTGAGTGAGTGATCTCTCCTTTCTGACACTTTTGCTGTTTGAAAAATATGATGCTGTGTGATTGAGGAGGCAATGTAATTAGCCATGGTACAGCCAGGATCACCAGATTCTTTTTTAGCTTTACACAAACGCAATTCTTCCATTTTTGGACCTATGAATCTACTCAAGTGCTAAGTCTAATATTTTGCCTTATTTTGTTGTTTGTTTGTTTTTTTTGCAAAGCTCAGGATTGCTAAGTACTGGAATGTCACAAAAATATTTTTTCTCTATATTTCTGTAGTATAACCGCCTACTTTGTGTTACAGGACAGAAAAAACCCTTAATTTTCAATCATTCTATTTTGTAAAGTTTGACCCATGATGTTTGACAGTAAAGACATTCTATTTAGTATTTTACAGCTGGAAGAATAAAATAGACAGAATTCCTGTGCTACCAACGTAAGTTTGTAGGCGGGTAAGAGTAAGAGTGCAATCACCTTTATCCTCATAACCCCTGGCTGCATGTCTCAGGCTTCAGGCTACAACACTGTTCTTGAACTGACAGAAAGGCTCCTCCAGCTACTGCTCAGAAACTCGCCTCTGCCGTGGGGATGAACAAGTGCACTCTGTGATGAATGCCTAATGAAAGCAAGAAACTTATTAGGACAAAAACATTTTAAGGTCTGATTAATCTAAGTAATGATTGAAGTGAGGGGAGGATGTTGGAGGGGACTAATCCATTTCAGTGAATGTGCAAGACAATATTGCTGAAGTTGATGAAGACAGCTTTATATGTAAAGAGATCAGGATTCAGAACACCTTTTGTGAATAATTAGGCAGAGAAAGTTATTACTGCCCATTAAAAAATTACTTTTCACACAAAATGGAAAATCTGATTAGTTCACCTCGGAGTGGGTAGCTTCTAGAATTATAGAATTAATGAATATATGAAATATTTAATTTCATACATAAATATCTGCTAATAGAAATTAATTACTGCATGCAATAAAAGTCATTTATTGCACACTAAATATGGGATGAAATAAAAACATGAGAATTTTCATTGCTTACGTGTAAGTGATTTGGTTATCTGTTGAAGATTTTTGTTACTGTATAAACAACATAGATCAAACTCGGTGATAGGATAAACTCTCTCTATATTTTCAGTGTCTCTCAAACAGTAATAAAAGAAGTACTTGTTCATGGAGAAGATCACCTGAAAGTGCAATTGATCTCAGATATCATTGGGAGTGCAAGAAGTTAATGAAATTAAATATATGCTTGAGAATTTACAGAGCTTTAACCTGTGCTTCCATCATAATGAATTTTCAGGCAATTGGGCTATGAGAATAAGTACACTTGCAGCTTTTGCAGCTGTCCCAGATAAACAGCACTCTCATATGTTGATTTTTGATGCGCTGATCCTCTGATCTGGCAAGCACATATTTGATATGCCATGATTTAAGTTGAGCTTATCTTTTAGCCAACTCCTGTCACTTGCACTGGATTTATTGACTTCATTATTATGCATCACGTCATCTCCCAGACTTCTACCGTGTGAAAACTTCCTTTGTGTCCATGCAGGCAGGCCATTCACTGTCCTAACCTTGTCAAGCTGCAGCTTCTGCTGATAGTTGTTTTCTCCTCCTGGTTTGAGCTTCTGCTGCACCTGCTTGACAGCAGAGCACAGCAAACTAAAAAAGCCCTAGACTTAGAATAAACATCGCTTAACAACCATCCAAGCCTTAGTGTGCTATCACTATTCTTCTACAGCAAAGATAAAGCACAGCTCTGTACCAGCTTCCAGTGAAAATGCTAAGAAAACCAACTCCATTCTGCCTGAAAAGGTAACTAGGTGAAAGTTCCCAGCTTGCACCTGAGGTTTCAGCAAATCCAACTAGTTGTGGTAATCAATTAAAGTAAAACAAATAGCATATTAAATCACATGGTATTATACCTCTGTGCAACTCATTCTATTCAAAACAGACTTATTTAAGCTGAACAACTGATATGTCTCAACAGAAGATGGAAATGTGCAGAAATAAGGCAGTATTCTTTTAAATAGATTAAACCAGATAGTGATAGTTAATGTGTCCTGTGAAATGTTGAGAGGCATTGGTAGGACTGGCATGTCCAGCTGTATTTTATTAGTCATGTTATTTGGAATTCGTCTGCCCTGGTGTCATTCTTTTATTGTGTTTAGCAAAACAATTGGAGGTGAAAAACAGATACAGTGGTCCAACAAAAACCAGAATTGCTGCCTGAAGCTACTTGGCACACAAGGAAATAGCTCATTTTCAAGGGAAACAGGATTATAAAATGTCTGACTGCTTGGGAAAATGGATGTACTGGGAGGGTCTATCCCCTTCTGAAGTAGTCAATAGAGAAAGGTTTTAAATGCTGTTAGTCATTAATAATATAAATGATAAGAAAGGGTGATTGGAGTGGGTGGCAAAAATTGGTAACTTAACAGCGACTTTTAAGGTTGAAGGTAAAAACTACTTAAATTGTAGAGAGTAGTTTTCTAATGCTCTCTTGCCCAAGGCCTTGGAGGTCTCCTTTATAATGAAATCTAGAAAAAATAAACAATTTCTGGGTGTCTTGTTTCTTAAGAAAGCTAAAGAAACACTGCTGATTGGGATGGATATTTGAGTAATTTTCCAGGCTCATAATTAGCCTCTGCAATCTAGAATAGAAAATTTTTTTTCCTTATTGGCTGGTGGCAATCATATCCTGAAACTTACTTAATTAAAGTCTCTCTGAAGATGTCCTAACACACTTCCAGTCGCTGTCTTCAGAGGACAGCTTTGGCTGTACTTACAAGCTAGCATTTGTGCTGTTGCATGAAGTCCTTGTTTGGGTGAGAGACACACCAAGTATCACAGGATGTGATCACCTCTGTTAAAATGATGCTGTATAATTGAAAGCTAGCAGTAAAAACACCCCAAGAAGAACCAGAAATTTATTTGCAAATTCTAGGCATAAAGCAAATCTGACCAAATCCTCATTTTTCTGAGGTTTGGCTGTGTTCTGTGGTAATGCCACATTCAAAGGCAACTTGAACAAGTCATTTAAGCAAACTTTTTGGCCTGATCTCAATATAAAACCTTAGCTGTGATATTTTTTTCCCTGAGAATGGTTAATTATTATCCTGATATATAAATGAAGATTGTTACATCCTACAAACAAGCTGTCATGGCAGAGAGTTGTTCTGTGTCCATGCTCTGCTTTGTTGAGGCTAAGAAACTCAGAACCCTTGGATGGCAGATTTTCCCATGGGAAGTAGCTTGCAGTGATTCCCATACATGCTTAAAACAATCAATGCTTGAGATGGGTGGTCACACTGAAAGTCCTAAAAATATTTCTTTCCAAATTTCTTTGCCTCCTCAAAGCACCGCTGAGCTTCAAACCATAGACAAGTTCTGGGGCTAATTTTTAAGGAAAAGTTTTCCCACTGTCTCTGAGTACAGTTTGTGAATTGCTAGTTGAATCCTTAACGCAGTGAAGGGACAACATCTACTGATGATTGCCTCCTGATAGGGATGGGGAGATTTGAGGCAGAGAATGTTAAACTGACTCCTTTGAAGCATTTAAACTATGTATGGTTAAATTTCAGTAAATGTCCATTCTAGATACCCTGCATAATTTTTATCCAATTCTTTCAAGAGATGACTCTTTACAGACAGCAGTGATATAAGACCTGTTTTCCCATACTGATAAAATGAAACTTTTTATCCCTCTACAGAAGTATCAGGGTTTCCTGAAACAAATGCTATCAAAGTTTTCAATTAAATGTCACATTACTACAAATGGTGGAAAGACATATTCGGGCAATCAAGAAATTTATGCTGTGTTATTTGAAAAAAATAGCCTACAATATAGTGCAAACTTCTTATTGGTCTATGCAAATTTATTGTGAGCAGTGATTTCACAGCATATTATTTCAGGTTCTAAAGTAAATGCTACACTGAAACTTAAGGGGTTTATTATAACTAATGTGAGGAAGATGATTTTATCTAACCTGGAGTGAAATGAGATAGGAAATGGTTTTCCCACCTGAAGTGTCTGCAGGAGGGAACCAGCACCTGCCAAAATACTGTGTAAGATCTCTCCTTGGAGCGCCAGCAGCTCAGGGATTAGCATGGTTACCCACTTGCCTTGTAGGAGACTTGATCTGACAGGCTTGTCAGCTGGAAAAAGACCAGATATGGCAGAAGTTAGCTTTCAAACCTCAGTTTTTTTCTTTTTTTCCTCTTTTTTTTTTTTTTTTTT
>VRYO01001865.1:4703499-4752007 GCA_009812075.1 Sialia sialis
TTAGAAAGTGTGCAGACATACAAAACTAGAAATCCATGTGTGTTCATGTTGTTCAATCCACTGGATTCTGGTTTAGGACTTAGAAATTGAATCTCAGGAGACACTGAGAAGACTCAAAAGTACTGATAAATGCAGCAAGGATCCCCAGTACAGTAAGTGTCACTGGGATGATGCAAACTTTTGAAATGAGGTTGTTTTATAAGACATACCATTGCTGACATGTAAAAATAACTGCAAAAGGCACACACAAAGAAACAAGGTTCTGATTGCTCATACTGACTATGGAAAAGCAAACCCACTGACCTTCTGGTGATGGATTTCATCCCTTTCTTTGCCCTCATGTTTGTCTACTTTCATCTGGGATGACTTTCAGAGCAGGACAGCTGAAAGGACTGTCCTAGCAGTATTGGAAAGGTTTACTCTTGCACAGTGGTTTGTATTACAGGGATAAAACTATGCATACCATTATGGTTTCATGTCAGCTAAAAGTCCTCTGATCTAATGCCATTCTTTTCTCTGAATCTGGAAATTATGATCTTTGTCATGTCTTGTTAGAGAGCATGAAATTGTATTTGCAGATACTTATGCACAGTATAATAGCACTCTGTTAGTAAAATGTAATGCAATACAGATTCCCTCTCACACCCTCCCTTTACTGTGAAATGGACTTAGCAAATGTTCAAGAGCAAAATGTATCTCAGGCCATTTCACTTTCAGTTGTCTGCTTCTTAAACCTGGAAAACAACAACCATGTATGATTTTATTAACTCCCTGTAGATACCATCTATGAGAGGCATTTCCTATATTCATGCCTAATCAAATCCAATGTGTAAAATAAAACTAAGTGAGGGATGATTAAATTCACCTCTTTCTTGCAACCAGTTTCCCTGCAGTGACTAGCACATCCCAAATATAAGAATATCAACTACCACAAAAGAGAAGTACAGTAATTTCACAACTATAAGGTGCAGCTTAAAGCCTAAAATTTTGATTGAAACCTGGCAGTGTGCCTTATAATCCAGCGTGCCTTATATATGGACAAAGTTCGGAAATTTGCCAACCTGGAAGTGCGAGCCATGAGAGCCATGCCAGCTAGTGCCAGGGGCGGGTGGGAGTGCTGGGGCCCATGGCTCGGGAAGGGTGCCTGGGACTGCGTTTAAAGGCTGCGCCAATCCGTGAAAAATATTTGCAAATTGAGCACCTGCCAGCAAACCCTGCGATTTCATAATTCCTTTACTAATTCATTACTTTGTTGCATGTGGATCCTTGCTACCAAAAAAAAAGTGCGCCTTATAGTCCGGTGCACCTTTTTCTCATGCTTTACATTTAAACCTCAGACTTCTCTCCTGCAGAAAAGCTTTCTGTTGGCTAGCATAATGCCAAGTAATCCAAAACCTAATTTCTTCTGTTAAACTCATTAAACCTAGATTTAACTTTTTATGGCAGTGCATTTTGGGTCTTTTGCTGTTTGTCCACAATGAAAATATGCAAAAAAATTTCTCAGACTAATGTAAGTATATAAAATACAGTAATTTCATGACTATAAGGCTCACGCTTTTGACTAAAATTTTGATCGAAACTCAGAAGTGCACCTTATAATCCAGTGCACCTTATATATGGACAAAGTTCGGAAATTTGCCAACCAGGAAGTGTGAGCTGCGAGTGCTGGCAGCTGCGGCAGCCACAAGAGCTGTGGCAGCCGGCATCGGGGGCCGGCGGGAATGCCAGGGCCTGCGGCATGGGGAGGGTGCCTGGGGCTACATTTAAAGGCTGCGCCGATCCATGAAAAATGTTTGCAAATTGAGCACCTGCCAGCAAACCCCGGGATTTCACAATTCCGTTACTAATTCATTACTTTGTTGCACGTGGATCCTTGCTGCAAAAAAAAAAGTACGCCTTTTAGTCTGGTGCGCCTTAAATATGGACAAAGTTCGGAAATTTGCTGACAGCCCAGAAGTGCACTTTATAATCCGGTACTCCCTATAGTCAGGAAATTACTGTGTAAATGGCATGAACCTGAGTTGGGAGAGGTTTAGGTTGGGTATCAGGGTAAAGGTTTTCCAACCAAAGAGCTAAAAGACAAACATTGTGCATTAATGGATTTAGACCATACTTTGGTGAGAGTGAAGAGGAATCCAAATTTTATTTCACTTTTATTATTTGAGCCTGTTTGCAGTTATTTGCTAGCTCTTCCTTTTTCACAATCACATATCATAGCACAAGTGGGGTGGCATTACTTTCATTTCTCTGATTCAGGAATTCCTTCAATGAAGGCTTTGGAGGCATGCTGGAAACTCAGGCTGTGTGTGCTGACACATATACAGAGCAGATAAATAGTACTATGCATTTGTACATGGACATAGTAGCCATAATGACCTCATGCCTGAATTTGTCTTAGAATTTACATGTGAGATTCAAGTAAAATTTAGAGATGGCTTTTGCTCTGTCTTCCTTCCTACTTCAAAGAAATGTGCCTCCACAAAAAATGAGCAATCTTTTGAAGTAGCTTTTTGAATTCTAAAATACGTTGCACTTCTGAAGAAGAAGGAAGGACATTGAAAAAGATCACAGCAAAATAATACAATTTATCACAGAATCATCAACCTTATCAGAAACTTGCAAATCTTACGCTGGTAGTTAAACATTTACTCCAAAATTAGCAAATAATGATACAAGGGTGAGCCCTTTAACATTCAGTCTGAGTCTGAATTGTTCAGAAATTCATTGTTCAATATTTAGATCCCTTGCTTTGTAGTTTGTTGTTTTTCTTTTCTCCTAGAGGAAGATCTAAAGCATCCTTCTTTCTCAAAGGTAAAAATCTTCACACAATACATGGAAGGAATGGAAACTGAAGTCCTTTGCTCAATTGTTAAATGTGTAGAATTAATAAAAGATGAAATATTTGCTTGCCTGAGCCTCACATAATTACTGCCTATGTTGTTTCCCTTATGGCAGCAGCTTAGAGGATTAAAATTAGTTTTTATTGGAAATTGGGGCATTGGTTATCAATTATGTCAGGTGCAAGGGGTTGGGTTGGAGTTCACTCTTTGGGTGGGGTTGCAATGAGATTTTAATTCATTATTTGTGTCTGAGTTTCTGTTTGACTGTCACATAGCAAAAGTGTCATATTAAACAGTGAAAGCAGTATAAGCACTGGAGTTTCTCTGGAGCCTGGGCTGCCATGTCCCCCCAGTCTCTTGCAGACCAGGGTACATTTTTTTTTTCTTACAGATGACATGTGATAATTTGTGCAAGAAATATTTGCTTTAGAACTGTCTCAACTCCACATTCCAAAAATAACCTTGAAAAACAACCTGCATCTATCTCATTTATGTTGATTTAAATCAAGGGATGTGATACCAAAACAGCTGAAATCAGAATCTGGCTCCTGGCATTGTGAAAAATGTTATGGCCTTCTCATGAGTTTTGCAAGTTGTTACAGAGACTGTCCTTCAGAGCACAACCTGACCTTTTTCCTTGAGAAATGTTTATGCAGCATATGACTTATATACAAAATTATAGCTACAGAGAAATTGTGCACAGAGCTATTAATTTGGTTGAATGTCTAGTAGACAACAATAAATCTAGCTGACATTATGAGACCCTGATAATAGTCTTTGTTGATGGGTTGCATCAAAAGGTTTACAGGCTTCTTCATTAGTAAAAAGTCAGTTCACAAATAAAGATAAGTAAACTTGATACTCAGTCCTGTTTGGCTCAGGTAGTGGTTTGTGCTGTGAGCTGCTCACTGTGTCTATTCATTAAAAAGGGAAAGAGAACAGGGTTCAAAGCCCATTTTACAAGCCAGTGTTTATTGCTGTGGGAGTATGCATATATCTGTGAGCAAAACAACTCTCTCTGAAAGGGTCCGTTGACTCATTCCTTTCATCAGTGAGAATAGCAACTGTACACTTCATTTGCACAAGAAGGTTCACATTTTAATCCTTTGCTGAAAACACCTCATTATACTTCTCTGTAGAATGGCTCTGGATGTTGATTGTGTCTGTTGCCTTGAGGAATTAAGTTATTTTCCAAGATGGAGATAAACTTGTGTACAGATTTGCTCAGGACCTACACAATATGGAGGAATATTTATATAATAATTTCCACAGCTGGCACTTTTTATATTTGCTTCAGTTTTCCATTGCAGCTCTCTTGTTTTGCTCAGCTGTGAAGCAGCTGGGGCATTAGAGATATTACAGGAATTAATATTTTTTAAATCTTTTTTCCAGTTCTCCCCCCTTCACCCCACCTTTCTATCAATGTTTGCACAATGATTTCAGTTAGGCACATTCTGCAGAGAGGAAACTGCTACTTCCATCAAGAAAAGCTCCACAGTACTTTGGTTTGTGAAAGCATCTGAAAGTCATCACTTGATATCAGAACTTAACTCTTTCTGTTAGAGAGCTATGAGGAAACAAACCTTCTCATGCCTTGGTGTGCAAAAAGAACTAGAATCATCACAGCAAATGGAGTCTGCATCCTTGAATAGAGTCCAAAGCCATCTGTAGAGTCCAAAGCCGGTCCAAAGCAGGGAGTTTGGACAAGAGGACCTCCAGAGATTTGTTCCCACACTAATCATTTTGATATTTTGTGGTAACCTACCTTTGAGTCAGAGTGAAGGAGGTTTGGGCATCACTTATAGGATTAGAATGAAGGAAGAAAATGTTGGATAAATTTATATAAAATATATATTCATATGCACAGGCTCAGCTAAATCCATATATACTTCTTTTCTTCTTTTTTTATTCATAGAGTCATAAAATCAACAATATCCCACATTGAGATAAATGAGTAAAATAGTTCAGCAGGACATCTTAGCATGCTCCTAGGTTTAAATATCTGAAAGGTTATTTTGTCAGTGATCTCAGTGATTTTAGATGACCAAGTGCAACTTTGGAAGTCTGACACCTGAAAAGTTTTGGATTTACTTTTGAAGGTGTAAGTTCTAGAATTTTTGAAATGTTGCTTCTTCAAATACATGTGCTTCATTCAACTGACAAGAAATTTTTAATACAAAGACAGCTAAAAGCATTACAGGGAAAAGATGCCCAATATTCTTTTCTGTCCTTCGTGGATTACGAAGACAATAAGAGTAGCATGCTCTTATTCCAGAATATCTTTTGTTGTTGGCAACACTGCATACACCACTGGCTGTAAAAATTAATACTGCAGGAGTCAAAATGGATTATGTCACTGCAAAATATTTTGTGTTTTGAAGTTTTGTTACATTTGGTTTCATTTTTCCAGAAATGAAATGGACAGATGGTCACAAAAGTAGTTGTTTGAGCTGCCACCTGAATTTATGAGGAATAAAAGTTGGACAATCAGTTGCATCAGGTTTTAGTTTTCTGTCTAGAAGAATAAATTTTAAAATATTTACTGCTGTGGGAAAAGAAGCATACCTAGTTGGTCCTCATTTCAGTTCAGCACATTTCTGTGCCACTAAGACAAAGTAATCACAGTAAATCACAGATTACAGAGTGACTTTGGTATCTTTGAGTCTTCTTTGGGAACAGTGACAGCCAAATGCCAAGCCTAGCCTGGATTGACACAATATGCTGACTGGCAATGTTGTAGAGTCTCATTGCATTTGCTGGGTTTGCTCTGATGGAACTGAAGATACCTGAGACTAAAAATAAAACCATGGCTCTGCTGTGGCCTCCAGCCTTCTCAGCTCACTTCAGTGAGACACAGAATGTGAAGTTTTTAGCTGCACAAGGTCAGACCATGTCCCCCCCGTTACTCTCTTAGCATGATAACACAGCATGGCATGCTGCCACAACACAAGGTGACATGCCTGCCTTTATCTGTCACAAGCCTTGTAAAATCCTCATGAAGAGAATTTTCTGTATTTATCCCTCTCCGTCTTTTATTCTTTGGAATTATTCTTCAGCAAAGCAATGGGTTTCAGATGAAAACATCTGATAGGACTGTGGATGCACGATAATATATACATGTGTATGAATGTATGTGAATTTATGTACTGTCATACTGTGGCTTAATGTTTCCTGGTCTGCATTCTTCTCTGGTCTATCAACAGTGTGCTAAAGGCTGTAGAGTGATGCATGTGTAAAGGTAGCCAAACCTCTCCTTTCTTCTTTTTACATCTTAGCATTAATTCCTTAGATAAATTATGAAATTAAAGGAGATTATCCTTCACTTAGTTGAGACCAGACTGCTCTGTTACCAAGTTAGAGAGAGTGTTATGAAAATAAGCCAAGGAAAAGAAAGCTTCACTAAAGTGGCTTGGTTGGCTGAGGTTTTAAAGAGATCTGCAGCTATGGGGAATTATTTAGGCACTGCTAGTGATGGGTGTAGAGGCACAGCATCTGTTCCACCCTCATATCCCCTCTGTGCCTTGTGTCTGCTGGGTTTTGTAATGCTCAAACCTGTCAAGGTGATCTGCTGCTCCTGCCCTTTGAGGAAGCTGAATATTTAACTCAACACTTCCACTGAACCTGACTACCAGCTCTGTGTCAGTGCAGGACACCTTTTTAATCAATCTGCTTTTCTCAGTAAGAAGCATTCCCTGTTAGGTTTAAAGGATGACAAGAAAAACAGATTTATTACCAAAGTTAATGTCATAATTTCTGTGGAGTAAAAGCACTATGGCTAATGTTATGATGAGGTATCACTAATAGCATTACTAATTATAACTGCTGCATATTTATAAATAGCTAAAGAATATCATTAAGTATGTGAATCATGAAGAGCTAGCTTAATTGTGTCTTGTCTTGTTATCAGACAAAGACAGCTCTTTGACTAATACTTTAAACTCCTTATCCATGAAAAACATCAGGATTTCATTATTTAACTCAAATATTTCAGTCCTGATGCAGTCTGCGGTTCCTTCCTCTCCTTCCTCTGCTCCACAAATATGAGCCTTCTTTTCATACATTAATGTACAGATTAGCTTCTGTTTTACCCAGACTCTGAAATCTTTCATGACACCACTCCTAGCAGTATTCTTTGCCTAATTTTGTTTCAGTCACATGAGAGGCTGTGAAAGCGGCTTGCAAACACCCTTCAATGTGGGTCTTGATCTCAGTAGGATTTCAAAAAGAGGCAGAGATGCAAATGAATACCAAGATTGTAATTTGCCTGACTACTTTTAGAGGTTACTTTAAAATTTGCCCATGGGCTTTGAGATTTATTCAAGGTATACTGTGCATTGTTCACAAGCTCCTTGGAGCCAGAAAGGAAGTAGATCGCATGATCATTTACACTGCAAGTACAAAAGGAAATTTTAGATCTTTTCTGTGTACAGCAGGAGCTATTTGGTGATAAGCAGGGTCCAATAAAGATTTTGGTTTAAAGTTGTATGTTAAAATCTGATTTTTTTTATGAATTTTGTTCCTTTTACTCCTCTTTCTTTACTTTTTTTTTTCTTTTTTCCCTTTTCTTTTAAAATCCTTATTATCTTTAAATACACTTTCCAATGGCTTCTAGTCTTTGAATATCTGCTCTGACATTAGGATATGTCATTATTATGATTATTCTTCATTAAAAAAATCCAGAAAGATATGTGAAGGAGAGGCTGGGGCTGCCGTTACACCCTCTGAAGTTTCTGTGCATGCTCTTTCACAGTTAGGATGTATTTCTTGATATGTACTTGTCTCAAGGTTGATGTCAACTGAGGCATTACCACCAAGACTGCAATTAAATCCAGTCACTGTCCAAAATCTTGGCCAATACATTTTAGAATTATGAAGCAAAAGCTGCACTGCTGTCATGGAGGCTGAGCAGTCCTTTCAGATGGGACCCTTTGTTAAAAAGACTTCTATCACCTAACCCTGAGCAAGTCAGGGTGAAGATTCATGGTGATTTAAATAGGAGGCAGGAAAGGTCTCTCCTACAAATCAGCTTTACAGCTCCCTATTTATGAACTTCCAACCATGTCTTGCCCTTGTGGTAAACAGACTCTTAACAGAATCTGATGTTGGCAAATAAATTACATAAAGACAGTATCTGATGGCGTATCCCAGTCTGTTCTTTAAGCCTTTATGGAGTTCATTTGAAAATTCAGAATGTTTTAAGATGCAGTGTCTTCTCTAGCTTAATAGTGATGCTTATGATTCTGAATATTCACTAGTGGTGACACCTTCTGTGATGTCACTGTCAGGAATTGAAGACGGGAGAGAAGAAGAAAACCAGACAAGTTTCCTGTATAGACATTGAATTCCAGACACTGAGAGCTTTGAATAAAATGTGCCCTGTGGTCTGGGAAGAGAGAAAGGCTTCACACAACTAAATATTATTTGTGCATTTTCACTAATGCCTGTATTTTGAATTTTATCATGAAGCATGAAGAAATGGAACTTAAATAAAGTTCCAAAAAGCTTGTGCTAAATGATTATTTAGTAACTTTTTTGAAAGACTTAGTCTTTGAATGCAATCATTGTTTCAAAGAAATGAGAATGATTATGTAATGCATAGATTCAATTCACAGTAACTTAATTGTTAAACATCTTTAATACTTATTGTGCCTGATAAGAAGTGGAACTGACAGTTTTTTTGCTTCACTTGCTACAATACAGTTGTAATTTTGCAATTTATATACATTAAAAGTTTGATTTTTTTTAAAAGTGAAATACTGTAATCAGTTTTTTTTTTTTAATAATTCCTATGGAAAAAAGAGAAATATCTGGGACAAACTTTGTGTTTGGTATCAGTATGTAATCTGTACAAAGATTTTGTAACCTAGAGATTTTCATTGTCTTCTTAGCAGAGCTTTTCGTGCTGCTGACTTTAGTAACAGAACTTCCTCTCCCCTTTCTCTTCCCCCCAGCCTGACTTTTTTTCATGTAAGAACAGCAAAATGGGCTCTGAGAAACTCCAAGTCCAAACAAAACAATTGCCTGAGCATGCCACACCCCCAGCCTCTCTAGGAAGGAAAGGATTTCATGGGCTTGGCAGTCACATGAATATCCAATCTTCGTGCACATTCTGAGAGAATATCTGGGCTTCCCAGACAGCTGTTTGGATTTTGCTACAGGTGTTCTTCGAAAGCAAAAAACGGGGAGAAGCATGTTTTAAAAAGCCCCAAGTATCCTATCAAAATATTTACAAGAATTTGAATCGTGAGGGTCTGAAAGCATTGCGTGCATAGTAAAAGGAAATGTAACTGGCTAACTTTAAGCACTATCTTTTAGATATTGATATAACAAGGTAAGCAGGCCTGATTCTTACGCACATGAAAAGTTATGTTTTAAAGATGAAAACTTTGAAAATTCATTTGCACACTATAAGTTTTCAATTATTCAATTTAAAAATATGAATGCATTCACACTACTTGTGACCTGATCCAGAATACAGAATTAAAGCCTCAAAGACTGCTATAACTTCAAAGAGCCTTAGGACCCCAAATTTCTACATCTTGCCTCTAAGATCCAAGCTATTATTCTCCAAATCACTAAGTCTGAAACACCTGTATCCTTTCTTCTTTCTCATATGTGTCCTCATTGATGGCACAGAAGAATTGAAAGGCCTCTAAAGAAATCATGTGTGGGTTACTGCACTCCTTTTCCAGGCTGGTGCATCTCATTCTTAAGCTGCTCCTGCAGCTAAAGCTTTTGCCCATCTTGACCCCTTGTTGTGTTGCTTGTGCCTTTTCAGAGAAGACTGGAGCCCTGCACAGTGCTGCAGACTCAGATGCTGTGCACATTTAATGCCATAATCTGCTCTTTGCTCCTTTCCTAACTTCTTTTTTGCTTACTGACTATTGCTGAAGACTGAACTTATATTTTCATGCAGTTAACTGTTTTTGCCTTATGACTCCTTCCTAAGTGGTAGCATTGAGCTCAGAAGCTGCCTTTATTCAATTATATGAGGACTGGTTTTTATTGTTTAATTTCAGTGCCCTGACACCCAGTGTCATTCCCGCATTCATTCATTCCTCAATATATAATTAGATTTGCATGTTACTGGCTGTACTTATCAGAAATTTATATTGATTGCAGTGTGTATTCCTTAAATACAAGCTGTGTACCTCTAGATGGAGTCAGGAGCTTTCATCTGTGTCAGGCTTACAGTTGTTTTGCTTCTCACAATTTTGGATATGATGCTCCCAAGGAGCATCTGGACACTGAGTGATCTGAGCAGATCTTTTTTTTTTTTTTGCTTTTCATCTCTTCTTTTTTTGTGACCTTCCATAGGCATTGAATTTGTGAAGAAAACATGGATTAAGTTTGGAAAAGGCAGGGTAGATGTTCCAACACATTACTCTGGACTTCAGATTTGGGTATAACTTAAAGAGGATTAGAGCTCTGGATTAGAGCTACCCTTAGGGATTTGCCACAAAGTCATCCATTTCCAGTTTATTATGCTTCTTTGCTTCTTGCTATCTCAAATTGCAAATTGCAGTAGATGGGCTGGAACTTCCATGGTGGGTGTGTCTGTAGTGCATTTTTTGTTACACGGACAACTTTCCTTATCAAATTATTTTTTAAGACCAACTTTCAAATTACATTTTTACTTTAAAAGTATCTAGTATATCAGTAGAGATATCCCCCACAGCTCAATACTGGGCACAGTGTTGTTTAACTTATTAATCAAATACTTGGATGAAGGGGCAGATTCCTCCTCAGCAAGTTCACAGATGACACAAAGCTGGGAGGAGTGGCTGATTCCCCAGAGGGATGTGCAGCCGTTCAGCAGGATCTCAACAGGATGGAGAGATGGGCAGAAAGGAACTGTCTGAAATTCAACAGAGCCAAGTGCAGGGTCCTGCTCCTGGTGAAGAATAACGACAGACACCAGCAGAGGCTGGGGCTGACCTGTTGGAAAGCAGCTCTTTGGAGGACTTGGGGACGCTGTGGACTACAAGCTGCTGTCATGGTCTGCCTTTGGATGTCTGAAAAACGATGGAAACTTTCGTATGAATTCTCATGATTTGCTAGATTTCCACAAGGAATTGTATTCCCTGTGCTGATTCAAGCAACAATGTCTGGATGCAATTATGATAATGTCCTCTGGGATTACAGGTATCCTCAGAAGATGTGGATTTAACACATCTATTTAAAGCCACCAATAAAATAATTCCTGTCAGCAGAAAAAAATGATTGTCATTACAGTAATTTCACGACTATAAGGTGCACCTTAAAGCCTAAAATTTTGATTGGAACCCAGAAATGTGCCTTATAATCTGGTGCACTTTATAGATGGACAAAGTTTGGAAATTTGCCAACAACCCGGTAGTGTGAGCTGCGAGCTGAGCAGCAAGCAGCGAGCAGCGAGCTGCGAGCCGAGCCATGCCAAGCCGTGACAGCCAGGAGAGCTGTGTGAGCCCTGCAAGCCACTGTGAACAGCCCAGCTCCAGGGGAGGCTGCAGGGTGCAGGAGAATGGTGGGTGGGAGTGCTGGGGCCTGTGGCACAGGGAGGGCACCTGGAGCTGCATTTAAAGGCTATGCCGATCTGTGAAAAATGTTTGCAAATTGAGCATCTACCACTAAACCCCCCAATCATGCAATTCCATTACTAATTTGTTACTTTGTTGCGCACAGATCCTTGCTGCAAAAAAAGTGCGCCTTATATGCTGGTGCGCCTAATATATGGACAAAGTTTGGAGATTTGCCGACAACCTGGAAGTGCACCTTATAATCTGGTGCACTTTATAGTCATTAAATTACTGTAATCTGTGTTTGTCTTCTCCATCTCTGTCAGTTTATTCCTTTCTCTGTCCTGCTTCTTTACAAAGAAAATTTGTTTAGATGAACAAGCTTTCCGTTCATAACCAAGACCTGTAGCAACATGAAGACATCCACAACTAAATTAAAAAGTGAAGAGACCAAATGAATACTAATTTAAGCAATGAATCTAAAAGCACTAATGAACCTGCCTATCTAAGGATGACTCTAATGGAAAGACTTGTGTGTTCTGACCTTGTGTGACAAGGGTAAAGCAGCATCTTTGAATACTTACATTGTCAGAAATATGTTTGTTATTTTATACTGGGCCAAAGGCAGAATTCAGATGCTCTACTTGAGCAAGAGACTTAATCCAGTCTGTTGTCTTGCAGTCAGGAAATGAAACCCAGCAAGACATTTTGGTTAGAGAATTGTTTCCAACCAGCTTTTTGTGTCTTGGTTTTATTATGATCAATTGTTTACGAGCCATTTTTTAATATTATTCAGCTACAATTCATTAAAAATACGTGTCTGTACATACATAAGTGTGTATAAGGGCAGAAGGTAAAGAGAATATCTGGTGAAAGCACTTGATATTTTTCTCTTTATTGCTCTACTTTCTAGCCCTCTCACCAGCTTTGCTGTCCTCTGGATGCATTCAGGGACCTTCACACCCTTCTTAAACTGTGGAGCCCAGAAATGTACTCAGTCTCAACACTGAATGTGATAATCACTCTTTTGGTGGGCTGCTTGTGCTGTCTTTGAGGCACCCCAAGGTGGGGTTTGACTTTTTGTCTGCTGGTGCACACACTGCTGGCTCACTCTGAGCTGCTGCCAGCCAGTATTCCCAATATTCCCCTTCTGCAGGACTGCTCTCCAGCCACTCCTCTCCCCATTTACACTTCTGCCTGGTTTTGATTTGTCCTGGATGCTGAACCTAGCACCTCGACTTGCTAAATTTCCTCCCATTAATCATGACAGTACAAGAAGTCTCAATTTCACTTTACTTCAGGTGCTCAGTAGATCTACTGAGTCTTCAGGTTTGGGGTTTTGGTATTGTGGGGGTATTTTTTTGAAATTTAATTTTTTTTTTCTAAACAGCACATTTTTTAAGGTTCTTGTACCAGCCCAAATATTTCTACAGATGCTTTAGGCAAAAAACTGGCAACTAGCATACAGGCACCACACAGTACTCACCAGTTTTATACCAGCCACTGCAAACAACTTGAAACTGCTTATCCCAAGCCAGCCACACTACAGAGAGGCAGGAGAAAGGAGCAGAAAACAGCCAGACACCTTTTGGCAGCTGGACCTCAGCACTGGCCACAAATATGAGCAAGGGTGGTTTTTAGCATATTCTCACTGCCTGTCTCCAGTCAAGGCAGTATCTGCCAAGCCCCTGAGAACCAGACCTGCCAAGACCTCATCTCATTCCCCATTTCCCTGTGGAGATGACAAAGGCGGGCTGCCAGGGTGGTGCTGTGAGGTGCTGACTCCTGTAGCACTGCAGACATCAGGGTCAGAGATCCTGAATATCTCAGAGGTGGCCTACCTAAGTCCAGGCCTGGTGTATAGCCTGGGAATCTAAGACATGCAGAGCATCAGTAGAAGTTCTTCTGTGATGTTCTAGGAAAGGGCAGAATGGGATTTTCTAATCCAAAAACATTCCCTGGAAAACCAGACAAAGTATGCATCAATAAACAAATGAGCACAATAAATATTTATAGACTAATAAGCAAAGGCTTCCTATATTATGAGCACATTACAAAAATAAATATATGTTCCCTAAAAGTGTCTATAAAGAAAACAAAAATTAATTATTGGATTAGCAAGCGGAAAACAGAGGAAAAGTGTTATACACCAAACTTACTGAAGTCTTGTTAATGCTCTAGAAAAAAAATCTGGCAGAATCTAGTGAAGTTACTGAAATTTGAGAATGATGCAAAATTATCTCACAACCTTCTTACTTCCACCAGGAACCCAAGAGGGAGGCTGGCTGTTGCCTCTCTATGCTGGTATCTCCACAGATCCCTGGGCTTTGGTTACTGAGCTGCTCAACCACCGGATCAACACTTTTGGTGCCTTATGTGTGAGAGGAATAGTGAGGGAGCCACGATTCTCCACACATCCTTATTCACACATCCTTACCCAGGGATGAGAGCGTAGGGTTAAAAATGTTTCTAAAATCATGGGAATTGTATACAACAGATTCAGGGGGTGGAAAGAAAGGTTGGGCCTGGTAGGCTTGGGTGAGAGAACTAGGGCCTGGGAACGAATGTTGAGCTTTGTCTTTATTGAATCATGTGAAACTGCACCTGTGTAATCATCATATGATAAATAATATGATTTTTAAATGTAATAATTGTTTGGTTAATTAAATATATTATTGTTTAATCGCAAAAAGAATCATGAAAAGCAATGTAATCATAACAAGAATCATGAGAAAGGGTATTTTGGGGACCTGATGAAAATCACAAGAATCCATGCTTGGATAAGATCAATGTATACAACAGAACAATATGGGTTTAGTAATTATTATATAGTCACATAACGAAAAGGATATAAAAACATGTCCATCTCTAGTCCATGTTGGAGTCAGATTTGGGATTGTACCCCGACTCCCAGAGCTCTTCAATAAAAGCACCTGCATATGATCATCCTGTGATTATGTGTTTCTATGCTAACAGAGACAGTGAACTGAAAAAGATCACTGCTCTATTTGCAGGAACAGTCTATGAAAATTATTAAGACCTGGCGCTGCTGTTGCTCCTGAAGGTGTTTTGGCATGAAGCGGTGTTTGCACTCTAAAATAGTAGTTTTGACTAGCCCAGTTTTCAACCAGAATGGAATTGGAGCTCCTGTCCTGTTGCCTTGGATGTTTTGAGCCTTCAGCTCAAACTGTGAGAAATGCTTAGCTCTGGGCAGTCTGTAAATGCACCAGGCTGCAAAGTCTGTCTCATTTCTGTGCTGTTAAATTTAAGTTTCTGCGAGCATTAATCAGCTTGTATTTGGACTGTGTTATCAAAATTATTACTATAAAGAGAAAATCATGTGGGAGGGTTTGTTATTGCTGCCTTCTGAGTCTGTGTTTGGTTTTGTTTTCCTCAAACAAAAGTTAAAATTTACAGTGCTCCTACAGATGGTCATTGGTGAAAGGTCTCTCTCTCCTTACTCATCTCTTTCCATACATGTGATTTCTGAGATATATAATGGCTCTTCCACACATTTCCCTCCTTTGATTTTAGTATTAATTCTTCTAACCTTTAAGCATTTGTGTCAGTCCTCATATTGACAACAGTGAAAATTGTATTTCTTCTGACTGATACATATATTTAGTCAGATTTTTCTTCCTGCAATATACTTTATTTAAAAAAAAACCCCAAATTATCAAAAGTAAAGTGATTTCTTAAATTGTTTCCTGAAATTTAGATAGGTAACAGCATTTTATTTTAATCTTAGTGGAACAAAACTTTCTAATCTTCTATTTTGAAATAACTAATTTCAGTAGTTTTTTGAGTTCATATTTGTAAAACAATATAAAGAAAAGCTTAAAAAATTAAATTAAATATATTGAATTTTCAACACTGAGTACATTGCTTGATAGACTTTTCAGCTAACAGAATATTTACATGAAAATCTTTTGTTCTGCTAAGAAAAGGCATTTCAAAACTGGGAAACATAGGTGAAGACATAGTCACCACATGGTTTTAATGGATAAATAAAAACATGTTGCAGCATCAGATTTCACCAAATGCTTTATCATTCAAAAGCTAAAAGCTGATGGCTATTTAATAATGAATTTACCAGTGCAAAACAGTTCATTTGGGTCTCACAGTTAGTTGTCCATCTTCTATAAGCATGTCACTTTTAGGAAATAGAAAGTTTGAAGCACTTTGATTTGATTCTGTGAACTGACAGTCTGTGCCCAACAGGTGGTTTCAGAGTGGCTGTCACAGAGCAATAAAATCATAGCTCCTTCAGCTGTCAGTGAAATAGGAAAAATTCCAATAATTTTTTACATAACCAGGTATATTTTTATTATTATTGTTGGTGTAGTAAACAAGTATTGAGAGAAAAAACAAGCTCCTCTACAGCATCTGAAGCTGAGAATTCAGAAATCACTGTCTGCAAAATTGTTATTCTGTTCAGAACTGGCATGAAAAACTGCTCATATTTCAAATAACAATATGAAGCTTTAAAAAATGAAAAATAATTCTTTAAAAAAACAGTGAAAGGAGTAAACAAGGCTCATGGTCTGCTGAACTAAAAATACAAGCAACAACTGCCTGTATTCAAGATTCTGTGTCATGTTCTCTGTAGCCATGTCACTGGTCCTACAAAATGTTTTCACTACAATGGAATACACCTTCTATTTTTTTAATCAAATTGAAAACACCAGAAAACTAGCAAAAACCATAGGAGCAGAAAGCTGTTTTACGTTGTCATAGTAACAGAAATTTAACAGAAACCATATTTGCCAGAAATTTGTGAAACATTGCTCTGGGCAAATTTACATTGAACAAATTTATAATTTCTTGTATAATTATTCAATAATGCCATTCAAATATAATGAATAATGCAATTCTTATTCATATTCACTAAGGACTTTTGTTTTAATAATTCTCATCAGTCTGGACAGTCTGCTTTTTGGGGCAGAGAAGTAGGAATTTATCTGAGATTTTTTTAATGCGCTTTACCTTCTGGAATTTGGGAAAGGGAAAATAATGTGTTATCATGGAAGTGAGCAGCAGAATCTTAGACAATAGAGTACATAATTCATAATCACAGTCTATTATTTAGGTTGAAATGTTCCTTTCTAAAACAAAGATAACAACGAATGTGTTTAGCCATGAAAAAGTCAGACAGCTTGCATAAAGAGCCCCTTTGGTCCAATTTTCCACTGTGAAAAGAATCAGAATAAAATTCTGGTCCAAAAAAATCCAATTTAACTGTTTTGTTAAATAGGATTAAGACTGGGATTAGTGTTGTAGCCTCAATTTCTGTGCATAACATAGGAAGGAAGCTCTGACTAAATCAGGGACAATATAGCTGTTTACTGCCATGCTATCACTCCCCCATCAGATCAGCTTTTCCACCTTTAGGGCCCTCTTCCTGCAGTGAGAATGTTTCATTTCCTCCTGCTAGCTGAATTCTAATTTCCAGATAGCAATTTGTATAGGACAGACAAAGATGTAAGATGCCATTCTGCTAAACAGAGGCACATCAAAGATTTTTGGGCACATTTCTGGGTGCATCTCATGGATAAAAGAAAAACTCAAACACTTTTTTCCTCACAGGCTAGAGTGCTGAGCCTTTCTGGGTTTATTGCACGATCTGTCCGTAGAGGAGTTATAGAAAAACATGTGCATTTCCTTTCCACCAACTCATTAAACATGAGGTGAGATTGCAAAGGGCTGGATTTCTTGTCTTAAAGGTGAGTCAGGTGACCATGGGACATGTGCAAAGAATGTGGGAATCACACCTTATCCAAGAGAGGTTCCAAGCTCAGAGGCACAGCCATTCCCTGGGGTGGCTCATGTGACGGAGGCACTGGGCTATGGCAAATCCTGGACCAGAGGCAAAGAAAACAGGAATACCAAGGAATGGTATTGTGCATAAGTGAAAGGCTATTATCTTCACCTACTTTCCTGGATGTAAGTTTATCCACAGATATTTAAAAAAAAATTAAAATTATTTCCATACCTACCCACTACATTGGGAATACCTGGACATCAAGAATTTTCCTAAGAAATCTCTGGATCTCTTAGAGATTTTAAAATTACTTTTGTTTCTTATCTGCAACTTATATTAATTTTCCTTGTTTACATTTCTTTTATAGAAAATCAATGGGCCTCAGCAAATTACAAACATTGTAGCAGCTTCCCTTTAAGCTTGCAATATATTTTTTAATCATCCTTTCTATTAATAATCCTTGTACAGTTATTCAGTATTTAAAACTAAAACTGTGAATGCAATATAGTGCCTTACTTCAGCTTACAACTTGTACAAAACCAAAGCACTTGCTTGTTTTTTTTTACAAATCATTCAGCTCTTTCAGGATCCATTAAAAAGCACAATTTATAGAAGACAGTCATTTTAAGCTTTATTATGACTTTAATATTATCTTTCTTTACATGAAACTTGGGAAGACCAAACCTGTAAAAATAAAACTCTCTTGTTTACCTCTTCTGTTCTTCAGCATTTATAAATGGAAGAAAGATAACCCCTTTATGATAACAGGAAAAAACCCCAAAGCTTAAAACTGAAAACCAAAACTTTATCAGCATTTTTGCTAGCTAAACACATCTACTCCATGTCTTTTAAGTGTAAGATCTGGAGAAAGATATTTCTTTTCTTTAGGAACTACAGAGAAGGAAAAGCTAGTTAGCTCCTCCCTAATTTTCAAGAGGTTGTTATCGTTATATGACTGCTATCCAAGTTTTGCCCTAGCAACCAGATGCTTAGGAATCTGTACATCGAAACTCTAACCAAAAGACTTCTACTTTAGTTGTGGATAATTTTAGACTCTGACCTTTGAAGCTTTTGAAGCAAATCATCACCTAGTGTCTAAGAGGGGCACTTTAAGAGAAGAGCTCTTTATCCAGAAGCGTACAACTCCTTTTTCTCTTTATCCTAACAAATCACTACATGTCCCCATCCCTGACATTTAATTGCAGCTAAAGCAGCTGGAGAAGGGGTGTGTGTGGGGAGGGAGGAGGTGTTTCCATTGCCATAAATGGCTGTGCTTCTTTTTCTGCACTTACTACTTTGAAAAACAAGGAAGCCTAATTGCCTTTGAAAGAAGTGCTTAAAGTTATTTTTAAGCTAAATTTAAATATATTTGTTGAAATGTGTCACTCTGATGATCTGATTCCCTCTTTGGATTTCACACAGGTAGGACATTTTTTTCAAGTTATTAAAATTTTAAAGGGAAATAAAGGAGTTTTAAGCATTTTGTTTCTCTTGCTGTAGTTGAAGAATATATTTACATGGCAGGTAGATATAACCTGTGTCCCAGTCCTGACTGAAGCTAGCCTTCCAAAATCCAGAACTGGCTATAATTATATTAGATCTTCTCACATGTGTGAATCACAGTACAAATGGGTTAAATTTAAATAGGCTGACATCCCTAAGATATAACATTTGTCACTGGCCTTGTGGTAATTAGTAGCCAGAAACTCACTTATTTTGCTGTCTCAGTCCTCATGTGATAGTGTTGGATTGTTACTGCTTTAAGACAAGGAAATGACAAATGGCAAAAATTGTAACCATACTATCACAGAATGATCCAGGATGGAAGGAACATCTGGTCCAACACCTCTGCTCGAGTAGGGCCAGTTGGCCAGGATTGTGTCCAGACAGCTCTTGAATATCATGGAGGATGGAGATGGCATCTCTGGTTAACCTGTGCCTGTTCTTGGTCACCCTCACAGTAAAAAGGTGTTTCCTGGCACTCCGGAAAACTCTTTTTTTCCCAGTGAAAAGAGCTTTTATCATCACACATTATCCTAAGATCCATGCCGAAAGGAAAAAAAAAATCTTGCTCCTTAAAATAACTTTTTTGGGAAGCTGGAGCACATGCTTTTTCCAAGATATTATCTTGAGGTGCCAACAACTTCTACAAGACAATCTCTACACTCATGTAAATCTGCCCTGCGCTTTTGATGTCAGGAGAACAAAAGTGGCCCATGCCAAATTTTTTTTGCTGGCATCTGCATGACTGATGTCTAGATCCATGTGGAAAAAAAAAAATGGCACAAAGAGCACAGCAGAGAGTGAGGATGTTCAGGTCTGCTGGTTCATGTGTCCATGCTGACAGCCTCAGGCATCAGAAGAGTGTAAACTGTGCTGACATGAGCGAAGGTGCTTCCAATGATTGTCTCAAACTCATTGGCATTTCAGAGCTACATTTTATGGCTGGACAGGCACAGTTGAAGGAAACAATACTTTTGATGTTGATAATTTCTCAAAATCAAACGTTTCAGCCACTGCATTTCTGCACAGTGACAAGATTTGTGGCACCTCATCTCTTTATCAGTTGCAGTGCTTCAAAATGCACTCTTTGTGCATGAATGTTCCCCGTCATCATCTTCCCTCCTTCTCTCCTTCAAATTTCCAGATGTTTGGTTCTGACCCCAAATATATACTTCTCAGTAGATTACATAACACCTGGAATTATGCTTTTTTTCTCTGAGAATACAGCCAGGTAGGGAGTAAATTGAAATTCTGGTTTTCCAACTGTCTTGAGTTACAATACAGGATGTATCTATTCTATCACCATCTGTTGAGGGTGGGGACAGTGATCCTTATCTCCATGGGAGATATTCTGCTAATGGGCCATCCATTGAAACCAGCTGGGGCAGTGTTCTTTATCTTTTCACAACCCATCCTTCCTCCAGGGAGTTATCTTCTGCTAATGGCTCGTTGAGTCCCACTGTAGGACTGATAAGATTACTTCATCCCTGGTTGCTCCAGCCAGGGGGAAGAGCCCAACCTTTCTTACCAAGATAAAACCAGAGGTTTTGGGACACTAAGGTAGCCCTTTCTCCACTGGACTCCAGAGGGAAACTGGATTTCTCCACATCACCACTGGATCTCTGGAGGGAACCTACGCCTTCTACAAGACCACTGCGTCAACGGAACCACATCTGTCACTCCAGGAGGACTGCAGCCACCATTTAATCAGACTGCTACCAGCACCCTGACTGACGGGGTGTCAGGTTGTACTCTGACTCTGTCAAAGTTTGGAATTTGTTTCTTTGTAGTACTGTATTTCTATTTTAATTTCCCTAGTAAAGAACTGTTATTCCTAACTCCCATATCTTTGCCTGAGAGCCCCTTGATTTCAAAATTATAATAATTTAGAAGGAGGAGGTTTACATTCTCCATTTCAAAGAAAGGCTCCTGCCTTTCTTAGTAAACACCTGTTCTCCAAACTAAAACACCTTAATATGACTAAAACAGCTCAATATGACCCATGGCAGCAAACTGCAGAAGCAAACACATCTGAAAGGGTGGCTTTTGTTTGGTTTGCAGCTAAAACACAGAGATGGTAAAGCATTCCCATAAGATACCACGTGCTTGTGAGTATTAGTGTGTGGGTGTACTTTCCCTTGACCTCTCTTGCTGAGCTGATGTCATTTTTTGAAGATGGATATAAGATATACTAGCATGCTGCATGAAAAATAAGAGGAAAATATTTTCCAGCAGAGAAACCTTATTTCAGGGTAAGTTTTCCTAGGAGTTTGTATTATTTCCCAGTATTCACAGTGAAGTTATGGCAGAACTAGCCTGACTTTACTAATTATCACTTCACAGTGGATTGTTTCAGTTTTGTACCTGAGATAGCTGTTAAAAAGAATATCTGAACAGTGGTAATTCCATGTCATTCCCATCAATTTATACCTCCTCTAATGAACATCCACCTTTTGACTTTCCAGCATCCACACACTCTACAAAATATGATGTTAGCAAACCACCTATTTGTCCTAACAGAAAAATAAACCCCAAAAAAAGACTTTATAATTTCTTTCCATTTTTTTTGAGTTCGGGGTGCATTTAGACTAAGCTTTAGAAGCTTTTTATTTCCCCCACAGCAAAATTAAGATTATACTTGATTTAAATACCAAATAAAAATAAATATCATTTGCAAGAAGTCACCTGATACCCAGGTTCTGGACTTTAGGGTGGTGTGGCAGGGAGAAATTACCTTTTTGTTTGAAAAACATCCAAATTATCCAAACCTCTTAAGATGCATCACCAAGTCAGGAAAGGAAGACATTCTCTCACTTGCAAGAGACTACACACAAACACAGAAATTTAAACTGCAAAGCACAGGTTTCTTCTTTTTTTTTTTTTTTTCCTTTTTTTTTTGTTTCTAATTTGGCTACCAAACAAGAAAGAAAATTAAGAAGAAACAAATCGACTGTTGGCTGAGCTTGTCTCTGCATTTCTGAGCTCTCAGCTTCCCTTCATGGCCCCAATACATTTAGCACAGCATCCTGTCTCCTGCATGTGCTGGGGGTCAGCTGCACTGTGTGAATAATATATGGGTTTGTCTTTTTCCACAAGGTCAAGAACAAGAGGTAGTTTCAAAGGCAGTTTACAATGCCATTGTCCTTTGTGAGAAACAGAGCCATTTAATCTCCCTAATAGTGACTCTAATTAAGGATGCAAATATTCAATTAATTTGGAAAACGCAATGGGCTTCACAATTGAGTGAAATAATATGAATGAAGTAATTGGCCTGGGACCACAATTTATCTTTATACTCTCTCCATTTCACAAAGGCGTTACTTTGCTGAGAGTTATGTTTTATTCACACTCTTGAGTACCAAAGCCCTGGGGATGTGGGATATTTAATTACATCACAGCAGCACACACAATGATTACAACTCACAGGACATGTTTTCTATATTCCCAACCCTGTTAGCACACAAACCCCTGCTTTGCTGTCCTGGGAGAGAGGTATGTGGAAGGAAAGGGCTTTGAGGAATGTGTATTTATGAAGTGCTTAGAAGTTTGTATCTCAAAACAATCTTTTTGCCTGAGCAAGACTGGAAAATGATCATTACTCTGAAAATCCTTTGTCGTAAAGAAATTACACAACGTGCCATGATGAAGAGAAGCAAACCAAGAAGGAACATTTCAATGGTGGGAAGATGCACAGCACCATGCAACAGGCCCAGACCTATTGGCTGGGAGTGAGGAGATTTAAATTTGTGCTCCATTATGTTGTATGAGCTGTTGGATGAATTTCCTATGTATCTTGCAACTCTGCAGTCCCTTGGTGATTGTTAGAGCAGTTCTTTTTCCCTCCCTAGCTCATTGATGCTAATGTCAGGGTTTCCACTCATCATTTGGTTATTGCTTGGGGGTCACAGTGGAGACAACTCATTCCAGATGGAAAACATAAAAAAACACACCTGACAGAACAGCTCCTTCAACTCACCCCTACTATGGCCAGCACCACAGAGAAAGGCCTTGCAAATATTATCTCTCATGGGAAAGGATTTTTGTATGGGACTAGTATTTTAGGAGGTTTTTTCCAAAAAGTATACAGGCATCTTCAACTGGAATAAACTCCCGGAGTACCCCATCTCACTGCTCACTGGTATGAGTTAAATGGGATGTCTTGTCTCGCAGCAGATGCTCAGGTGAGGTGCTGCCTTTTTCCAAAGAGAAAAGGGAAATATCTCTGGAGGTCTCAGTCAGAGATATGTTCTGTCTGTCTGGAGCATAAAGCCAAAAATCTGGTTATAATACCCAGGAACAGGCATATTCAAATGATTGGTAATTGCTAAATATCAAGTTCCAGGGCATCTATTGCTACCTAAAATATCCTTTCACCTCCAGTGAAATGTGAAGTCTTCATAAATGATAATGTTGTGTGAACTCTGTCAGGTGATGCATCCCCTCATTTTCTCTTAACAAGAAAGCACAGATTCAGTATTCCAGACTCAGATCAGAAATCAGAGGCTGGACATGAGTCATCAGGGTTTGTTCACAGCTCAGAAAGCCAAAAGTGTCCTGGGCTGCATCTAGAGCAGTGTGAGCAGCAGGGGAGGGAGGGGATTCTGTCCCTCTGCTCTGATGAGACCCCACCTGCATCCTGCTCTGGGGTCCCAGCACAGGGAGGACAGGGATCCATTGGAGAGAGTCCAGAGGAGGGACACCAGCACAATCAGAGGGAGGGAGAACCTCTCCTGTGAGGAAAGGCTGAGAGAGTAGGAATTGTTCAGCCTGGAAAAGACACCTGACCTGATTGCAGCTTTCCAGTACCTGAGGGGAGCTGACAAGAAAGATGAATTTTCTGTGCAGATATTCACTTTGTTAGTTTTTCTCAAAATCATCTTAGCTGCAGAACTAAATTCAATTTTGATAAAACCTGTCATAGGGTTAGGGTTCCACTGTGTGACCTTGTCAGAGTAGCACTCTCTTATTTTATGTCTTAAGGCTGACCTAGGCATTGAAATACTTATGCTATATTTCCTTATATTTTTTCTGACATGTTTTTCGTAACTTCTCTTGCCCCCTAAAAATCCCTACCCAAATTGTGGCCAGATGCTTGGCACTTCTAAAGAAATACTGCAACAGCACAAAAATGTATGCTTAAAAAAAGCTGAGGCAAAATCCACTTCAATAATAAAGCATACTTAATTTACAAGAACGAGCAGAAGAACAAATAGACAAAGAAACATGAAAGATATGTTGGCAGAGTTCTAGCAAGCATTCAACAGGAAATTTGAAGTTAAACTTATGCTCACATCATGCCTTTTGTAATGGCGTCCATTAAGGATTCCCTGGGCAGGAGTTCATTTACTCCTGAAAGATAAAGATGACTATAATCTTAATTTCATATGTATTCTCTCTGGTTGTAGTGTCTATTTAGAATACAAAAAGTCTTACACAGTTACAGCCCTTTTTATTTAGCATTGCATCAAATGATTGAACAAACAATACAAAAAAATGTTCTTAAACAACACTGGGCTTGCAATATTGGGCTGTTACAAGGCAAAACCATCAGAACTTATTTTACTGCCATTATGTACTGGAGGATAATGACAGTGCCCAGGTTCATCTGACTGCTTTCCCTCAGAAAGCCTCTCCAGTTCCTGCAGAGACAGAATCACCTCAGGAAGTAGCAGAACTGAGGAAAATTTTTGTTTTGGGTCAATTGGAATTGCATTTCAGGTAACACTTCTCTCTTCATTTACCAGAAGCAGCCTAAGACAACTGCCCAGCTATTTCAGCCAGCTGAGGTAATTCCTTGACATAAGGCCATAGGAATATTTTCCATATCTGAATCGGTGGAATACTGATGCAAAGAACAATTCTCTGACAAAAATTTTCAGAAGTTCTGTTTGCTGTCTTTACTTTAGCACTAAGTCTGTACAATAAACCCCAAATTTCTGTTAGAGGCTTTGGTTAATCCTACCTCACCATCTTCTAAGCTGTAGGACACATGTTTTTTATTCCAAGTATTCTAAGCTGGGTTGGAAAAGCAACTCTGGTTATTTAATAATTTCTATCTCTCAAAATGTCTTTTCTCCTCTGTAATTTCTTGTTTATTTTTAATGTCAATAATTCTATAGCAACAAGCAGTCTTTATATACAAATCAGGAATACTTTAAAATGCAAACATCAGCATTTTAACAAGCTAAACAAGGGACAGCATGCTAATTCTGTATAGGATTTTCAAGTGAGCTATCCTCAAAGGACCATATAATCATTAAAACAAAGAGGTTTGAAAATTGAAATTAATATTGCAGTTCGGCATGTCAAAGAAAATTCTATCATGGCTTAATATATTTTCCTAGCTCAAATAATCTTGGTCACTTTCCTATGAGTTTAACAACTTGGCTTTACCTTGTTATTTGTTGTGGCTATTAGGTACTTTTGTAATTACTTGATTTTGCTTTTATGCTCCAGAGGAAAGGGGAGCTCCAGGTAAAGTATAATAAGGGTCAGAAATCTCGAAGAAGAAAAAAAGAGACAAGAATAGCAGCACTGGCGATCTTTAAATATAATCTCTGGTGCCAAGAACACCATATTTTGTAACTGAAAGATTAGTGGATTTTGCAGTTTTATTTATCATAAATACCAGTCATATTTGGGTGGGACAATGAAAAACACCTGGGGGAATTACATATTGGAATCCCATTTAAAAAAAATCAGTTCTTTTTAAATATTGTGTGTCTCAAGCTTAAAAATAAATGTTTCTATTTGGCTTTCCTCCTTCTAGATCCTGAAAAATATTGTGTACTGTACATCATAAATAAATAATACAAAGGAAAAAACATAGAAGATCATATATCTTCTGCCAAGGCCTAAAGGGGACAGATCTCTATCTCCAATTTGCAGTGAACTGCAGTCACCAAAATGCAGTGAATCCAGTGGAATGTCTACCTTTTGTGTTCCAGAATTTCTGGATTTTTCAGCAGCCCCTTCAATCAAGAAAGTCCCAAGCAGTTCAGCCTCCATATATATATAATGATAACAGACTACAAATGTTTTACTTGGAAAACAAAGGTATTGTTAACATTATTTCAATAGGTGTTGCCTGAGAGATAAATTAAAATGCTTTAGTTTTTCAAAATTGCTGTGCCTCAGAAATTACTTTATGCAGAGATAATTTATTTTTGGAAATACACCCTCAAAATTTTATTTGCCTAGTTGACTGGTCAGGAACATTTTCCAGACCCATGTGGAGACATTTCTGTGATGAGACATTCAGCAAAGGAAAAGGATAGCTGTTGGACAGCTCCTTAGGTGGTATATTCGGTAATCTTTTGTGAACTTTTCATGAGCTGTCACCATTCTGAAATCTAAGAAGATGTCTGGGGCTATTTGCAGAATGCCAAGTGTTCAGTTCTAAATCTGACTGTTGCATTTGGAAAGAATCCAGGTGATGACTGTGCAGGCAAAGAAGGTCGAGATCTGAGTACTCAAGTTCCTGAGCCATCACTTGGGAAAGGTCCACTGACATTTTTACATTTTGAGCAAGAACAACATTCAGCACAACCACAGGCCATTCTCTAAAGGGAAGAATATTAAAATGCTATATTATACATCATTCTCCAAGCACAGTTTCATTAAAAGAAGGTATCCGTTGAAAAGGGATTCTGAAAAGGGCAGTCATAACTCAAATCTTTTAACTTGATATGACTCAGCTTACTACCAATGTCTTTGGCAGTGGGGGATGTGAGGTTATTTCTTATTAAATCCTCCAAATATATTGCCATCTCTCAGAGAAGCTACAGATGCTATAGGCTTGCTGCTTGTTTCAAAATAACCTTTAACTCTCCTTGTCTTCCTTAATGTATATATTTTTTGGGGCTACATAGAAAGGTAAAGAACCAGCAAATTTTCCTTACACACTCAAGTTATGACCATCCCAATCCAGTTACCATTTGCTCCACCATCTAAACTTTTTATTCTCTGGCACTTCAATATCTGTACTGCTTTGTTATTTCCTATGTCTTTTATTCTTTTCTATTTACCTCATGTAGTGTCCCTGCTGCATACTTTTTCTGCTAGTCTTTCCTGAGGTCTTTGCTGAACTAATAAAGCTTCATTTTTAATGAGGGCAAGTTTTTTAGCTGGTTAGAGCCAGCAGAAGTGAGGAGCTATCCTTACCTAGGGACGCATTGAAAACAATGGCAATCTGACCCCACTGCTGTGGCTACCACAAGCAGACTAATTTGGGTTGAAGTGGAAGAAAACCAGCTCAGAAAAGCAAGGAAAAACAGACTTGTCTGCCATTTATTTGAGCACTGTCTTCTGCTTGCACACCTCTGCAAACTCAGAGTTTGCCTCCTCAGCTGAAATCACATCTATTTCTATACACTTTTATTAGAGCTGGCAGCTTGTCATGCCGGTACATCCTTCTGTTGCAGTGTATTACATGGCACAACATAGCAGTGTGATGAAATGAAATGTCACAGCCACATCAGATATATTTAGAGTTTCATGTGCCGGTGTCCAGCAGGGGAAAAACACTATTAGATCACAGAGTCATTTCACCAGGTGGCACATGTGCTAGGAGTCACTTTTTTGCCAAGCTCGGCTACTCTTACTGTAATGGGAAGCTCATCTTTGTCATTTACCTCTTCGGTGCCACAAAATCAACATGAAACAATTAGACCATTTTAAATCTGTGTTTCATTTTGTCACCTGCAACATGGAAATTGCATAATGAATGTATGGATTGATCCAGGAAGCAAATAAGATGAAGTGTTCACAGCATTTTTATTAGGGATCTGCAAGAAGCTGAAGTGACATTTTTATTAATAAACTGTACCATTGGCATCAGCTTGGTAGGTTTCAGTCACATGAACACCAGAATGAATGAGGGTAGCATGTAAGTTTGGTCTCAGAGAACTTGTTCTTTATTCCTCATTCAGGTGATGACCTGCCCTGAGTTCTAAAGGAGACCACTCAATTTTATGAAATGGAGATTCAGCTGCAATTGAAATTGTATCAGTATTTTTGAAAGGCATTTTAGTCCATTTGAGAAACACAAACCCATTTTTTGATGAGGATTACATTTTCTTATTTTCAACAAACTGATATTTTCATGGGACTTTAATGTTTCCATTGGGATTTTTTATTTTTGTCTCTTTGGTTTCAAACAGAAGCAAAACTGTATTTTTCCAAGTACCTCTATTGTCCAGCTATTGAGACTGCAAAGGAAGTTGCGTTTTTTATAACTCAGTATGAGAACCAAGCATCGAGCCATTCTTCCAAACATTATTGTAATACCTCAGAAGACGACAGCACCCAATATTAAGAGTAAGGATGAATGAGGAAAACACATTTTCTAGGACAGTTGGACATGTGTCTTCATTCTCATTGATGACTATAAAAGTAGAAAAACAAATTGCATCACTTATGTACTTTGAAGGTTCACTGAGGACACAACTGCATGGCCTGGTTTATGATGTTCCAGCTGTTTTATATTTGCTTAGTTTTAATTTTCTAGGAGACAGCAGGAAAAGAGATGTGCTCCATCCTCTCTTTAAACTGTGGGGTTTTCTTGACTTTCTAGGTTATATATCATCTGAAGATAGCAGATTGTGTAAGAAGAAAAACATTAATATTGTAACATAATTCACTAATGGCAGCACATTCTTCAAAGTTGCTTTATAGGGGGACTCAAGTTACAGACAGACCCAAAGAAAAGGGAATGGAAATGGCCTCACTATACCCCACGGATATCTTTGTACTTGCTCGTGCTATCCTGGGAAACATGGATGTTTCACCTCTAACAAACACTTTCTTTCCTTCAGAGTGCTTGAAAGGTCCTTTTCTGCAGACATTCTTCTTTGTAAAGGGAAATGAAACCTGTATAAAAAGGATTAGAAAAAATGTGTCTAAAAGTAAACATATTTGGAAAAATGAAGCTACAGGATAGCAGAATTCCAGAACTTTAGAGTGTCTTAAATTCCAACATTTATTAGCTTTTCAACTTTGCAACCATTTTGATGATAGATAAATAGATTGTTCCATTCTCCTCTTCTCTTTCAATTTTAGGTAAAAATAGCCAGAACCCTCCTTCTAACCTTAAGATAAAAAGATTTCATATTTTAATCTCTTTTCCATAGAATGTCTCTGATAATCACATAAATGCTCCAATGAATCTTGTGCAAGTGTATTTATATATGGGTCCTATTCTGAACTGAATTGAGTGCTTTGAAGACCATAAACTTGGGAAGCTGACCTGGGACATAATTGCATAGATATCTATATAGAAAGTGTTGTGAAACAAAGCACCTTTGTGTATAAGACAGAAAAAAAAGCAACTCACCTGATTCTCTTTTCTTCCAGATGTACACTGCTTGCCTTTCCATTTTTTTCTCTTGAAGAGAAAACATATTTATAACAACATTCAATTTTCTGTCATTTCTGCAGTCCTCATAAATGAGAAGGATGTAATTTAATAGGGGGTACATTTGTCCACAAATTCTTAATTTTATCAATAATAAAAGGTTTCTTGTTGATCATGTTCTGTAAATATACAAGTGTGAAATTTTACAGACTTCAATACAAAAAAAATTCTATATAAAAAAATTGATGTTGTTATGCTTAAATGTTCACCCACAAACATATTATTTGAAGTCGGGTTTGTGAATTTTTCATTTATATCATGCTCATTACTCACATAAGCCACATAATTAAGGAAATTCATATGATACCCCATAGCAGAAATGATTAATCAGCGGACTATTTGGAAGTAATTAAACACCTGAATAATTTAAAAAACTGGTTTACAACCCAAACTCCAAAAATATTCAAACACCTTTGAATATTATGATGGTAATTAATGGATAAAATATTGGAAAACAAAATTTGTCCAAAAATCATATTTATTGGTAATTATTGGTTTCCTCAGCTCACAGTATGTAAATGGAATTTATTACCTGCTCTGAAATCAGAGTAGAAAGATAATAAATACATGTTTATTTGCCTTCATTCAACTCCTGTGTTCATTTCAGTAAAATGTTTCCCTCTTAATACTTTCAAAGCAACATATAGAAGTTAGTTGCAATTCCATTAGGTCTTTTTAAGTCATAGCATATCAAATACCTCAATATTAAATTCTCAGGTCTTGGTAGCTTATGTCAGGTTTGTAATTTCCCATTAGGAAGAAACAGAAATTGTTTTTAAAGGAGCATGTCACCCTGAGTGCCACTGCACAGCTCATAAATCCAGTCCTTGTTTTAATTTAGTGTGTCAGAAAATGACTCATTTGTTCATTACACCATTAATTCATTCAGAACAGTACTTCGTCAGGGAAGTGCAGCTACTATAAAACTAATCATCTCAGACTATCTACTCCCTGGAAAGACAAGGATACCTCCTTCTCAGGATGGGTGGAAGCACACCTGGACTCAAAAAAGGCTTATGCTTTAAATTGTATTAGGCTAAGTATCAAGTATTCTTAGAAACCAACCAACAAATATCAGTGACAAATATTCTTGGAATTACCCCAGTTCATTGGGGTAGGTTAGTTTAAAACAGTGTTACCAGAGTATTCACAGAATCCCAGAGTGGGTAAGGTTGGAACATTCATATCACTTCCAAATATTTCTAAATATAGAGAATGAGGGAACAACTTTTGTGAATATTGTCATTTCTTTGCCTTTGGTGGAGCAGAGGGTGCACCACTCTCTAGGGGTAGCTGGTTACACTCTGCTAAAAAGCTCTGCTTCATGAGCACTCCAGATCCAGTAGCGATCCCTGTGCAGTCAGTTGCAGAAACCAGAGCTCATGACATGGTAGTGCTGAAAATATTTAGCTCCCTTGGATCCTCCTGCTTACTAAGCATCAAATTTTAGGGATCCCTTACTCTTCATCCTGTGTGATTGAATTGCCTGGTATGGGAGCTTCACTGTCAAGGGAATCAGACCTGAGTGCAGGCCAGTGAAAGAACAGTCCTGGCTTTCAGACTGAAGAATGGACAGAAATTAATAATTTCCTCGGTTATGGATTCAATTTTGGATTTGCAGCTGCGTTTGATATTGCTTATATAGGCTGTTTGTTTATCTTAGAAGGGCATCTGCATATCCCAGTTGGGATTAGAGCTTGTTGGTGATACTTGGAGCACAGGAGATGTATTGTCAAAGCTGGTGATCAGCTGGCTCTGCTGTACCAAATCCACACCATCATCTCCACAGCCACATTCTTCAGCTACTTGGACTAACTGTGAAACATTCCAATAACTTCTGTTCTACCAGGAACACCAAAGAAAATGTAGTGCTTTCCTTGGAGAACTCTAAAAACAGTTTTCTCAGTGTCTGTCCGCCCCTCTGACTTCCAGGAGTCATTTTTCTGGTAGATGGCGAGAGGTTATCTTACTCTGCTTAAGGGTTAGAAAGGTTTATTGTTCTTATTATTGTAACATGTTTGTATTTCCAATTTGCTTAATTTGCCTGGAGAGTTGTGAAAGGCACTCTGTAAATTAGGTGAGAAAATAATGTGCTAAGATTTTACTATGAATTAATAAAAAATTATGGCAAAGATTATTTTCCTCTTCTTCTTCTCCCACTTTTTTTTCTCTGCTCACAGTATTCCTCCTTTTCCAGACATATTTGAAGAACAAAAAGCTGCATGGTTTGAAACAAAGATTAGGACCTTGCAACAGTTAGTGTGATGAAATAAATGGGTTTTGCCACTAAACAGGATTAAGCCACTATGAAGCAAGGTGAATCTAGGGATACACCGTTCAGACTCTGACAGAGTTTCATTAGGTGTGTTCTTGTAAAAGAGGTAAGTGCTTCAGCTGAGCTTTTGTAGTAACAATCCTGAGGCTACTCTTCTACCTTTTTATAAATCCAGTCATAATATAGATTGTAGTTTATGTTGACAAAAGCTGAAATTAAGAGAAGTCATGGTAGTGTATCTTCCATTCCAGGAATTTTCTAGGTTTTCTTTCCAGTACAAGAAGGTAACATGCAGAGACAGAAAAGAGAGATTAAATTAATTTTTTAAAATGGAGTATTTCTAAAACTGTTCTGTATCAATTTAAAAAGTATGAGTTTTAATTTTTTTTCTTCTTGTTTGACTTTGGTTGGCTTGTTTGCCAGGTTGGTTGACTTAGGGGAGACTATAATTTTTGCATCATTAATTTCTGTCATTGTGCTCTTTAAAATGTATTATCCAATTCTGCTTGCTTTTATTGGAGGCCAGTTATTCTCCTACTATTTCAGAGCAATGGCTTTCTAACCAGAAGCAGATCCAAAGCTAAATCACGGATCCAGCCACTTCCTCTGTACTGTAGATATTTAGTATCTCAATATTATTCTATTAGATGAGCCTTCCATTTTCAGTGCGGACATTAACGTTGAAGATGATTTTGAATGAAAAAACATATAAATATGCCATCCATTTGAAGTCTGTCCTTCAGAGAATTAACACCTACATTTGAGTGTTAAATGACCTGATACTATTTGTCAGCGTGATGTTTATTCTGCAGTAGTCCCGATTGTAGTGAAATCACAGCTGAAGTGAATTTGCAAATAAGGGCTTTGTTTAATTCTGAGTTGATGGGATGCCAGATTTCTGTGGCATTAGATGGGCTGTAATGGAAAACATGTTTTCCTATTAGAAGAACTATATTCTGTAGAGTAGGAGACAGCAAAAGGGTGGTCCCTCGTTGCCCCTTGCACGGATAAATCTGTGGTGTGTATTCACTGGAGTTTATTCATATTGATTTTTCATTTTATAAATCACTTTACCATTGCAACACCTTGACAAGCCTACATGTTGAAGCACAATACATTAATATTTACTTGCTGCCTAAAAGCCACACACAGACTTTCCTTGCTTTCTAATGATATTCAAGCATACATGAAAAGAGGTTGAGAAAAACAATCCCTACAATGGGAATGCATCTGATTTATACCCCAAAAAGGGAAATTATTATAGTGGTAATAATATACTTTCACATAAGCTGTCACAAGTGGAGCAAAGCTTGGCCAATAGAGACCCATTTTCTGAAATGGAAGAAGTCAGATGATCAGTTCTTCAATGTCCAGCTGAAAGCAGTTAGCAAAACATGGAAAAATTCCCTCAAGACACCAGTAAGGGGGAAGGGAAACTACTTAAAGAGCCCAGTGTCTGTTGTGCACCCATGAGGAGGGAGTAGGGAAAGATCTTATTCCCTGATGCTTGCATTAGATATGAGCTGTGACTAAAATAACAGGCAGAAGATTTACTTCCCTGGAGCTTGCATTTAGCTGTTTAAGAGAAAATTGCACATCTGCAGATGGCACAGATGCAGTGGGTGTTGAGGCTCTTAGGGAAACCAGCCTCAAGGAATGAGCCTGGGAATGTTCTCCCATTGTCTTCTGGAGGATCATCTGTCCCTGTCTTATCAGGGGTTGCAGGAGGTGCTGTGGTTTTATTTCCTCCTTGGTAGGAAGGATTATGCATTCCTTTCTCCAGGTGGTTATGGCCTGTGAGTGGGGTGCTGTGGTCTGTTCCTTCCTCCCAAGGACAGAAAGTTTGGCAAAAATTCTGCCTTTTGCATTAGGACATAAAGTAAAGATGTCTGCTGGGCCCAGAGGCATCTGTAGGGATTTCCAAAAGCTTTTTATTGAACATGTATCCAAACTATTCCCCTGCACCTTTGTATTTTATAATTACTTGTGGATGTGAAAGGTTTATTTTGAGTCTGTGTTAATGCTTCTGTGAAGTGAGTGCTTTGCTCTAGAATCATGGGTATGCTCTGGGGAAATTTACAAGTTTCTCTTTTTCAAGTATATAAGGTTTGCAAATTAAGCAGTAGGATTGAGATGCTTCTTTTATTTGGTGACTTCTAGCTATTTATAAATTTGCCAAGATTTCTGCTACTTTGTTGTTGGGGTTTTTTTATCAGTACTTTTCTCTCTCTTAGCTTCCTATGTATAAATGAATGAAAAATTTAGTGAAATTGTGTGAATAGCACTATAGTTGAGAGAACTCTAAAAGGCTTTGGTTAAACGATAACAGTAAGGTCAGGTCTTTGTAAGCCCATGGAGTCCTGTTAAAAAGGGTATAAAGTGGCTGGCCAGAGTGTAAGCTAAATCAGAGATGGGCCTCTCTTACCCCCTGAGCTGAGATTAACCCTACCTGAAGTTTGGCTGTCTTAAACTCCCTCTGCAGCTGACAAATTAGACCAAGTTCTGTCCAGAGTGCAACTCCTTCTAACCATGCCAAGAAACTTGCTTTTTAATAAATGAAGGAAGTTTAAAAGCAGAAGTTCAGGGACAGGAATCTTATGCCACTAACTTGGAGAGCACTTTTGTGAAGCAAGAGAGTGGATGAAAAATCTGCTTAGGAGCATGCTTTTCACTTAAAAGGTCCTTTCTTATCTATAAGGCTAAAAGCACTTTTAAAAATCTGTGCTCTGTACATTTTTTTACCAGTCTACATATGCAGAGAGACTAGAAGCAATTTGTACAAAAGCTGTGTTATAGTGAATAAAATCTTTCTATTAAATTGACAATCAAG
Source organism: Sialia sialis (assembly GCA_009812075.1). Classification (NCBI taxonomy): domain Eukaryota; kingdom Metazoa; phylum Chordata; class Aves; order Passeriformes; family Turdidae; genus Sialia; species Sialia sialis. The sequence goes on from VRYO01001865.1 coordinate 4,737,621, forward strand.
CTCTTATTACCAGTCCTGTCACAAATTTTTGGCATCATCTTTGATGGGGTGTTTGGGGCCACGCTCTCTGGAAAGTATACTTCCCACCAAAGCACTTAAAAGAAGTGATTGCTACTCATTCTCCTTGCACCCAGCAAGGATTTCTTTAGAAATATTCTCAGCTCATTCTGTTTCCTAAGAAGTAATAAAGTGCTTGCTGACCTACAGCTTTTGTATCTCTTCTGTCTCACCCTGCTGGGAAAAAAATATCTCCATGATGAGGACAGAGAGTTTTCAGACTCTCATTTCTTCATGAATAACTAGGTCCAGAGGGCTCACTCATGGCATAAATACTTTTTATATATACTTTTTTTTTTTAAATTGCTGTGATTAGAAGACTTTTATTGTGGGTACTCTCAGTACTTTTTATCCTTCCTACTTGCTAAAAGTGCTCAGGATTTTTGTCACAAGTGTTGTGATCCTGGTATTTTTCATTCTGAGAAATAGGTCTTGCACTCTGGAAACAAAGTTAAGTTCCTGCTGTCTGTGTTATCTGTAGTTACCTCTTTGATCACTAGAGGTTGTTGTGTACATGCATGCTTAAAAACTGCCTGCTCTTCAGAGATACCATGGAAGGGCTAAAGAATTTTGGGGTCGAGGGAGAAGAGGAAAGGAATTTTGTTCATACAGACTGGCAATCCTGGCCTTGGGGTCAATGGTCAGTAACACGCTCTGAATTTTGAGTTCTTGTCCTGCAAGATTGAAAATTCAAGCTCCTCGCCTCTTTGTTAGCACATAACTGTATCAGAGCATTAATGCACAAGTTACAAACTCCAAATTAGCATTCTTTGTTCTAAAAGTCCCAACATTTATAATAACTTTGTGGGTTTAAAGGTTATTTTCTCTAGAATGGACCTTGAAGTGTGGTGTTTCATTACACAAGCTTGAAAATATTCTTTGTTAGTCACAATTTCTTGTTCTTGTACCAGCCTCTGGTGGGCTCTTCTGGATCAAGTGAAGAGATTGAATGGGATAATTTCATTTCAGACAAAAAGGATCAATTTTTTTCCTTAATGACTAATATATTGAACAGTAAATTCCAATTAGTACACGAACAAAAAGTAAAACAAAATCCCCCTCAAACCTGCATTCTCATCTCTCCACACCCCCCACCCCCACACACTCCCTAGGCAGAATATAGGCATATTACACATCAGCTTGTCATGGAAACCCAAAGGTCAAGACTTGACAAGGGAGAGGCTTTCATCCATTAATGAAAAAAAGACAGATTTTGTTATCATGAACTGAAGTAGGAACAAGCCATTTTCAGTGATGTGACAGGTTTAATCTGTCCAACAGTCAGAGAAATCTACCTTCAATGTGAGCAGCACTTTAGTCTTGTCCATACTTATATGGTTCCTGCCTCCATAGGCTGGTGTTTCTCACCTAGAGGTAGGAAGGGTTTAGGATTTCCCAAGGAAGCTGAGTTAGAATGAGTGAAGTGGCACCAAAGGAATGTGAACAAGAGATCTGTGTTCCTCCCGGAGCTTCTGGCCACACCAAAACTGGACCATGGATGCACCTGAAGGTCCCTGAGGTGTCCAAGTGGCCGTAAGTGGTGGCAGAGTTATCATCCTGGCTCAGCTGGAGACTCTCACTAAAGCTATCAAAGTGGGTGTCTCTTGTCTAATATTGAGATGGGTTTCGCTGAGAGGTCAGCTGTAGCTTCTCTGAAAGACTTTTATTACAGAATGGTTCTAATTTATGGTTTAATTTAACAAAGTTGGATCAATATCTAACAGGGTTTCCTATGATTTTTCCCTGCAAGTACAGCTGGGACAGTTTCTGTCCTGTTCCTTCTGAGGCATCCACAGCACCAGGAAGTGAATATCTATTTTTGCAGTGCCAGAAAAGGCACCATACCAAACCCAAACCCCAAACAAAATACCCAAACAAACAAACTTTTCAAAACATAAAGTAATGAGTAGTTCTTGCTTACAAAGTGAATGACACCTCAGGAAAAGATATCTTTCAGAAGAGCTGTGCCTGATCTCTGAAGAAGCACGTCTACCTTGCTCAGGAAATGGACTGCAGTAATTTCACACTTATAAGGCACACCCTTTTGACCGAAATTGTGCTTGGAACCCAGAAGTGCGTCTTATACGCCAGTGCACATTATATATGGACAAAGTAGGGAAAATTGCCGGCAACCTGGAAGTGCGCCTTATACTCCCGTGAGCCTTATACGTGTGAAATTACTGTGATTTTTGAACCACTTTTTAAAATATCTGGGTTTCTAATTTTATAAATATGTATTAAAAAAACTAAAGTCTTACCAGCAGCCTGCCACTTAAAAGTGCCATCAAAATGGAAGGCCCTTCTTTTCTGTACTAAAACTACAGGTGTTGGGTAACAAAGAAATGTTGAATACACCTGAAGTGAATGGTGACTGAGGAATGCCCACAAAATAAAATAAATGTGGGAGTGAAATAGGGACATAACTCATGTGGTCCGCCCTCTATTTGCCCTTGCTGAAGCTAAGAGGAAAAAAGAGGCCAGATTAGAGGGTTTGTTCAGGAAGGGAACAGGCTGCCATGTGTTATGTTGTCACTTTGACTTTGCTCTGGCCAACTGGAAACAAACACTGTGCAATGAATATCAGGTGTCTGTATTTTAAAGCAGTTTGCACACTTTTTCATCACTTTGGTTTTCCTTATAAAAAACCTGATCATAGAGAAGAGTATATAAAACATGATGTAACTTAAATGAAAATGCACAATAGCATATGTGAAGTGCTCTGTCTCTCAATCTGAATGGTAAATCATCCTTCTAAATCAATATAACTTATAGTGTACCTAAATTGATTCAATGGATTTTACATTTTATTTTTGTGTTCATTTTTATTAATGCTCTGCGTAGTAAACAATTCCTTTAAATCTTCATGCTGTTAGCTTATACCTGCTTAACATTTTAAACTTCACAGGGTTTTTTGTGAGGTTTGCTACTTTAAAGCTGTGAAGTCATCAGGGGTTTATGTAATTATGAAGCCCTGTGTTTCCTGAGAAAACTAGGACACAAGTTTCCCAGGAGGAATTAGGAAATAATTAAAATATTGACGAGAAGAAAACAACAGTAAAGCATCAGGCAACAGGACTACAGATCTCTGATATTTGAAAGCATTTAAATTTGGTTTATTTTGAAGTATTTTGGCTAAAGGATGTCCCTGTGCTTGATTCTTGTGCTGTTTTGTTGGGGTGGAGGAAAGTATTGTAAATGCAAGAAGAATTGGACTCACTGAGTTCTGCCCTGCATCTGCCAAGGTTAATGCACATGCATCTGCTTCATAGTTTGTCATCTCTCTGCTATTCCATGTTCTTTTGTCCTCCTTTTTTTTCCCTCCTCTCTTTGTCCTCCCTTTTCCTTCACTTTAGACAATTAGTATTCCTACTATTGTTTGATCCTTCCCATGCCTCTGCCAGAATGACATATTTGTGACAGCTTTGACTTTACTTCTCTTCTGCTTCTGTAATTCCACAAAACACAATTTAAGGTGACCTTTCTTCCTCTGGAGTCTGAGATCAGCCTCATATATGTCCCCCAAATTTGGGCTTCCTTTTTTTATTTCCAATGGAAAAGAGGGAGTAAAGACTGGAGACATGAGACCTCTGAATAACAGTTTCCATATGCATAGAAACAAACTGATACCTTAAAAGTGCAGCTCTTGTACAAAACTTGTGATGGCATACTTCTGTCAATTTATTTTCCTTTTTATTTTTTTTTTTAATCTAAGTTTATTGATTTCTTCTTTTTTTTGATTATCATATTATGCTCAGTAGTGCTTAATTTCTGTGGAAGTGGAGGGAGTGGTGATCAATATTACAACACTTACACTTTGCTGAAGAGTACTTATTGACTGCCTTTTCACCTAATTACATGTGACCATCTAGTCTTCAACTTTTAAAAAAAGAAAAAGGGAGTTCTGAATCCCATTTGGAGATGGTAAGAAAATATCTTCCCGTGCTTTGCTTCATATTACCTGTTAAACCACTGCATATCTGTGAGGGGAAGCCATTTGAAAGGCAATTCAAGCTAAGGGGTCTGTGTGTGTATTATATATAAATCTCTGATGTTGGCTTTTCTGTCAGGAGTACCTTTCTCCTCCAAGGAATTACCATTTCAGTGATCACAATCTAAGAAGCAATAAACTGCTGAAGAGCAGGTTCAATTAATGACCTTAATTTCTAGACTGAAGTGTCTGTTTAGGGGCATATGAGTGAATTATGCTCAGATTTAATTCTGAACTCAATATGCTGTATTAACTTTTGTAAGCCAACCTGTCAAACACCAGCTGTATGTTTTAGTGACAGGTTTTGATAGGAGCCAGTAGCCTTTTTGTTTTGACAGATGAATTTATTGTCCACATCATATATAGCTGCAGCATTAATATGAGAATACTGCTGGTCTTCTAGCTGTGAAAATGTGTACCTGAAGCTGTATTACATCTTTTATTGTTATCATTGTTTCTTGTACCCTATTGAAACTACCTTGTTTCAATGGTTTTTATAATACCCCAAGTAACCATTATTAGGAGGTTGAATTAAATTTTCCCTATATCCTAATCATCTTTGAAATTCCCTCCACACTATATAAAATACAGTTCATTCATTTTGAATCCTCTCTGGATTATTAATCAAGTTGCTGAAAGACAAAATGGCTCCAGCTTTCATGGAAAGCTGTAGGAATTCTGACATGCTGTAAGCAGAGCAGAGAGAAATCTGCTTCAGGGGCCTGATGAAATGAATGCTGATTCATTCCTAGCTTTGATCTCTGCCTGGTAAGGTTGGCTTATTCCTTACAAATATTCTTTTTCATCTCCTTTACAACTTCTTTCCTGAAAGTATGGCCATGAGTTATGAACTGAACATAATTGAGTTATGGTGACTTTAAAAGTGCTGTCTGTGACTAAACCTTGGTAACCAGCTGTGTGATTATTCTGACTTAGCTCCAGTTCTAGAGAAAAATGGTATTAGCCCTAATGACATCACTGTTTTTTGAGATAAATGCAGACTGAATGTAGACCATTATATCCTCCCTTTTGTGAGTATGGATACCTATATGCATCCTGAGGATGTTTTATGTGACAGTAATTGTGCAGCCCAGGATGGAAATAAAGGTCTGCTGAACTGCAGAGAACTGTAAGAACCACTGAGGATGCTTATGGGATGCTAAATCACACCTTGCATGAACATTTTTGATTACACAAAACTTAAAACTTTCTTCACCCCACCTGTCTTTCCTTAATACCTGCTTTTCCCACGTGCTCAAGCAGTGAGATATGTGCTACCCTGAATTTATTTCCTTCCTCTGCATGCTCTTCTTCATCAAATGCCACAAACTACTGTTCAGTTACTGGTGATCTCTGTATATGAACCTTCTCCTGGTGTGATAGGAGTTCTGTCAGGAGTAAGAGAGTAAGAGAGTTTGGTAAGTGTGAGGCTGATTTTTTTCTTTTTGTATTGTCTCCTCTGATATACCACTAAAAGTTTGTCTCATGCTCAATGGAAAATACATGGTCTTAGAATAACTCTCAAGGTTGTGTGCACTTAATGACTAGCAGAATACCTGAATAACTAAAGAATAGCACCAGCACCTAGCTCTCCAAAGCAAATATCAGAAAAGGCAAAACATCTTATGTTCTTGCAACAAAACATCCAATGCAAGTTATTTGCTCTTTGGGTTGGCAGCTTCTGGAGGAAGAGTTTTGGTAGAAAACCTGGAGCTATTGCCATCAAATATGACAGCACCTAGTACATGCTTATGGAATGTTGCACAGCTGTGGCTCCAGTGCACTATTTGGAGGGATTTACTTTGAAAGATTTCTGTTTAATTGGGGGAATGCAAAACATTTAATGGTGTCTGCTACTTGTGACATCCTGGGTAAGAATTTGAATCCCAGCAAGAGATGGAAATAGCTTTCCTTATTAAAAAGCTGGTGAGTAATGGGAGAGGGTATTTCCAGCTAATTATTGTTTCCAAAGGCATCGGTAGGGCTCCTATTTGTCTGTCCTGGATGATGATATTTTTTGGAAAATAGGATTCCGTATTTTTGGGGGAATCCATTAGTGGATACAACAAAGCTTCAAATCAGAAAGTCTTGCCTCTGCAAGGAATTAACTTGTTCAGGTATTGTGCACAGGAGTGTTATTTTGAGGTCATTGAAATCCATAAGCCATCAGTGAAACACGCCATGCCCCTGGTCTGTGATAGTCAAAAGAGATGGCAGATGAGAAAAAGTTGTCGTGATTTCATTTTCTACTTCTTCATTAGAAGACAGCATGATAAATCTCATCTTGCCCAACTTCTCACTTTCCAGAAGTTAGGTTAGTGTTTCCTTGGCTTTGGTGCTGTCTGGTGTAGAGAGTAGACACTTTAAGAGAGTGGACTTGAGGAAAATACCCCCAAAGTGTAAGTAGTAGAGCTTCTTTAATTTTAAAAGTTGGTTAGAAAGTAAAACAAAAAAATTATCCAGGTTCTTTTCAGAAACAGCTGATTTTAATGCCCAGTGTTTTACCTTCCTGTTCTTACTTTGTCCTGTGATGAAGACCTCTCAGGGTGTCTAATATAATAATACTTCAGAATGGAAGCAGAAAGGGCAAGGAAAAATATGAAGAGCAAGTCACCAAATTGTATTAAACTTTCTTAAATGTGTTAGGAGTAAGAACAGAGTCAGGAGATTTTTCCATTACTTAGAGGCATCTGGATGAGCAGTTGCAGAAGAGGAGGGGTGGCTGCTCTCAGCACCCATTTAACTGAAGATCCAGTGGCTTGCCTTGAAGACAGGAAAGTTTCAAGTGTTGTTGTATTGGCTTCAATTCTCCTTTTGAAGGAACTTCAATTTAACTGCTTTAATTTCAGTAGTACAGATTAAGAGTCTAATTACAAACACTGTTTAAGAAAATATGTGGTTGAGCTCTGGGCACTGGAAAATGCATCATAGTCCTTCTCTTGCCACCATGTGGAGTTTCAGAATGGTGGCATTTTGGAAGGTTTCGTTTCAAAGTCAGGCTTTCCATTTTATCTGAAAAAGAATCTCTGAGGGAATCCTTAAAGATGTTAAATCTGAACAATTTTTATCTATCTGCTCTGACTGTAACTGTTTGTTTCAGGAGACTGACTAGATGATTTCCTGAGATCTGTTTCAAACAATGTGACTCTATGATCATCTGGAGTGTCTCCATTTATTTGTATTTTGGGATGGAAGGGAAAGCCTAGGGATAGCATCAAGGGATGAGATAAATGGGAATAATAACACAAGTGAGATATGGTCTCCACAGACCTCAGCTGTGAAAAGCCAAGACTTAAAGTTCCAGGAAACCTGTCAGTCTGTGCTCCTGCCTATAAATCTGCAAGTAGAAAAGCTGAAATTCCCCCCTCAGGAGCCAGTTTTGATGGGGATTATTGCACTGTTCAGATTTGCCTCTAACACTGCTCTCAGTGTTACATGGCTTCAGACAATATGTTTTTTGGGGTCCAAGATTAAACAGTTTGGCATTACATCACATTGTTCTCTAAGTAGAGTTTGTTTCTGAACTGAAATACTCCTCACAAAGTGACACAAAAAAACAGGCAAGGGATGCTATTCCTACTATGAACACAAGTGTTTGCTGCATGCATTGAAGATTTATGGTTTAAATTCTTGTGTTTAAGCTTGATTGTACCCTTTGTTGTGACAGGCCAGATAATTCATACTACCCTAAACGAACAGAGTCCTCCTTTACACCTCCCTAATTATTTTCTGGAAAGAGATTAAACCATTCAAGAACACTAAATGCCAATCTTGCAGATTTCTAGATCAAGTTAGAAACCAGTGCTTGATATGAAACCTTGAATTTTTCTTTTCCCTTCTTCCCTTAAGCAAATAAATGGCAGGATGGCAGTACTGCAAAGTAAACCAGTTTCCTTATTTCTGTCCCAGGACTAGAAAAGCAGGAGATCATGTTAGAAACCAGCTGTCATGCTTCAAATCCTTTGTGCACCTGGACTACTACTGGCCTTGCTGCCCCAGTGGGTATCTTTCCAACAGAGGCAGATTTACACTTGTTTAGAGTTTAAAAATATATGATTTGGGTTTCATAAACCATCAAGTCATCTACATTCAGCTGCCATGTTCCTCACATTCTCAGACTGTCCTCTGCATCTGTGACTTTCCCATCTCCTCCCATCCTAACTCCAGTTTAGCTACATTTTGACCTTATGTGTTTTTTCTCCAAAAAAAATTAAATATATACAGCTGTCTACCCAATCTTGTACTAAACTCCTGCTTTACCTTGAGGCAGATACTAATATGTATGTGTAATGCATGCCAAGGCTGAAGCTCCTACATGGTTTATACTCACAGCCCAACAGTGTTATGGAGCTCTATTTCACAGGATGCCAACAACTTTACGAGTTTGCCTTAGTTTGCATTCCAAAACAGTTGCTTAAACTGTGACTTTGCCTTGTTTGCTTACAAATAAGCAATTTATTTTTTAAATGAACTCCTTTTGGCACTTTACTGCTACTCCCTCAGTATGGTGTGTTTAACGTCTGTCATGGTTTCGTCTTGCTATCAGGAAATATCACTGGAAAGAAACCACTTCCTTAAAATTTGCAACCCCAGGTTTTCAGCAGACTTCTACTTACTTACATAAGTAATTTGATTTCAAGGGGTCTATGCATAAAAAAATGATAGTGCCCATATGAATGTATACGTGGTTCAGATTATGATTAGGTAGCCCTGTAATCAGTGTTGTTGTTTCCAGCTCCAGTTGTTGAAGCCACTACCTGCCCAATGAGACAGACAGTTGTAGAGCAGATCTTCATCAAATATATCCTCCATGAAAATATTCAAGTGTTACATGTGTGAAAATCTATAATAATGAGAAAAAATAGATTTTTGGTTCTCTCCTAAAATGTAACATGCACTTTGAGACATCTGGTTTTCCTGGCAATACAGAATAAAATCTTAAAATGCATGGATATGTTTTCTTTCAATTACATCCTAAATGGGATCAGTAAAATTGGAAACTTTTGGAAAAGTTCTCTTTTATTAGGAGGCACACTGTTTTGGCATAAGAGCTATGCTGATACAGTGATTGTTTTTTCTCTCTATTTATTTCCTTATCAATACTAAAGATTGAGGTGGAGGCAGGGGAATAACCCTTAACAAAATCACCATTCTGAGTAAAAACAGGGTCATGCTGAATTTGAGTTAAGACTCCCAGAACTTTGACAGAAATGCCCATCACTGACCTTTGATAAACTCACTGCTCTGAAAATGGTAAAAGGTTAATTTGCTGTTGCTGCATTAAGTCAAATACAATATTGCCTTTCCACACAACCTTACTTATCCTGAATTGGATTCTGTCTTATCTTTAAGCTAGAGTAAACTTTACATAAACTTTGAATTACTATTTTGGCTGGATAATGTCACCCCTGTGTTGTACATGTCCGATCTAAAATTCATATTAGAAATGCACCTGTTGGAGGGTCACAATTACAAAGGGACAGCATGGGAATGGAAAGGATAAAATTGCTCGTTTGCGGTATCAATCTTTTCTGAAATCAAATAAGCAGGTGATGAAATGACTCAGAGATGTCTGATGATGGGTTTATGCCAGGCCCTAGGGGAGTTACTAAATGCACAACTTAGAAGTCCTTGAATTAGTCCCATTCTGTCAAGGGACTGCCTCAGGCTGGGTGAAGTAGTTTTGTTTCATAACATTTCCGGAGTACTGAGCTCCAGAACTTGCTGATCTGCAAGTTGGTGAAGGAAATTAGAATAAACACACACAATTGCCTGCATACTCCTGAATTACTGTGTGCTGCACTGAAGCCAGGAGATCTCCTTCTGCTCCATCCCAGCCCCTTCACTGTTTAACGCTTTATCCTGTGTTTTCTTGATTACACCAGCACAGCTGTTTGTGCACCTGTATGAAAAACTAGACTCAGGAAATTGATCTTTGTGAAGTGGTGTGAGGAAAGCATCTCAGTGGGTGTGGGGTGTGCTGTTTTTGGGGTTTGTTTAATTGTTTATTTTAAATGACCCTGCTTTGAGTGAATTCAGCAGAGTCTCTACAAAATGCCCAAGTGACTGAGAGCAGTTTTGCCAGATGAGAGAACAAAAACCTAGAAGTCTTAAATGCTGATTGATCAACTGAAAGTTGAAGATGCCATATTCTTTCAGCTATAAACAGTTTGTTAAATCTATTTTCCCTCTAAAGCATTGAGGATTATTATTACTATTAGCTTAAAACTAGACAAGTTACCAAATATATTTTAATGTCAGTAAAGGTGATGTACAAAAATGCAACCACTTACACAAAGTGTATAGGGGGTTATTTTAGCTTCCTTCTGTCCCTCACTATCAGGAGGTAATGGCAGATAATACTGCTGTTAGGAAATCAAAGGACCATTTAAAAGCAAGCCAAGTAACCTGCAGCTGCCATGTATGTGAAAAGAAAGCACTTTTTACTTTCTCATCACTGTTAAAAGCTCAGTATTTACTTGAGGTGATTTTTGAATTCTGGAAGCCTGTTTAGTTTGATTTATTTGTGGCTTGAGAGTTTGGATGGAAAGACTTATTTGTCATTTAATTCTTGCTGCAAGGCTTGCCAAATACCCTGTGACTCTAATGAACCTGGAGGGAGATTTCTTTAGTTATGAACATGCTTTAAATTAAAGGCACCAACTGGCAGCTGAATTCTGAAGGTTGAGTGCACAACAGGGGGAAAGAGCAAATGGTAGAGCACTGCTCATACCCACAATAGAGAACATATTTCCCCCTGGAAAGGTGTGTCCTAATGGAGACTTCGAAGAGAATTTTCTCCACCATGCTGCTCCATGTCCTTTTTCCTGAATGCCAGAGTTAAAACCCAGCTTTAATGTTTCTCCATTTTGATGTATGCTGAGCACCTTGGACAGTATACGTTCAGTTGCCAATTCAATGGGAGGCAGAAGGAATTTTGGAAAAAGCTGAAAAATAATATTAAAAAGTTTGAGCTCTGGAAATCATCTTCTTTCTAATGATCTGCTGAAAACCTGAGCAAAACAGTGCCCAATCCTAGCAAAGGTACAGGCAGGGTCCTCTTGGTGGGCAAATCTGGCAAGGCTGGGTTTCCTTTGGCAATTAGAAGCATAGAAGCTACTTCTTTCCTAAGGCAGGCATAACAATATTTCCTCTCTGCAGGGGGAAGACTGAACTCTTCTTTCCTTCCCTTCTCCTTATTGGAGCTCCATGTTGATGGAAGCTGTGAGGCATTTGCTTGGTGTTCTTGCCTTGCTTTAGTCTTTGCCAAGGAATTGCCACAGCACCGGTAGCAGTCAGGAGTGTTTGCAGGCAGCAAGCCCTGTGCCCCAGCTGCTGCAGTGAGGCTTTCTTCGTTTTGGATTCTGGCTACTCCTTCGGGTTGCTGTGGACCTCAAAGTATGTGCAAAGCTCTATGAGTGTGCTTCAGCCTCTCCTGCCTCCCAAGAAGGTGCGCTGAGTTTCTCTCAGCACATCAACCCCTCCAACTCCCACAGGGATCAAATGGTCTCTCTGTGCTTCTTGAAAGGAAAAAGTAAAACACAAAGACACTGAATTTCTGCCAGTGTAGCTCAACAGCATCAGTAATACAGTAAATCTATGTTGAGGAGGAAAAACAAGGATGGTGAAGGAAAAATTGTCTGAGAATCGTTTGGACAAATCGCAAAGCAGGGATATCTTGACCTTTGTATCAATTTACCCCATGGTTTCAAAGTGGGATTTTGGGAGTTATGTTAGTGTGTGTTTGCTTATTTTTTTTTATTTCATTACTGAAATGATGTTTGTAGGCTTAAATTACAATTTAGGCTGTAGTCTCTTCTTTCACTTTATTATAAGGTGCTATGAATGAAGATTAAGTGGCTGGTGAGCTGGTACACAAATGTGGTTAGAAATCTCAAATGCTCTGTGGTTCCCAGATTGGACTGGAAGGAAGTGAAATGACCGGGTAAGTTCTGATTTGGTTTTCATGACTGGAGAGAATTCAGCATTAGAAAAAGCTGAGCTCTTGGAAGAGAGGAAAATGGGATTAAGGTGCAGACACTTGGCCAGACCTGCATACTTGTGGTTTAAATGAGGCTTTCATTCATAAAGGAATATAATTACGTATTTATCTGTGCATTTTTCAGAAAAAAATATGGTTTTACATTGAATAAATGCTATGAGTTTGAAAGGGAGAGTGGATGATGCAGAATATAGTTTCATATAAAGTAGCATAAAGCAAACCCTAAGATCCCTAGATGTTAGCATGTCAAGACAAATAAAAACCAGTTACCATTGAGCATGATCGTATCTATCCTTTATTAAATCTCTCTTAATTTTTAATTTGAGGCACAAGTGGGCAAGTGAAGACATTGGGGAGAAATCTTATTTTTTTGCTGGATAAGTGTTGTTTCTCAGTAATAGTCAGGGCAGGACTAGCTTCTACTCGGCTTGAAATCAGGCATACAAATGACCTTTAAATTTAGGGACATTCACCATCATCCTGCTAGCCAGACTCATGTTGCAGCTGGACTATGGGCTGAGCAAGCAGTGGGATGTGGCAAAGCAGCAGGGACGAAGAGGTGAGTTTTTCTGCACTTCTATGAAGCATTTCCTCCTCTGTGCAGGTATTCAGGTAGTCCCAAGCAGCCAAGACCTGGCCAACAGGTGATTCACAGGGTCAAGGTGTCAGTTTTACAACATCCAAGAGCAGTGGTGAAGATGTGCACATTTTGCAGCTTTTGGATAAACATTTAGACAACAAACTGAATTGTTAGTAGCCCCTTTTCACTTTCTGTTGTTTGTAAAAACAGATTAAGTAAGTTGCTGCAATTTTTTTTCCTCAAAGCTAGTGCTGTTCATTTTTCTTTCCCCTTGACTTTAAATAGAACATCTTAAAGAGTTGCATCCGTTCTGTGTGTGATTGGTTAACTGCACTCAGTTGACAAATCCTACTTTTAGGGACAACAGGATCATCTGCAGACGTTACTTTTCTGCCAATTCTCATCTGTTTTATTTCACTGTAGTTTCATTCATACTCATGAAAAACAGTAATTCTGGGTTTTTTCCATCAAATATCCCAGCTTCCAAGCATCCAGCTCAAATTGAAAGGCATGACTGAAATCTCCAGTAAGCATTCTGTGGGAGAAATACAGACCCATTTAAGTTGCTCTAGGAAAACTGCCTTGTGCATAAATCTTTACCAGATGCAAAACTTCCCATTAAAGATACTTAAGTCTACAGTATTTGCAGCTTCAAAGACAGGGAGGCATGAGGGCTGAATTATCCATTTCCACATGCTTCATCTGCAGTCTGCTTCCCTTTAACATGCTATATTACCATCTGGGCCTGCTAATTGTGCTTCATGAGTGCACATTGCAACTGACTTGCCAAAAGCCAAGGTATTAATCTCTCTAATCTTCCACTGAGGTTTATGTTCCCACAGTTGCACTGAATTTCAAATTGGCTGTGGTGTGGCCGCAGTAAGTGGTGGGGCAGAGACTCCCTGTGAACTTTTACAGAGATTAGTAAATACAGAAACAAATCTGGTGTCTGTGAAAACAACTACTAAACCAATTACTGCTTTACAGCCTTCCTGAGGTTGGTCAGACCTCCTACGGCTGATCCTGGCCTGTCCAGTTCCCTCTGCAGAATCTTCCTCTCCTCCAGCAGACCAACACACCAGCCCAGCTTGGTGTCATTTGCAAAATCACTGAGGGTGCATTCAATCCCCTTGTCCAGATTATTGATAAAAATAGAAAACAAAACTGGTCCCAGTACTCAGCCCTTTCAGTGCAAGGTAATTGATTGTTCCAAAACATATTTTTAGAATAAATACCACAATATATAATTTTGCTCCACTGACAACTTTTCCTCAAGGTGTGAATTAAGGAGTTTTGAAAACCAAGGTGTTTCCTGTTACAAGCTGGCCTCTGCCTTTTAATGGGTTTTAAATATGGATATCTGCCTCTGCCTGTGTAGAGAAGGAGCAGAGCTGCAGCACCACAGGTTAGAATGTGGAACTTCACAGCATCTGCCAAGCAATGGAGAAGCTCCTCCCCACCAAACTCCAAGGGGCCTGTGGTTTTAGGGATAACAATGATGCCCTCTTCATAAATTCTTTCTTGTCTTGCAATATATTGGTGGGGTTCAGCATGAGATTTTTTGCTTGTTGGTTTTAATTTGGTACTGGCCTTGTACTTTGACCCCACAGGATCCATCTATGAGAGGTCTCTCAACCAGATATGAACTTCCTCAGGACTGCCTTTTACCCTAATAGTGTAGAAATCTGCATTACTAACAGGCAGGCAAAGAGTTACGAGGTCATCTGGTCAGCAAGTACAGTAATTTCACAATTATAAGC
>VRYO01001865.1:4753007-4778326 GCA_009812075.1 Sialia sialis
GAAATTACTGTATTTCATTCCACTGCTGAATCTCACTTTAATCTGCTCTGGATTATTTATACATGAGAGCTCATGATAGAGATCTCTGACAAATCACAGACAGTAAGTACTGAGGGCTGTTATGCCTACTGGTCATGCACATCTATTTTATCAATTTATTTCTTCTGAACAGTGACATTTTACATCTCTATTTAGTTCAAGTTCTCACTTCTCTGCGTCCTTCATGCACTCTCTATTTTCTCCTATTTATTTTCTTGCCTACCCTAGAATCTTCTCTGTATATGAAAATATACAGTATCCATGTCTCTAGCTGTAAATTTCTGCAGCATGAAAGAAGGATTAAGATACTTGAAAATTACTTAATCTCTTCTTTTTGTGCATGGATACAACATCTTGTGTTTTCCCTTTTTGAACTTTATTCAATTCTCATGGGGTCCCTACTCAAGTTTGTCCAGGTCCCTCTGGATGGCACCCATGCTTCTGTTGTGACAACAGCAGTGCTCAGTCTCGCATCATCAGCAAACTTGCTGAGGCTGCCCTAGATCTCTCTGTGTTGTGGATGAAGACATTAAAGAGCCCTGGTTGCACAACGGAGCCCTGAGGGACACCACTCATCACTGGCCTCCAGCTGGACATTGAGGCATTGGGCACATCCCTGCATCCTTATCCCCTGAACAGCCCACCCTTCAATTCCTTGTCTCCCCAGATCAGGATGTAGCATTGAGACCATGCTGAAGGCCTCAGAGAGGTGTAGATGTGTGACATGTGCTGCTCTTCCCTTGCCAGTCGTTACCATCACTCCATGATAGAAGGCCACCAGATTGGTCAGGCAGGATTTGCCCTCAGTGAAGGTAGGCTGGCTGTCCCAGATAAAAATGGGAGAATTTCTTGGGAAAACTCCTGAGCTGGTGCTCCTGGTGGGGTAACGACAAGGAAGAATTGAGGAGGATGTTTTGTATACCCTGCACTCCACTGTGGTCAAACATCAATCATGGCACTGTACACATATTTGTTATTAATTAGAACTGATTTTATACCCCCAGTCAGCATACAAAGAGATGGAAACATCTGTGTTTCTTCATTCTCTTCTTTACATATCCTCAGCCAACCTGGCTCAAGGATCTGGTGCTAGTACTGAGGACTAGCATAAAATCCCGTGGGAGAAAATATATTACTTTGAAATATCTGCTTTACAACAGAAAGAATAGAGGTAAAACAATGCAATTAATGTATCTGGCTGTTTTATTTTCTTTTAGTAACTTCAGAAATCCAAGACACCAAAAAAGCATCCAGAAGGCTCCAAAGACTCTGCTAAAGAGCTAAAGAGAATAAATAAAAACTAGGTAATTTTTGTAACCCAGGCTGCATTAGAAGTTAGGTTTAAATCAACAAAGCAGACAGAAGACACACCCTGTAACACAGTTCTGCAGAGTGGAAGAAGGAAAATTTATTTTGAGCACACACTAAGGATTTAGACAAGAGAAGCCAATATTAGAAACAGGATAATGGACAACTAAGAGACAGAGGTTTTTTGACAGCTGAAATAATTAATTCATATTTTGGAAAGCCTTTATTGAGGCTGGAAATTTTCAAGGAATCAAATATGTATGGCGTTTAAGTAAGGAGCATAATTTTTGCTATGAATCTAAAGAATGGGAGGGAAATTGTGGAGGAGAGAAATGAAGGCATAAAAGAGATAAGGATTTCAGATTACAGATCTTCACGTGTAAATTCTGCAATAATATCTATTGAAGAAGAAAAGAAAGTTGATAAATGGTTTTCCCCTCAAAGTGCTGAGTCTTCTTCCCGTACAAAAGCCCTCCCAAACACCAAGAAACAATAAACATTTTTATCCCTCAGTAATCTGGAGCACATTTAACATTACTCTTAATTCAAATGTAAGCTTGAGAAGTACTGTACCATGCATGTTTCTGTCACTGAATGTGCCAGGATTCAGCTAACCTTCCTACAGCTTTGCTAAGATGAATGATTCCTCCCTTCATAGTGGCAGATTTTTGGACAGTGCCATGTCTTTCTCCATGAAAGGTGCAGCTTTAGGTCCTGCAGTGCACCTTGGGCACAGATCAGCCTGGACTTTGCTTGAAGGCTGTTTTACTGTGCATGTGCTGCTCTCCAGGTTTGTACAGCCACTGCAGAATGGGTTACAGATGCCAATGTGCAAGACAGTCAGCTGTCTGTCTGCTTTCCACCTGGTGCTCTGTCCCATGCAATAGTGTAGCATTTATATTTTTAATTAACTCGCAGCAAATTTGTTTCTTGTCCATCCTGTAAAAGCACAGTAAAAGGGTGCAGATGTGCACCCAGAAGAGGCCTTGGGTTTTTCCAGAAGGCAGAAGAGCGCACATTGCAAATTTTGTAGGAGCTATGAATCTACCTGGCTGGCTTTCAGGAAAATTTATTGCAATTTTAGGCACTGCTCAGTGTTTTTTTCTCTAGAACCTGAGGTTTCTATAGAGCAAAATTGGCAAGATGTCAAGCCTGTGGCCATGCCTGATGCCTTAGCGTGGACAAAACATGGGATATTCTTCTTCAGGAGCTCCATGTTCATGTGTCAGATTTTTTAAAAACTTCATATCCCCCTGCATTATAAGTTCATCTGATTAACTCATTTTAATTAACTCTGATTTCTGTGCAAAGATAGCACAATTACATGGACTGTGGACTGGATGAGAGACCTGCCAGGAATCAGCAGCTCTTGTGAGCACGGATGATGTGGCATGGGTATTGCCAGGAGCAATTTTTGTGTAGATTGCCCTATGAAACTCAGGTGCACAAGACAAGTTTTATTTTGCAACATGTAACCTGGAAAATAGTAAATTTTGCTTATCTATGTGCATATTGGTGTATATTTGTAGAAACAACTCCATAGATAGGTACACAGTAGAATCTATGCTACAGGCATTTATCAGTCCTGCAGTGTGCTAACATTTTAAAGATATTATATAATAAATGCAATATTATATAATTAATATAACATAATAGAATTAATATAATATAGTAAAATTAATATATAATAGCTGTACAAAAAGAGTTTAAATGAAAACTTCAGAGTGTTCAACAAGAATATTTAGATGATTGCTGCACCAAGAAAATATAGACATGACAGATCATGAATTGTCTGTGAAAGGCCTGATAATACATCATGGTCTCTCTAAGCCAACCTAGGAAGCCAAATTAAAGATGAATATAAAGAGTAGAAAAGACTGTATTGAATGAATGCATGATGCTATCAAAGGGCAGATTATCTCAAAGAGGTTAGGCATTGAAATACCATGTCTAATATTTTTCTAGCTTATACCTAGTTGACCGAGTCCTTTTGGAGATAATAATCTCAAAGGTTTTAAAAAGGCTGGGAATTTCTGAAGAACAGAATGACAAAGAAAGATTGGTTTTACTTTGTGGAGTTTTTTTAATCTAATTTTTCCCTCTAAAGGTCAATTTATCTGCAACTTGATTCTTCATGATGTGAGGGAAAGCAAGAGGTAATAATGGGTGACGTACATGTGCTTAACTGACTTGTGGGGGACAGTGTGCAAAATGACTCGTGACATTTGCTGCTGAAACTCCAAGGACTATTCACTGGCTGTAGGTAGCTGAAGGCACATGTTTTCTTGACTGCTAAATCAGCTGTAGTTAGTTGCATAACTTAACTAGAATGAAAGACCTTGTGGTACAGTGTAATTTGTGTGGTGGAGGGAGTTTCTTGGGGAACCAGGTGGAGGACACTGAAGGTAAGCACAGATCTTGCCAAGAGTGTGGAAATATCCTGTATGTTTGTTTTGAAGTGTTTATTTGGTAACTTGATATTTCTAGTAATCATGGGACTACCGTCTGGTTCTGTGTCCTTAAACTCCCCTGGGTATTGGTATGAGAGGTCAATGACTTGTTTTGAGCTCAAAACTAGAACAACTGCATAGTTTCATGCCTGACCAAATTTGTGGCCATTCCTACTGAATCCCTGTGTGCCTCATCTTTATTCTGTGCTTGTTATCCCACCAAGTAAACTGCCAGGAGCAGCCTCTTTGTAGAAAGCCTTTGAAAAGCTCTAGAATTAGAGCCTCTCCCCAGCATTGTGTGCTGCATGCAGGTGAATGTGAAGTTGTTCCTTTATAGGAATTCAAGGGAGAACTTCCTGGGTTGTTCCTGTGGCATAAAGTTCCCTACAAGGGAACTTGTAGCCACTCCACAAGCCACTGAGAGGGCAAACACAAGCACCTCATGCTGAGGTGTTCATCTAAAATAAATGATCTGACTCCAGCTCTGGAAGTACCACTTTATCTCTGCTGAGTCGAAGGGGTTCTAGAGGACTACAGCAGACATTCCCAATGGCTTTTGCAGTATTCCCACTTGTAACATTCCCACTTGACACTTCCTCCTTTGCCTGACTGTAGTGCAATCCTCCACTTGTGTCAATTGTTACTCTGGAGTTTATTCCATCCTGACATGAAAGTCTTGCAACAGAACAGGATTCAAGGGACCTCCATGGTTTGAAGATCAAGATCCTACCCTGTTCCCTTACTAAGGTTCTGTCTGCAATAGACAGCTGCAGCAAATCTAAAGAAGAAACTGGACAAATCTTGTCTTTTTTCTTTTTCCCCTCTGGGGAACCTCAAGACTAAATTCCAGTAAAATACAGGTGAAGAATTGAGTGTACCTAAATATAGGCGGAGTAAGATTTTTGCTGTTGTTTATGTATGCGTGTCATTAGAGATTGTGTTTCCAAATTCAGCAGTCATTTACAGACCTGAAAAATATTATTTTTGCATGGTACTGTGTAATGAAAGATGAAGAATTGAGAATGTATGTCCATGTGTGCTCTCAGTGCAGTTGTCTGCATGCCAAGGCTCATGGATTAGATGCCAAACTCTTGGTATTTGATGCCTGTTGGTGACTTCAGAAATGAACAGCAGTTAAGAAGATTTCAGTAGGAAGTGTGCATGTGTATATTCCTTGGAAATATTTGTCTCTTGGGCTATCAGAATGTATTCTATCCTTTATCCTTTCTTCAAACCAAAATAAACAAGTGCATCACGGACAGTAAATGTGATACTGTAATACAAAGAATAAAACTGAATCTGTGCTCCTTTGCTAAAGTATGGGCTTCAGAAAGAAATTAGAATTGATTTCTTTAAATTTCTTTATCAAGAGTCATGTGGATCTTGCATACAGGGGGCTTGGATCTTCTTTGTCTTGTAGCTCTTTTTATCATCACAAACCAACACTGAAGTTTCTCCCAAATGACTTCAATAACTATGTTAAAGGCAATTTAGTAGGATCTATATTACTAAAGTATAATTTTTCCCAGCAGTGTAATTTTAACTTCATCTAAGGCACAAGACTGCTCCCTGGGGCCTGCTGAAAGCAAATAGTGCTATAGTTTTCACTGTTAAAAGAAAAAAGAAAAAGAAAAAAAAAAAAAAAAAGAAAAGGGAGAAGAAAAAGAAAAAAGAATCACTAAGAAACTTAACCTCTGCTTATGGAGCTTTTGCCTAGGCAAATAGGGTGTAAAAGTTTTATTGGGAGTAGCTGCAAAATGATTGTCAGAAGCCTATGGGAAGGAAGAAAGGTAAATGGAAGGACTGTGTGAGGAAGATGGTAAAGTAATATTCTTTTACCTCATGTAACAGTTGCTGCTTCTGCATGGTGTTTGAGAGAGGAAGGAGGAGTCATTTTGAAGGGTGAGAGGCTGGGAAATGACAGCCAGGATGAAAATATTGAGGAGAGCAGCTTGGGATGCTGATGTGCAATGGCTGCATAGAGAAAAGAAGGAAGGATGCCCTGTGCTCCAGCCCTGTAGGCAAGGGCCGCTTGTGAATGAAGTGATCATCTCTGCTACACTTGTGCAGGTGAAGATTTCATTAAGTTTACATTCTGATTTGGTGGATTTTTTTTTCCCAGTGTGATGTCATTCTATAGGGATTTTAACGAAGTTCATGTTTAGATTTCATTATGGTGAGGGTAGGCATTAGCAGGAACCATTCAAAAAGCTGAGACAGGTACAAAATGCTGCTTTTGGAACACATGTGGCTACATATCACTCACATAAATGCCATAGGTTGTCCCAGTCATTAAAGAGTCATACTCCTATCAATGAGACGAGAACTTCTTGCAGTCAGTGATTTAACCACTGTCTGTCATGTACAATGGCTGGCAAAGATGCTTTAGCACATATTACCACGTAAAGGTTAAAATATAAACCAGATGGCAACTGGAGTAGCAAATATAATTCCATTATATGGTAGAGGCAGCAAAATTATCATCTTGAAAGAGCTTCACAAGCCAGGATACTCTTATTAGAAATTGTACAGCCACACATTCCAGCACTGGGTCTTACCCCCTCACCCTTTTCAGACAAACTCCAGAATAAATAAGACACTTTTAGATCTATTTTGAGGTCAAGTCTGAAGGCTATTTTCTTTAGGAGAGCAGCAAGATCCCAAAGTGAGAACTGTCTCATTGAAGTATCTCTCAGTCAGGCCTTGCTTTTGTCAGCCTGAGGGCTGTTAGCTTTAAATGCATCAGCAGCTGCTAATTGCTGCAGTACAGCAGGAGGAGAGTCAGTCTCCAGAGCACTGCTGGAAGATAAATAGTACTGCTGACTGTGGTGTGTGAAATAGCTAGATGCCAAATCAACACCAGTACTTACCTTTGCAAGTGTTAAGAAGATGGAGTTTTACAAGGACTTTTTTTTTCTTTTCTTTTCTTTTTTTTTTTTTTTTTTTTTTCTTTTGGGTATGATTCCAGCATTAACTAGGAAAGAAAAAGTTCATGACTCTCTGCATATGTAGATTGATGCAGATTTACTTGGAAAGTGGTGCTTGCAAAAAGCCTTAATTCTGGACTTTAAGGTTTTATTTCCCCCAGGAAATGCCTGTACTTGTTGATTGTTGGGTCAAGGTAAGAGCTCGCCTCTGCTGTTATAATTCCTTCTTTGAGCAAATAAGGATAAGTCGTCTAACTGTCTGCAAACTCTAAATGAGTCTGGATTGATATTTTTGTGCAAAATTCTGCAATTCCCCAACATAAGGAGGATGTGACCCTGTAAGAATGAGTCCAGAGTAGGACCATGAAGACGACCAGAGGGCTGGAGAACTTCTCCTCAGAAGACAGGCTGAGAGATTTGGGGCTGTTGAGGCTGGAGATGAGAAGGCTCTGGGGACACCCCGCAACAATGGTCTACAAGAAAGCAGAACATAGACTTTGTACAAGGGTATGCAGTGATAGGACAAAGGCTGAGAATAGAAATTTAATTTAGATATTAGGAAGAAATTCTTTACTGTGTGGGTGGTGAGACACTGAAACAGTTTGCCCAGATGCCTATTCCTGGAAATATTCACGGCCAGGTTGGATGTGCCTTATTTTTGGCAGCAAACTTTTGAAGTTACTCTACTGTGTACAGATTTAAAAGATAAACTTCACTGCTGTGTTTTACAGTCTTGACTTACATTGTTTCTGAACTGCCTGGAGACAACATGATACATATTTTTCATTACTATATCCAAGTACAGTCCTGAAGGATTTCTTTTGTCATTGAGTTGTTTGTCAGAATATTGCTGACTGAATTGTATAATGGTAGGTTGACCCCATGGCTTTCTACAATACTGTCTTGATGAATAACTTGGGGTTAAAGTTAACTTTGAGAGTGAAAACATCCAATAGGTTGTAGATTTGGTCTGATTTCTGCTTTGTCCCTATATTGTGTTTGAACGAGTCCTGAAGCTCAGGTTGTAGTGTTTGGCAGATTGCTTCTGGAACAACTTGAATAAAATCCACCCAGGCTTCTCTGTGTCAAAATGAGCCCTGGCCACTGGGGAAAGCTCTTCTCAGCAGGCTGGGTAGTATCATCGCGCACTGTTTCTGGGAGGAATTAGGGAAACAATTTATATTAGTCTTCTATATTCCTATGTTAGTCTTCCAATGGATATTTAAATTGTTTTACTCGTTACTGTTATCTCTTTAGAAAACACATCTTGATACTTGTAACTTTGTCACTAAATACTCCAAACTTTTAGGGGCTGGATTCTCAGCTCTGCCTACCTGCACTGCTAAATAAGCCATATAGACAGTCTGGGAACACTCTTGTGCTTGGGGTTAAATCCCATGCTTGCTCCACTCGTTGCTGCTCTAAGGGATCAATTAAAGAAGGTTTTACTTTAATCTACAGCTGACTCCAGCCCCTAGGAATCCATGCATTTGGGTATTCTTGGGCACATACAGGCTGTACCTAACCTAGAGATCTGAGTATGAAGTAAAATGAATTTGCATTTCCAAATTTGTCTTCTTTGCTAATTAACATAGCCGCAGGCAAACTTAGGTAGGTCTTTAAGGAAACCTAGAGAAAAATCTCAGAAGGCATAGCCATTAGAGAGGCTGTGTCATTCCAGCTAATCAGGGTTTAATTTCCCTTCCTTCCACTTCCCAAACTATTAACTGAACTGTGCTCACGGATAATGGTTTTAGAAGTCAGCCTGTAGTCAGCTATATATTACCAGAAGAAATCTCACTCAGTGTATGAGAAATTCTGTTTGGGAGATCACATTTCTGGATATTTAGTCTTTAAAAGTGCAGATATTACATATTCAACAACCAGTTACTGTTACCTGCCTGAATACCATAATACACTGACTTTGATTCTGCCTCTCAACATTGCCTGCCTACTTCAAATCTGTTTTTTAAGGCAGCATAGAACAGCAATTGATGTGAAGTCTTTGTTGTCAACTGGCACACAGGAAATGACCATAAATGTGTCATTTAAATGGGAACTTTTTTGCATTGTGTAAGTGATAATTAGCTTTGATGCACAATTTTTAATGGAACAGCTGTCCGTCACCACTAGTATTATTCAAAGCAGTTTTCTGTTGATGAAGCAATAGTATTTGGAGGATTCTCTGATGCTAAGTGACCTGTAAACCAGCTGCACCTAGCACATGAACCATTAAATGGGAGTGGAGATGGTGTTAACTTCAGTAAGATGTGTGCTGTTTTGTGAGCTGTCAGCCTGCAGAAGAGAGCAAAGAAAAGATGCATGAAAACAGCTGCTGAACAATATCACAGGGGAAAAAGGTCTCTTTTTGTGCCCACAACATGGGCACAAAATATGTTTCCAGACCCCTCCTTCCTGTTTGTCACCATATGACATTTTCATGTTGAAATGCCCGCATCATGTCAGCTGAGCCCATGGATTTCACATCCCAGCATCTGCTCCAAGGGTTCATCTCCCAGTCTGAGATATGGGGAATGGGCTGTATCCTCCTACACTCAGAGGATGGGGTACACACAGAGCAGGGCATAAAGACCACATGTCACCACCCTGATGTGGGAGTTTGCTGCACCTCTTACTGCAGGAGCAGCTGGTGGACCCATGAGGGGAGGATCCCAAACACTCTGATGCTTGTGGCTGTGCCTCAGATGCAGAGCAGCTCTGCACTGCTAAAGACCAGGAGTGTTCCTCTGTTGATTGTTTCAAGCAACCCCTGCAAACTGCATCCAGTGGCTCCAGCACTGAGGTGGGAGTGTGGGAAAGCAGTCTAACTCTCCAGGTTTGACCCAAACTTCCTCTGTGGCCTCACTGCTGTCTTTGAGATCCAGATATTCCAAAGTGTTTGAGGACTTAAAGGGTTTGGGACAATCTGAGCTCAGCCTTCATTCACTCTTCATCCAAATGGCACAGGATCAAAATTAGCTGTTGTTTCCTTTACCTTTCTTGGCACAGGTATTGTGATGCTTGCTATTTCCAGTGCAAACTCGAAGCTTTTCACTGAGGAGGATTCACAACATTTGCCATTTTCTTCTGCTTGCCAACAGACAGTAACTAATGCTTCTGGAGACTGTGATTTTTCCTGTTCCCTTTGATATCTACCCTGCCTGCACTCCTGCAGTCTCCCCAAGGAGGACAACACACAAATTTGGATTTAACTCTGATTGCTATATGACAGGTTCAAGCAAATGTTCAGCCTGCTTGAGTAGTTCCAGATGCAGGGACTGCCTCCTGTTAAAATATATTATCTGCAAATGATCAGTGGGGTATGGAATTGACTGGGCTGTCTCACTGAGCCACAATTAGACAGTAGAACAATACCTGCAGAAAGAGAAAAAAAAATTAGAATTGTTTTGGGATTCTCTGCTGTTCTTGCTGTGATCTCCTCTTCCCCACACTTCATTCATCTGTTCTGAGCTGACTGCACAAACTATGACCTCCTATTTCTCTAAGCAGATTTCAATAGACAACTGCATGAAAAGGCAGTGTAGGAGGTGCATGACATTCCTTTCTGTGTGTCGACACTAAGAATTAATAAAAAACCCAGACCTTTTCCAATACATCTTCAGCTGATGGAAATTGGAAGGAAAATGCCCCAGTTTGCTATGCCTGGTAATCTGGGATGAAATATGAGCACTATTTCATGCCAATTACCCATCTCATATATTCATTCCATGCTGGAAAATAGAATGGCCTCTCTTCTTTCACTGGAATGACTGCATGGAATTCCCAGTTCTGGCAAAAGCAGTGAGAATTATCTTGTTGTCCACCATTTACTTGTCAGACATATTCCTGTTGGGAGCAAAGGAGAGCAAAACTGTTTTGTGCTTCTCCCAAGCACATATTTTTGTGCTAAAGCAATATATCTGTGCACTGATGTTGCTTCCACTGCTGTCCTCCTCTGTAATCATCAGACCTGTATCTGGACTGGTAATGTTGTAATTATCAAATTATATTGGTTCATAAGACTACTTAAGTGATCTCACCTGTTTGCCTGAAAAAAGATGTTTGACTTCTGTGCTCACCTTCTCCCACCCAAGACACGCCTATAGCTCAGGAACAAATACCTTCCCTACTACTAAGAGACAGGGAATGTTTTGCTTACCATGTCGACAGCCCTGCTAAATGTTTTCCAGCATAGCTGGAGCAATTGGCAAGCTTGGTGGTTTGTGCTCACTCCTGGCACCTCTTGATAAGCAGGAAGATTTGTAATTTGGAAACCCCACATAAGGTAGATGTGTATAAATGTTATGACTGGCTAAGTGCTCATGTAGGGTGGTTGGACAAAATGTGTAAAATGTATAAAGAGTACAAATACAATTTTATTCAAACCTAATCCTTTCCCAGAAGGAAAGATAACCTTGGATCTTGTAGTAAAGGCAACAGCATAACTATACAAAACTGTTTTGATTTAAAATAACTCAATTGTGACTGTATTTCCCAAAAGTACCCCTCAGCTTTGGGGATCAAAAAACCACAACACACACACAATAAATGAAGCAAAAAAAAAAATCCAACTTTTTTTCATAATAACTCCTTCTAAATGACTTGAGGAGGAAGTTGTAGATAATCAGGTAGATTGCTAGCATCATGTGAATACGCTTGTGTTCACATTACTCTGCAAGTGACAGGACGGGCAAAATCCTCCCAGTGGATTACTGGGAGGCCTGGTAATATGTTTTTATTAGATTTCCTAGATCTGAGTTGACATTTCAGTCACCTTGGCTGAAGAGTGACATAGCACCACTAATTTAATGTAAGCTATAGAGCTGTAAAATGTGAGCAAAACAATGATGATTCAGAGCTCTTATTCTACCTAATAAAAGCTGGGCTTTTGGGATCTTTGGTGTTTTGGAGGTTTTATTCAAAGGACCAGAAGGAATGGGCTCTTCCAGTTGGTCAAGGAACAAACAAAAAATTTGCATCAGACTTTCCTGTATAACTGCTCTGTAAAGAGTAAATGGTCACATATTGGTATGCAGTAAGTACAGATTTTTAATAGTTTTATTAGGTTAGAAGAAGATGTCATTGGAGCGAAGCAATTCTGCTGTGCAAGTGGTCTGAAATCAGTTTTGAATGTTATCTTGTGATTTATTTTTTTTGTTTTGAAAAATTGAGTGTTTCCAAGCTGAATCACAGTGAAGAGATTAGGGATGGGGTCCTTCAGCTGTGTTGGGTTACCTGGGTCTTCAGGGCTTGGTTTGCTGTTTGAATCTCCCTGTCTGAATTTCAGTATCTAAATATGAAAGACTTTATAGTTTATTACAGTTCACAGGTCTACCTAGTCCACACAATTAATTTTGCTCTAGTGTTCATACTTACAGCCAAAATATCTGACACTTGAAGTTTTTTCAGGGTAAAATTATTGTGTATATTGTCCAACATGGTAATGCTGAAATTATGCTTGAATCGGGAGTCCTTTTGTAGTGCTAGAGGAAATTCTCCCTGGCTGTGTTGCTGTTTGACTGGGTTTTTAAATTGGTTCCCATAAGGCAATATCTGCTGGTGTCCTTTGAACTGGATTAGACTTTATGTCTGAGATACAGCTCAGTAAGCTTCACACTGCATGGTCCAGAGTTGAAACACCATTCCATATGCTACCGTGTTGCTTTGCATATTCATAGGTTTTAACACCTTTTGGGAGAGGCAGGTTTTTTATGGAATTGGTAGCATCAAAGCTGCCCCAGGATTAGGAGTACTTGCTGATTTGAGGTGGTTCTGCGGTATTACCAGTACTAGTTACAAATTAGAACTCCTTCCTCCATATGTACCATTGTTAAGGGGACTTCATTTACTTTCTTTCAATGACTTCCAACTGTGTTGCTCTCACCATGCATTATCCATGTGCAACCTTGTAAATAGCTTCTAGTTCTTGCAGCACTGATATAAATCAGAGGGCCATTTTCTCTAGGGAACTTCAGCCTTAAGCTCTACAGCTTGTTTTGAAATGAAAATCGTGTTCAATTAAGGTGATTTGTTTGCTGCACAAAGATTTAAGTATCTCATACTGCCATTTATAGAGAGGCAGAGCTAGGAAGATATAAGCACAGCATGAGTATTTCTTGTGTGTTCTGCTTTCCACTTCCACCTATCTCTTTTCCAGACATCTCCAGCTGAGATACAGTCTGCTGGAAGTGGGGTGTGATGAGAGTGCCACCAGCAGTGTAGGCTGTGAGATTATCTATTCATAGATGATTCTGTTCACAGGGATGGAGAAAAGACTAGGGTGCTTCTCACACACACTGGCTTGAAGTCAAGTTCTAAATAAATGACCATCTTTTCAAGACAGCTTGCTAAATACAAACCAATGGAAAAGTGGAGCAGGAAAAAATGCTCCTGAGACAATATTCTTGGCCTTGGAGGAGGATAAAATATACAAAATTGCTTTGAATCAAGATATTGTCTTGGGGGTTTTGTGTGTCATTCACAGAAGGAGTTAGAAGGATATTTGGCAAAAGAAAGTTCAGAGTGCTCTGTGGTTTTGTATTCTCATGATCCCATATGGGTCTACCTGTAAGTTTTCTGTGGGGACTGTCAGTGCCTTAGCTCATTGCCCTGCCTTGTGCAGCTCAGCTCCCCACACTGGTCCTGTTCTGTATTCCTCTTGTAACTTCTGCCTCTCGTTCCCATAAAACTAGCCCCAATAACAAAGCTTATTTTGCTGAAGAAAGTCAAATTTCTCTTTCTGCAAAGAGGCCAGGAGGGAAAAAGTGCTGCTCCTGCCACAGGGTATATCAGGCCTGTGACATGACATGCAACAGGGAGACACATCTGATGTGTATCCCTGACATTTTCCTTTGCTACCTGGGTGACTTTTCAAACACCATGAAGATTAACAGAAGGGAGCCCCACATAGTTTGAAGCAGGCCTTCTGAGTTTCAGCACCCCTATTCTTGGCTCTCTGTGTGCAAGCTTTTTGGTTCTCCTGCTGCAGTTGGAGCTTGATTCTCTGTTGTCCTTGCCTCTGTTCCATTTGTGCTCTGGGGTAGGGAAGAGGGAGTAGGACCAGGGTACTTTCCTGTACTAACTTGTCACAGGTGTGATCTCAGGGCCATATCCTCAGGAACCAAAGCAACAAATCCTGAAGATTTTCACATCCCCATTACATATATCTTGTGGGATTTACTTCAGGATACATTTTATTTTGTCCCAAACTTCCTAACTCAACATGGTTTTTGGAGCTCTCTCAAGGAAAACCATCCCATAAGACTTTACTTGCTCTACCACAGGACACAGTTTGAGATGTTCTCTGAATTGCCACATGAGCATGCCCTCAGGTAGATGAGGGCATCACTTGAGTGCACACATCCATATCCCTGCTGACAGTCTCCATGTTGAATTTGGACAGCATCTCTTGGTATGTGTCTTGAAGGGAAAAGTGAAAGACTTAATCCCAAAACTGTATCAGCTCATCCAGAATAGGCAAGGAATGATAAGGAAAAAAGAGCTGAGCGAGCACAGAAAGAGCCTAGTAAAGTAAAAGGGAGAGAAAATCAGATCAGGACCCTGCCATGGAAAGGTGATAGGGCCTGAAGACCCAATTGCAAGGAGGGAATTATGCATGAAGAGGCTGTGAAAGGTCTGCATAGCAAATGACTCTTTCAGCAACTGGTGTAGAGAGGTCGTGGTGTAAGAGAAATTAAGGCTGAGAAGATATGGGGTGAGGGGAGGAGGGAAAGGCAAGAAAATCCCTTGTCTGCAAATTTCTCAAACTGGATAGTGTACCGAGAGAGAGTATTCCTATAGACTTTTCTTGTTCTTAAGCTTTTCCAGTCATTCACTGTTGGCCCCATCAAAGATATTTTTCCTTCTCTTGAGGAAGTTGCTATTACATGGCATAAACAGAGGTAGCAATTGGATATACACTCATAAGACAAGGAAGAGGATGACTAGATTATGTATCAGCAGAGAAATAAGGATTATTAAAATGTGAAGATGGAGTTGCTGGAGGTGGAAAGTACAGAAGTGGATGGTGTGATACAGAAGAGAAGCATGCATGATGGCCAAATGGATGGACACATTTCTGTCTGTATGCTGCGAGCAGTGCAGCTGTAATATTCAGGTCACTGTTGCAGTCCTGGTTTTGCTCCTCCTGCTGTCTCCATTTGCTTTATGTCTTTGAATTATTTCTTTCACAAAAGCAGCCAGGCTGCATCTGGGGGAAAAGGAAAACACAGCAAACTGACCTTTACAGCCAGGGATGCTCTTGGGTGCTTCTTGTACTTTTATCCAATTGTGCAGTGCTCTTTAGCTAACAACAAAACTGAATCATAGCAAAATTGCTGATACAGTGCAAGGGAGCACATCACTCCATACATGCAATTTAAACACTGAAGGCTTTTGCAGAGGGAGGTGAAAAGCAGTGGTGTGCACAGCTCTGTGGCTGTAGAGCTGTTCCAATACTGTTGCAGCCTGAGTTGCTCCAAATCCTTTGGGTACATTTTCAGCTTTTTTCACAGTTGTGTGCACACTTGATTACTGTGTTCTTGCAAATCTCCAGTAGAGAGAGAGGGAGACAGTAATTCTTGCAGAGCAGGACAAAACTGGTAAACTGTGGGAGTCCTGACAAGGCCATTTGTTGTCATAGTCTCAGGAGGATGATTGTGGTCTAAGACTGAAAGGGTGCAGGAGAGGGAGTGGGGTAGAAAAGGAAAATGTGAAGAGCTTATTGGGGAAATGCACAAATGGATAAGAAGCTGACTTATAACTAATCTAAAGAATTACTATAGAATTACTGGCTATTGTGTATTAAAGGGAAGATAATTAGGATCCTGTTATTAAATGTGTATAACACATATGGAACTGGTATTTTATCTTTCCATAGATGTGATAGATATGAGTTTAATTAATATGTTTCTGTGAGATGTCACTGTCTAGCTGAGTCATGGTGTTTATGTATATGTGTATTATCTGTGTCTGTTGATAACCTCTTTGCATTTGCATGGCCAAAACTTCCAAACTCCAGTCAGGGAGAGGAGGAATATCTGTAGGGTGCTAGAGGCAGTTTGTAGAGAGCTGAAGAGAGTTTACACACAGTGTAAAACTCCTTGCCCCAGGGGAAGTTCTTGGGCATTCCCACCTGAATCTCAGAGTATATTAACTCAATGAACTCAGTGTTTTGTGGGCCTCCGCCATCCCTGAGGATTAAGACTGTGACATCACTTTGATCTTTAGACATCAAAATTGCAACAAACAGTTTTGTCAGGGAATACACAGGTGGTCACTGCATACCTTTCTACTCTTATCCTTTGTTTCCCTTTCTTTCTTTTCCCTCATACTTTTTCTCAGATGTTATTTTTATGCTTTTATGCCATTGCATTCCTAACCAAAATAGCTACATTTTCAAACTTGCCAAATGCCTTATGCAACCTTAATGTTCTAAAGTGTGCAAGCAAAAGTTTATCAAAGCTCCTAAGAATTTTGTTGTTTCTCCTGCCCACCACCCAAAATAAATCAAAAAACCTTCCCCCAACTCAACCAGTAGACCCAGGCATAAACAGCAGTACTTCTATATCGATATGTATTCTCCCTTATAAGAGTATAAGAGTATAGGAGTAGATGCCTTCAGCTTTTGACAATTGCCTCTAAAACCTGAAATGTTTGAGAAGGAATTTCTAAGAGAAGGAAAATCCACTGTCCATCTCAAGTTTGCTATACAATTGTGCTTATTTTCAATATTTGGAGAAAGGAAAATTATGGAAAACAACAGATTTTCATTACATATTGGTGCTCAGAATCAAATTATGGTCTGTGCTGTACTTCTTTTATCCTGCTTTTATCCTGGTTTTAGTGGAAATGTTAGTTGTAACTGCACAGCAGAATGTGGTTACGTCTCTGAAGAGTAAGTAACTTAAAAACCAGAGGTTTGTAGCATACCTTTGCATTCATATGTAGTATGTCTTCACATATATTTCTATGAATACACACACACTTAGATCCACTCATTCTGCTTGGTTTTATAAATGCAGATTTTAGAACAATCTCACTCACTGACCAAGACAATTGCTACAACAGCCAAGGGCTGGTTCACTTTTTCTATAGCAATGCTTGCTTAGAGCAGTTTGACCTTTACGTGCAGACTATAACCCTCTGACAGAAGAAAGGGAGATAAACAGAAGCACTGCTGGCATTCAGCATGAACCATCTAAGTTCTAACATTTTAAGCACATAACTTACACCATGGTCCAAAGAGAAACTAATTTGGTCATGTCTCACATTTCATGTCACGTGCATAACTTGAAAGACAACTGCTTCTTAAAACTGATGGTTATTAGGACACAGCCCAGTTTTGTACAACCCCTGTGCATAAGCACCTCTTGTTAGCTGCTCTGTAGCAGGTGTCAAAACTTTTGGTGACATCCTTTGCAAAGGGTGAATGAAGTCTGAACAAGAGACTCTGCTCTGAATCTGGCCGAAGCAAGCCAAGGAGTGGCTGAGAAGGCCAGCCCAGAGCAGTGCAGGTAGCTGGCAGCTCTGTGCTGACTGCCTGAAGTAATGAGAGCAGCTTTGGAAGAGCTTGGTCCTGCACAGGAATGTTTCTGGAATGTTTAATGACATTATTCTACAGGATCCTTCTAAGATAAAACAAGTCAGTCTAGGAGGGATGCCGGAAAATCAACATAACATTTCTGCTTCCTTTATACAGCAGTGACCAGGGGGATACCAGGAGGGTCTATAAGGCTATGGTGCCATTTGATGTCAAGTCCCATAGTTATGAGGTTTTGCTGTAGGTTACCACTCACTCTAATTCCAAGGCTTCCATAATTTAGAGGGGGACAGTCAATTTCTATACCAGATGGCTTAATGTGCTGCCAGCTAGTTTGCCATTGATTCTTGGTTTGTTTTCTTTCTGAGACATGATGGATGGCAGGATGGGGACCGGGGTAACAAGGTGGTTCCTGCAATAAGCAGAGATCAGGTTTGTGACCACCTGAGGAACCTGAATGTACATGAGTCAAGCCAGAGTGCTGGGGGAATTGGCCGATGCAGTTGCCAAGCCCCTCTCCATGATATTTGAAAATCCACAGCAGTCAGGTGAAGTCCCAGGTGACTGGAAAAAGGAAAACTTTGTACCCATTTTTTAAAAGGTTGAAAGGAGGACCCAGAGAATGACTGAGCTGTCTGCCTCACCTCTGTACCTGGGAAAGTCATGGAACAGTCATGGATGCTAAGGCACATGGAGGAGAGAGAGGAGGTACAAGTCCTGCCTGGCCAACCCAGTGGCCTTCTGGGATGAAGTGATGCCATCAGTGCACAAGGGAGGGCCTACAGGTGTCGTTTATTTGGACTACTGTAAAGTCTTTGACGGGGTCCCCAACAACTTCCTTTTCTTTAAATGGTGTTCTTCTAGTAGTAAACCTCACTTTCAGCTGGAAGCTTTTGCTGAAACTAAGAAAACAACAAAAACCCACTTTCTTTTATTAAATTATAAAACAAACTGTACTGAACAAATATTTATTTTAAAATAAAAGATACCCTCTTTATTGCATTTTCCTGGTAAACCTGACTTCATTAGTTTTATTATACCATTTCTACTCATTAAAATTTAATAACATTTGTTGATGAAACAAGGGAAGCTAAATAGATTTTAAAATAATTCAGCTCTAACTTACTCCCACTAATATATGAAGATGCTACATTGGTCTCTGGAATATTTTGCGCTAAATTCTTAGAAGCATTTCAAGATTATAGTGGGTTCTCTTGAATTCATTTAAGTAGGAGGTTTTATCTTTTTTATCCTCACTTTGTGGCTGAAAGGATCTTCTGAGGGAAAGGAAAATGGAAAACCTTATTGTTCTGTTCCTGTCATCACCCAGACTCCAAATGAGATGGGGGATCTTTCTGTATTGGCTAAGTAGGGAAAAAGAGTCACTTGCCATTTTCATGTATTAATTGAGGGGATCCTTATTTTTCTGCGGTCCACATATTAAAATATTTACAATGAAATTTTTAGAGGAGGATACCAGCAGAACTTGACTAAAACAAAAGGGTCTAATATCACCAAAATCCTCCTCCTTTCCTGCAGCATGTAGAAAGGAAATAAGGTTTTGGAAAAGAGCAATGTTCTTTTCCAGTCAGACAATCTGAAACCACTTTTGGCCTCCTCGATTTTCCGAGTTAGTTCTTAAATAAGGTCTTTACAGGCAGCCAGAACAACATGTAGGTTAAGAAACAGGCAAGTGTTCTTGTGTGCTAAAGGGAAACTAGGATTTTATAGATACCTGGACTTACAGATGTGTAGCAGGTGCTTCCTTTCCAACTCAATTCACTTTGAAGCAGAAAAACAGAGTCTACATGTTGTATCTTTGAACCAATTTGCTAAGTTGAACTAATGTTTTCACTGAGAAAACTTGTCACACATGGTTTTATTTGAAACAGACCTATATTCACAGTTTCAAGAAGGTTAATAACATTGTAACTTGTGGAGAATAATTAATAACACAGTTCATTTTCTCTCCTACCTGTCAGATAATGCAAATCTAGCTTGGCATTGTGCAATGATTTTACAATAAATAGTTTCTCTGTATACCAACCTTTTAGACAATTACAAGATTATCTCATGTCTAAATTTATCCTGCCCTTCAGTGTAGTTGGTTATTTCAGGTGATGCTTGCATTTTTCTGTATAAAGTATTTTATATTAAACAAAGAGCTGCTTGGGAATTTGTATTTATCTTCTAATTCTTTAAAGGGCTTCATTAAAATATGAAGTCTCACTAATAAACACCTTCAAATAAGAGATTGTTTACAAATAGGGCATGTTGGTTAAAAAAGAGCAATTAAGATGTTTCCAAAAAGACCTGCTTATTAATTAACTCTCCTGTGTTTCTAGTAATCAGTTGTGTTGCTTGTTTACAGAACTTGGGTTCCAGTATGGCAGGATTTCCAAAGTTAGCAGTGTACATTTTCACTTCATGTGAAGCAAATAGGGATGAAAATTGAGGTAACAACATGAGGTTGTTATGTTAGCTGGCAAAACTGAGTCTATTTGCTGGGCCTGATTTTAGTTCCTTGGAGTCTGACAAGCACTTCTAAATTAAAGAAAATGTAATGTAAAATTATAAGAATTTAGAAGGACTCAAAGATATTCTGTTTATATTATTTAAAGCCAGTGGCAAATTAACAATTGTCCTTCTGGCATCCTGGACAAGTGCTGCATTGTTCTAAATGTTGTATAATAGAATATAAATAATTTGGTCATTTAACAGATTACTTAATTCCCATGCAGGCAGTGTCATGCCTTCATCAGCACTTTGAAGCATGCTCTTTTGTTTTCTATTTGTTTAGACAAATAAAAAGTCTTGTGCGCTGGAGTTCTGGGTATCCTCTGAGGGGTTTGAAGTGACATTTCCACTTTTGTGAATGAAAGATGTGGCAGAGTCTATAGGTGGCAGCCACTTGCAGCCTAGAAGGGTCCTCCACAATAATTCTTCAATGAAACATAAAACATGAACAGAGCTGTGATGTTGACATGGCTGTGACACCATAAAAACTGAAGAATTAAGTCATAAAATCTACGGCTCTCACCTCAGGCTTTTCATTTTCATTATGAGGAGACCTCTTGAATTAAAATAGTTTGAAATGAACCTCTGCTATGTCCAGAGGAGTAGATCATCTGGAACTAATGACTACTAGTCTACTGGATATTGCTACTGCCAAAGCTTTCAGGCTGAGCTCTGGGTCTTTTCAGAATGTATTTTACAGCTGACTGCTAATACAATCACTGCTTAGTCAAGGGCCCAGATCCAGGGCTTTCTATGGAAATATCCAAACATCCTCATAAAGGGCCTGAAAACACATTTTGATGATGATTCTTCTGAGCATAGCAGCAACTTTATTTATTGTCTTGATATTGTAGGAAGGTTTTATTTGGCATTACTAAAGAAAACTGGCATTTTATCAGATTTTCCTCCATTTTCCTTTTTGTTAAGAAAGAAAATTCTTATGCTTTTGAATTAGGAATTAAAAATCTCATTTGCAAAGACCTGTGCCTCTCCCAAATGGCTGTAACCTGGCACAACTTTTTTTTCCCCTAGCATGCCATGGTAGATACTTGTCACACAATTTGAAGGAAAATCTTCCACAAAGTCATGTTGTCTCACTACTGCTAATCCAATAATATAATTATACAGGTCCCTGTTTCAAAGAAAGTGATAAGTTGCAGCTTATGTGTTTGAAAACTTTGACAATTAATCTAACATTTGATTAAAGCTGAATATTAATATTTTAAAGCCAGATGTTTAAGTGCATAGTGATAAAATAACTGGATGCCTGGGTACAAAGCAGATAAAAAATGGATTTCTTTCTCACGGATCTTAACAGTTATTGAGTGCTGCTGGAAATGTGGCTCCATTGGGGATAGTAAAAGGCATTTACCATCTGGCCCATGAAGATATACAGAGTGCCCTGGGAGGCTGGAAAGATCAGATTTTTCTTTCTGTGTTAGGCTTTGGGTAAGTACCTGCATTGCTTTTTAATGTGCTTCCCACCTGCAGAGCCAGGGCAGGGAGAGGGAAATGGCCATTCACCCTGCTGGAGAAGCTGGGGAGGGGACAGGGGTCTGATCTCCTGGTGCTGTGCACAAACTGACCGAGGGTGAAAGGCTGCCTCTTTTGTCTGTAGTGGGTTGTGTGTGTTTTCTCCAGAGAGGTGATGTCCTGCAGGGGCAGATTTAGACACGTGTGAGGTGTGCTGAATGATGAATTCACGTGTTCTGTACACTCAACTCAGGTTTTACTCAGTCTACTGGTTGCACTAGAGATGGCAAACGAATCAACTATGGCATTTAAACTCATCTGAGGTGGAAATTTATTTTTAAAAGTCAAAAATAGTGTAACAAGGTAGCATATACAGCTTGTCTGCCAGAAAAGAGCTCTGTTAGAAGATGAGTGGGTCTGTCAGTGCTTCAAACCACACAATAATGAAAGAGATATAAGTGGTGAACACAGACGGACGTTGCTGTACCACAGCAAATTGTGTAGTTTTGATCTGGGGGCCTAAGCAGTGCTGCACAGGTGTATTTGCAAGGTAATTCAGCAAAGCAAGCCCACTATTGGCAGATATGCCCTGCAGTGATTTAAACCTCCACTGGAGGAATCCTGTGAACTGCAAAAGGTTGAAGATCACAGCTGCAGTAGGCACAAGTCAGTTTAGGATGTCTCTGCTCTGTGGTCCTCACAGTGTCTTTCTGTTCAGAGCATTCCTGGGATTAACATTCCCACACTGTGCTGCTCCACACCCCCTCCACAAAATTTACTCCACTGCAACTCACTCACTGACCATCTGTGGTGAAAAGTTCTTTGGATGACAACAGGAAATGCCATCAAAAATACACTGAAAGCTCTGCAAATGGCTCAAGATGTCACCGTTTTCTCATGGATACATCATCCTCAACAGCTCAGGCTGGAGTTAGACAACTTTACTTTTTTTTCTCCAGTATTCATTTAGACTTTTCTCTGGTGAACATTCCTGGGATGTCCAGATGCCTTAGAAGATCCAATGTCTTGATATGAAGACATATCAAAGAAAGGGACAAACAGCTGATACCAAATGCATGTCCTTTAGTTGGTCGAGGGGCTGGATCATGTTTTTCTGAAAACTTTCCACATTTTTCAAATTTTCACTTGAAATACTGAATGGGGAGGGTTGTAAGCTAATGCAAAGTTGTTTGCACTTTTAAAAATTATTTCTGAGATTAATTGTAATTTTGGGAGGTTTTGTGTGTTTTTTACAGTATACTTACATTGGCTGTCCAAGAAAGTAAGTATTTCATCCAAATGTAATATGTTTCCTGGGAGCTGCAATTCTATGTTCCCCATCCTTTTTTCCCAATTCAGACTTCTTCATGAGATCATTTTTTCTTTGCTTGTCTTTGATGCAAATGTCCTGTTGCTATGACTGGAATTCTGCCTGCAAAAGTCAACAGCAAATGACACTCAAGCCATCTTGGTTCATCAGATGCCATGTGGCAGCTTTCTGAAATGACTTGCTTCAATTTTCAAACTAATTGGAGGTTCAAACTGTCACTGGAAAGAAGAAATTTCTGTTCTGCACATGGAGAAGCAATTATTATTTTTTTCCAAATGGTTTTAGTGGCATGAAAGCTGTACAAGTCATTTGGATTGTGACAGCTATAATTCTTAGAGAACCCATTAGCTCTTATTGTGAGACATCCTCCCTTTTTTTTAAATTTTTTTTTCTCCTTTCAGAAGATGTCCATAACAGTTTGTGGCATTCTGGCTGAATCAGACTTATCTCTAAGTGAGAGTGTTAGCAGGCATTTTTCAAAGGCTTTTTTTTCCCCTGAGAATGTGACCTTTAACACAGGCTCCTCATTAACTGCAGTCATTTAACATGAAATGCCAGTAGCAGGGCATTTTTTTCCAGTTACCATAGCAATATCATAGGATATCAGATGGTGTCAATAAACAAAACTCCACTGAAACATTATAATTTTTAAGCCACCTCTATTAAGACAGTTTCATTTATCTAAGATCAGGTGATAATGAGTTCAGCTTGTATTTTTGTACCTTCATGTGACATTTGGTTGGTTTGAGCATGTGTGGCCCTTCTATTGCTTGCCTACACATCCTCCTACTCCCCTCAAGGACTGCTGTGCTAAAGTGGGTTCGTGCAAACTCATCACTCCCCTGCCTTTTGGCCACCTGCAATCTCTGCAGATCTCCGGCAGGGAGTGTGGTGATGAGGGGATACATTTAATAAGCCCTTTATTTCCCCCTGCCACTTGGCATTTTATCTGTTCTTTTAACCTGATGTTCAAGTTTCTAAGTTCTTTTAACCTGATGAAGAACTAGCTGTCTGACCATTCCTCCAGCCCTCATATCTCACCAGACCTCCAGGATTCTTTACCCTTATCATGACTTTACTTGTCTGTTTTGGTGTTTATTTTGGTGCAAGACCACAGACCTGCTTTTCCTTCTGGCATATAAAAGAGCAGATAAAAATACCTGTATAGTTCTCCATGTAATTTTCTCCTTCCAGCCTCAGTGAATTACCATCAGGAAAAAGTTTGAAAGAGTTTGAGCCAACACATCCTCAGCATAGGCCATCTGACAGTGACAATTCCTATATTGGAAAAGCTGTGCAAACATTTACACAAGTGACCTCACTTGTTTTATGAATATTTTCTTTGCCCACTGGCTGCATCTCATCATACTTAGGGTCTCATGGAAACAGAACTAATTACAGCAACTCACAAAATCCAGTGTAAATCTCACATTTCAATGCAAGCATCCAGCACATGGATACAAAACCACAAACAGAATTTACACTACTACAAAGAAACAGGGGCATTTAATTTTGATCTTCTGATGTTCATGAAGCTTGGGAAAAAAGAAGTCACTGAATAACTCAAACTGATACATGAGCTCTTTATAGACGCTAGGTGTTCTTTAGGAGAAAGTGTTTTCCTCCCACTGTCATAAGGCAATACCATGCTCAGAAATCCTAATTAGTGATGGGCCATGAGGCAGTCTCAGTATAATTTTGTGTCCACCTACTCTGCAAAATCGTGATGCTGAGATCATTTCTAGACTTTTCAGCAGTAGTCCAAAACATTAGAATTGTGTGCAGATGCACATTATTGCCCATGTTTCTACTATTTTCCCACCTGATCTACTTCATTTTCTGTATTCTAGATGTCACATTTTCAGCTCATGGGAAAGGTATAGTTGCTTTTTACACTATTTGCATGTTCCTCTTGAATATATGGGACAGTCTCCACTCTGAGACAGATTTTATTTACCAGCTTTTGTTTCCTTACAAATCAAAAATTTCCTTTTAAGAACTTTAAGTCTATCGAAGTACTACCCGAATGGGAAAGTTTTGTCCATTTACAAAAATAAAATGCTTCAGTTTTGTATTCTGGAAGTCTGTCTCATTGTCCACCAACGTAAACAGGGAAGAACTTAAAGTCTACTTGTTCAGAAGTGTGCATGACTGTAATACAATGGGGCACAGCACACAGCAATTTTAATGAAATCTTCACCCTGCAGCAGGAAAGAAATCCTAATAGTTATTGCTATTAGGACTTGGGGTTAGAAATTTTTAAAAAGCCCATTTCCAAGTTAGTCTCTAGATCCCCCATGCATACTTCTTGCCTGTAGATACATATATATAAACAAGTATCAATAACAAGCAAATTACCAAACAGATAAAGTGTAGTCAAAACACTCTGTTACTGTATAATTTGATCCAGAGAAATATTTTGAATTCAGTTCAAGTGGTCACAAGTGGTTTGTGTTTCTGCAGAGAAGTACAACATTAGGCCTTTAGAAAGCCTCCCTACTGAAAGGCTTAATAAATTCATAGTCTGAACTCAAGCTGAATGAAATACTAAACAAATTGTTCTTTCTACAGACAGATTAGAATTTTTAATCTGCTCTTGTGCAAGCAAATTTGCGAAAGTGAGGGGGTTTTTTGTTAATATCTGCTAAACTGAAAAAGAAATAAGTTGCACTTGAGATTTTAGAGACATAGAGTAATCCAGGGCAGCCCTGAAAACTGATCTTCAGTTGTAGTTG
>VRYO01001865.1:4783396-4921797 GCA_009812075.1 Sialia sialis
TGAATAAACATACCCTTTCTAACTTTAAACTGTTAGAGAGTCTTTTCTCCGTCACAGTTGAGTATCCGTGTTAGACCAATACTCATATTTTGGCAAATCCACAGCTCTACGCTCTGGTAGACCAGACATCATGGCATGAACCAGGAAAAAAACTTTTTGGGCCTAGAAGAATCTGGTTCACTGTAAGAAACTCTAAGTCTGATTGGAGGTGCCTGCCCTGCCTACAGCCACTAAACTCTGCCACAGTGTAATTCATGAACAGACAAACAAACAAAGAAAAGAAAGCTCTGCTAGAAGTAGCTATAGGTGCTGTTAAATGTCATTGATTGCTGCACCTAATAAGGCACTTGTTTCTGAATATTTCTGTGTCTGCTTGAGCTTTGAGTCCAGGCACCTCTAAATTGAGTTATTTTCTTAATATTTGTGAATTGGAGTGTGATAATTAATTGCTGAACAGTTTGGAAGAAACAAGCTGAGCAATTTCTTAAGATCAAAGTAGAGTGATGGCAGGAGAAAGGGCAAAGATTCAAACCCACATCTCAAACATTAAGCCACAGCTTAAATTATAAAGATTTTTCTTTTTCCCTATTAAGAGAAATCACTTTCCCCCTCAATTTAGGACAGTCTGAATTTTATGTTACATTTAAAATTAATCTTGACCTTTCACATTACACTGGAAAAACATGCATTCTCCTCAATTTACAGCACTTATCTTCTCAGGGTGGAATGAAATTCTATTAGAATTTACAAGCAAGCCATTAATTAGTTTAGGACTGAAAATTAATTTTAAGTTATGTCTTTTAAGAAATTTAGCATCTGTGCGACTGTTTCGTTTTTGTTTTTTTTTTACTGAAGGTTCTTAGTTCTCTTAGAGAGTAACCAAATTTCTTCAAACTATTCAGACCATTAAAGATAATTGAAAGTGTGTGTGGAAGTTATATTTAAAGTAGAAATTAGCTCGCAATTAAATGAAATTATTGATGATAATTTCTTGACTGTGTAATGATAGGTTTTAGGAAATACATAATGTCTCGGTAATGTTTTATTTTTTACCCTTAAGTTAGTCTCAGCCTTAACACTATCTTAGCTTTATGTGAGTGGTAATTGGCACTCACGGGGAATTTGAAGTGCATCATCCTGTTGGATTTGCTCCAGATCCTTCTGTCTTTCCCAGAAATGATCGCAGTGCTTATTTTGGGGTTTGGAGTAAAGGTGGATTCAAATCCAAAATACTCCCTCCTGTCCTTTCCTCACCTAAGCAGCTCTGGGATGCAAGGCCCGAGGTTTTGCTAGGAGGAAACATGGGCTGGATTTATTTCAAGTACCTTAACAACAAAATATTCTGTTCCTCTGTAAGCATAAGCTTGGATGGATTGCTTCCTTGACAGGGTCTACACTCAGGGTGCTGACAGTTCTCTCTTGTCCTGCCCTACAACCTTGGATTTACAGCATCAGGGTTCAGAACCCATCCCTGAGCTCACTCAAGGTTCTGTGCCTTAAAGCATGTGACTGTCATCCAGCCAAACCCCTCAGGAGGCCGAGCCCATTTGGCCTCCTGGCACACAGTGCAAACCAGGACTTTTCAGCTTGTCATGCTGAAATGATCTTTTGTGGGTAACCATGGAGGACCTGCCCCAGACAAAACAGAGCATGTCTGCTGCTGTGTGCTTCACAAGCCCTCCACTGGATGAGAAACAGAGGATTAGGATGAGTCTGGCTGCTCCCATGGAAAGCTGGAATGGAGCTTTTTGCCATCTAAGATGTACAGGTGGAGGAAAAGCAGGAGCTGCTGCTCTCTTGCTTCCCCCAACACCACAGAAACATTTTCTCAGGACACAGGGGCTATTAAGTGCACAAATTTTCTTTGAGATGAGGAGGTTCCGTTAATTGGCATGACGGATGCACAGAAGTTTCTGCTGGCAATTCTGACTACTGACAACTATTTCCAATATCACATTACCGTTCCCTTCTTGCCCACAATACTGGCTTCAACTGGGTCAAGAGAAGATGGCCTCTAACCGAAATTTTAAATTTGGAGTTGTTTACATTTCACATACTTGAAATGCTCCAATGGCATAGCTCACATCCCTGTTAAAGTTGAATAAAAGCCAAGGCCCACACTGTTGTCAGCACAGGTATGTTTTACAAGACCCACATCCCCTTGCAGCCATGCTGTGTGTCATAAAATGTCAAATACAGCCTCTCTGACTGTTAGATGCATTATCCTTATTGCAGTGGAGTGCCTTAGAAGCCACTGTGCAAAGCACCTCCCAAGCTTTCATGGATTATTGTGCCCATGAAGATGGAGCACTGAATGATAAAGCACTGAAAATGGAGATAATTTGTATCTTTACCTCAAAATGCTGTGCCAGTGAAAATAACACATTTACAGTAGAGCTGAACCTTTCTCTGTGAGA
This sequence comes from Sialia sialis, assembly GCA_009812075.1. NCBI lineage: Eukaryota > Metazoa > Chordata > Aves > Passeriformes > Turdidae > Sialia > Sialia sialis. Next base: position 4,785,814 of record VRYO01001865.1, read on the forward strand.
ATTAAACTTAGCATCAGAAGGTTTTGGGCTAATGGAAGACTTGTCCCAAGTCAAAAAATGCTCTTCTTTCCAATAAAGTATAACAATGGTAACAAGTGGAGTGAATATTTTGTGAGGGTGGGACAAAGATTAAGGGTAGTTTAATTAAGACATGTAGACCAAGCAATTCGCCTCAGTTCTCTCTAAAGACAGTGATGAAAGCTCATTATGAGAGGAAAAGGAGAACACAAACACCAGGGAAATAGAAATTGTTATATTCAGAATGTATAGGAAGCACTAAAGTTTCAATGATTGTATGGGATGCTCAGGTGTTCACCATCTCACATCACACACTTCTCTTCCACTGCTCATACCTGCAGCTCTCAAGAGTTGAAGGTCCCCCATGGGGACCCTGAGGTGGATTGTGGCAACACCAGAACAACCCAGCTCTGACTCTATTTTTGCTATTTCCTCACCACCCTTTGGAGCTGGATGGCCTCCAGTGTAAACACAGGTAGGGGAATCATGCATTCCCTTATTTTTTTATGCACAGTTCTGAACACCTGCTTGTGGCTGACACTGCAGGGGCAGTGCACAGGGGAAGGACTTCGTCCTTAAACTGAGGTGTGCTGTGACTTGTGGCTTTCAATGGGACAACATAAAGCAAAGTAATCTATCTCCAGACAAAAGGTGTCAGATTCTGAATTTAGGGAGTTAATCTGTGGTGGGCTGACATGAGATATACAGAGAAATAACAGAATAGTGGAGAAACTCCCTTGAGACTAAATGTAGGATGGATGGTTGCATCAAGTATATTATACAGTGTCTTATCTAGATTCCTGTCACACCTGTGAGCACAGTACTTGAAGAAGACTGTAATTGATAGCTTAAAAACTACTAATATGCTGTCAGCTTGCAGCTTCCTTATGCATATCCAGTGCTAAGGAAGGAATTTTCTATAGTCTCAATTTATTTCAAACCAGTAAAATAATCTGGTTTAAGAAATAAGTGCCCATACCAAAATGGTGAAGAAACAACTCAGCTGAAAGTAGTATACAAAATGAATTCCAAAATTAAGACTTCAGCTTTAGAGAAAAGTTGTCAAATTCTCTGAAATTGATCTTGGCTGATGCAGTCCTATCTCCCCAAAATCTGAATTAGTTTTTCAGTGAGCAAAACCAATTTCTAATTAATCTGATGAAAAACTTCTGAGAGGCTGGTTCCCTAGAACCATACAATTTAATGCTATATCCTTGATCTGAAAACAGGGACACATTTGAACTTATGACATTGGATAAATCACCTCTAGCCAGTGAAAGATCTTTGGGCATTGTGTTGTATTTTTATACGTCTTCTGTGTTAACACTATGGATTCATATTTGCAAGAAGACTAAAACTATACAGTAATTTCACACTGATAAGCCGCACCTATTTCACTGAAGAATCGAGCCGATCCTGGAAGTGCTGCTAATCACCAAGTGCGGCTTATTTATGGACAAATTCTGGCAAAATGCCAACCCAGAAGTGTGAGCCAGACGGGGAGGGAGCTGCCGCGGAGCTGCTGGAGTGCAGGCAGCGAGCCACTGCCAGCTTTGCACTGCCAGCCCGCCGAGCTGCATTCGTGCGGCCAGCCCACCTTTGCCAGCTTCACTGCTTTTTCGCGCAGCCAGCCTGCCTTCGAGCTGGCTTCGCCACTTTTTCGTGCAGCCCGCCTTTGCCACCTTCGAGCTGGCTTTGCTGTTTCTTCCCATGACCAGCCCATCTTCGCCGTATTTTCCCGCGGCCAGCCCGCCTTCGCCAGCTTCACCGCTTTTTCCCTGCAACCAGCCCGCCCTCACCAGCTTCGCTGCTTTTTTGCGCAGCCAGCCCGCCTTCGCCACCTTTGAGCTGAGCCAGCCAAGCTGCCACTTTTGAGCAGTGTGGGGAGCCGCAGCAGCCAGTGCCGGAGGCAGGAGTGCCAGGGCCCGCGGCACAGGGAGGGTACCTGAGGCTGCATTTAAAGGCTTCACTGGTCTGTTAAAACTGTTTGCAAATTGAGCACCTGAAAACAAACCCCGTGCTCGCGTGATTCTGTTACTAACTCATTACTTTGTTGCACATGGATCCACACTTTAAAAAAAAAGTGTGGCTTATCACCCGGTGCGGCTTATTTATAGACAAATTCCATGGTCTTCCTGGCTACCCAGAAGTGTAGCTTATAACCAGGCTTATAAGTGTGAAATTACTGTACATTTGAAATAAATGAAGAAGCCTGACAAAGAAAGAAGTCTGAAAGGCTGTCTGAGAACCTTTCAGAGTCTTCAGAAAAACTGTAAATATTGCTAGGCCTACTACTGAACTGTGTTAGTTAATAACACTGGTTGAGCTTTTTCACTTTGGTGGTATGATATCCATAGGTCCTTAACACCTATTCCATCTGATGCAGGACCTTTTTTTTTGCCACAAAAAGACCATGCTATGAAAGCCCAACATCTAATGTGAATCAGTTCAGAGTTTAGAGCTGGATACCATGATCTAAATCTACCTCAGGAAGATGGTAAAAGCAACATTGGTTTAGAAGTACAAAGCAAAAAGCAAAGGGGGTTCCCACAAGGCTGTCAGTACAGCTGAACTCACATTTCACTTGCTCTGAGACCTCACAGTTTGGTACAAGGCTAAATAGACAGCTAAATCTGGTGACAGCTTACAAAAGCCAGCAGGTTCTAAGCATCCTCCTTTATATTGCAAAAACAACACGAAGGCAAAAATAAGTTCTGGTATCAGAAACAATCAGCTCATCCTTTCTATTCTTTCTAACTCATATAGGACATTCCTAACAAAAACTTGGGAGATATATTTCTGGGTCATGTGTAGGGGCTGTTTTCTCATCTGAAATAAATCAGTGTGGTTGCCCAAATGTCATTATTACATGCAGAGGCAGAAAAGGGTCCTGTGATTCTCCATAACAGGACATAAAACTTTTTGTTTATGCTGCAGTGTAAGCATTTGGTTATAGGGAAACGAGGGAGTATATGCTGTAAAACTAAATATACTCTATACCAACAAAGAATCATAGCCAGTGTCAGCAGCAGCTGATGTCCAATTTGTGTCTTCAAGTAATCTAGAGATGTATGTATCTGGCCTTAGGTGTGCTTCTGGCTGAAAAACATCTCTGATCACTGCTTTGGATAGGACTGGCAGAAGATTGCTTAAAAATGTTGCAGAAAACTCAACAGAAAATAATAACTGTGGATGGCAACTTCTTTTCCTCATTACTGCAGGCCTGAACCTTTATTTAACTCAGTGTCAGATTTATGAATAAAGTTGATTCTGAAAGGGTAGTTCTACTACACCAAGTGGCTGCACAGTAATGCAAACTGCAATAAATTCATGCAAAAATACAATTCTAAGCCATTGGAGCCAGTGGTGAAAAGAATAAAATTAGATACCTGAAGTAAATATTTTTCCTTCCTGAGCTTTTTTCTTCCCTTCCTGTGAGATGCAAGTTTTAGATTTAACTGACAAATAACACCATCAGCAGTGTTACTATTTTTCGGAGATGTTAAATTTGGTTCAAAGCTCGAAGTGCAAGAGCTGGGTTAGTAATTGATGCATGTAGAAAACATTAATCTTGTGAATCTTTCAGTGACAATAATGATGAACAGTAGTTTGTACTCATCATGAGGCCTCCCTAGGAAGGTCCCAAGGATCCTTGACAATCAATAATTAAGTCTAGTTACAGCCTCTGTGCTGCTTAAGAATTTTACTAGCTACTAGAGAGAAGGAAACTGATATAAAGAAAACTTTGTTCCCAAACTTCCCTGTATCCATCCCATCTCTCCTGCCATGTTGTTAGGACACTAGAGAAGGGCATATTCTCAGAAGGTACTATGGATACTAATTTGAAGGAGTAGCACTCTCTGATAGGACAGAGATTTTGTCTCATTTGACCAGATGGAGATTTGAGTGTATGAGCTGATTACCCAGACTTAGTACTGGAGAAAGGTGCTTCTCATGCTGTACTGGTTCTGGCTGGAATATTGTTAATTTTCTTCCTAGTAGAAGATAAAATAATGTAGTTTGGATTTAGTATGAGAATAATGTTAATTATTCCAAGAATAATATTACCAGTATTATAATTTTCTTCCTTTTCTGTAAAACTGTCCTTATCTCAACCCATGAATTTTCTCACTTTTCCAACTCTCTCCCCCATCCTGCTGGGGACAGGGCAGTGAGGGAGTGGCTGTGGGGCTTTGTTGCAGGCTAAGACCATTATATAAACTCAACAGAAACAAGACATTTGAAATGGGCCAGATGGATTAAAGGTTAAAAGTGAATGTTATTCCTCACTGACAACTAATATATCTAGATCAAAACCACAGATATCTAACTTTTACTTATCACACAAAGCAACACAGCTTCCACATACTAAACTCCTTCTGTCTTGAAAGTCATTGTTGCTGTCTGTAATCTTTAGTGGACCTCAAAGTAACCCTAGCTTCCATTACCAGGGAAGAGGAAGATGAAAAAACCACTGAAACACGGACTCGAGTTTTCTAAAACTGAGTTGCTGGGAACTTTTTCTTGGCCCCACTGACACCATAGGAAGTTCTGACACTGACCTTGCTGGGGTCATTAATTCTCAGTGTAGACAGCGTGGATGCCCAGCCCAGTTTAATCCAGATGTACGTAATCTAGCACAGTCTAGCACAGCACATGGCCATCTATCCATTGCCAAAGGGATGTTCCATTATACAAAGAACAGAGATGCAACTTTTATTTTTCGCTTGAAATTTATTAGACAGAAATATGTCACTTCAAGATCAGACAGGTCCCCTCCCAACTCTGGCACTGCTTGTTATTATCAATCCTTTCGAAATCTTCCAACACTCAATTTACCTGCCCCTGCTGAACTGTAATTACAGTAGTTTCACGATTATAAGCCGCACCTTTTTCAATGAAGAATGCAGCCTATACCAGTGGTGTGGCTAATCATCAGGTGCGGCTTATTTTTGGACAAATTCCAGGGAAAGGCCAGACCGGAAGTGCGAGCTGGCCAGGGAGAGAGCTGCCGCGCAGCCGTGGCCGGCCAGGGAGCCACCATGGAGCAGTGGCCAGGCGAGTGGGGGGCAGGTGGGGAGCGGACTTCAGGGGGCGGCAGGGCCACGGGGGAGTGCTGCCACGTGGCGCCACAACTGGGGGCAGCCCGCATGGCCTCGTGCCTGCCCGGCCCCCCGGTTCCCGTGGCGTCTGCGGCTTGGAGCTGGCCCTCGGTGCCGGGAGCCGCCACCACTGCCGAGCAGGCAGGAGCCGCGGCAGCCAGTGAGGGGGCGGGAGTGCCGGGGCCCACGGCATGGGGGGGGCACACCTGGGGCTGTGTTTAAAGGCTTTGCCAGTCTGTGAAAACTGTTTGCAAATTGAGCAACTTGACAGCAAACCCACCATCCCGCGATTCTGTTACTAACTTGTTACTTTGTGCACAGAGATCCTCGCTTAAAAAAAAAAAAAAAAATGCGGCTTATATTCGGGGTGCGAGTTATATATGGACAATTTCCGTTGTGTCCCTGGCTAACCGGATGCGTGGCTTATAATCAGGTGCAGCTTATAATTGTGAAATTACTGTAAGTCAGAAGAAAAATGGTATTTAAAATTTTTAATAATTTCGAAATAGATTTTTTTCAGGTCCAGTACAGAACATAATCTTACAAGGGATTTGATAAAAAAAATCCATCAAGACCAGCCAAACACCTTGCTTGACTCAAGAGTGTCAGTGTGGTTTTCATGGGTCATCCCTGGGTCTAGTATTTTGGCATGGCCTGTCATTAATGTTTCATTGTAGACTCTAAAAGCTGGGAAAGAGCTTATCCTCTGATTCATGATGGCTTCAATGCCTTAGTGTTCAGGGTTTTTTTTTTCTAGCACTTGACCTCACTTTCACCTTCTTTTTCCTTTCTTGGTCACATTCTCCATAGCAAGTCAGGGACTTGCTGCTATCCTTGTTTTGCAAGTGGAGACTTTGAAATGCAGATATCAAAAAGAGAGCAGCAGCACTGAGCATAGATACAGACTCCCCAAGAGTTTCTGTTCCCAGTTCATCTAATAACCCAACAAAATATGCAGAAGGGACTTAAACTAAGTTTACGAAAATTGAGAACCTCACAAAAAAGAAGGTTCTTAATTGACGTGGGAGAATTTGCTAAACCTTTTTTAAGTACCTAATAGCAATTAGAGGCTGTAGGATACTAGTATCTCACAACACCTGACATTTTCTTTCATTCGTTTGCCTCTCTGATGCTGATCTGAAGCAATAATACTAATTTTAAGACAGAAACATCCTTAAGGATAAAAAAGCAGACAAAACATCTACATTATTGTAAGAAATAATGTTACTCTCTAGTTTTACTCTTGAGCAGGAAGAAAAGGAAAGGATTCATGGCAGCTATCAGGACAGGGAGTGAAGGGAATGCTCAGACCTCCTACCTGTGATGTCAAAAGCAAGAGAATTAAGACAACAAATGGCAAGTTACATATGGCTGTGCTTTCAATAAATGAGAAAGGAAGCAAGAAATAAGCTCTCTTCAAAGTATTAATTCCCCTATTGTTGAGTGGGTGGAGAGATGAGAGACTTCTCTTACCTGGGCAGGGTTGTCAGATTTTGCCACTCTACCCAATACATTTTTAGCAGAAAGTGATGCTGTTTTCCCTGTTCTCTCGACCTGAATGACTGTGTTGCCATGTCAGAGAAAACTGTGTGGAAAGAATAGCTTTGATTTCTTATAATTCAGCAAACGTGAGTTTTTGAAAGGAGTCTGATCACTCAGTTTATCTGTTGAACATTACAAGTAGTAGGGGAAGGAAGCAAGTGATGGGTGAAAGAAAAGAAACACAGGGAAGAATAAGGGTAAGAAGAAAAATGAGAAGAGAACATCAGGATGGAGGCTGGCTCTCTGACAGTGCTTTTAGGAGCTTGGGAGACAGGGTTTTCTGAAGAAGACCAGTGGAAATTTCCAGTTTTTATACCATTTTTTAAATCACTGATATTTTGAATGAAAACGTGCTGGGAGTCTGTGCATCAACAAGCTGCAGCAAGAGAAAAATGGAGTATGGCTGTCAAGGTATCCTGTCAAGGTATCCTGCCAGTATCCTGAGAGATTGTTGCAAACCCTTCAGTGAGAAAATATCTACCAAGTTGAAATGCTTGGAGGCTATGGTCAAGATCTGCAGCCTGGACAGCTCACCCAGTCCTAGTCCCAGTGCACAAGAAGTTCTGAACACGCCAGAGGGTTAAGAACCACAGCACCACTGTTCTGTGCTCCTCCTCTCCCTGGGACATCTCAGAGCTGAGGATACCAGCATCAGCAGCCAGGTTTAAATTCATTTGAAATAAGCATGAAAGCTTTCCCCTGAGATATTTGGGTATTCTCCCCAAGGAAAAACAGCTTTTACAAAAAGCTTATGCTTCTTTTGTATACTTCTGCAAAGAATGATCCCTTTCTTGGAGGAGAGAAAGATTTAATGAAAATATGTTTAATGGACAAAACAAGAGCAATTTTTCTAAGCTTGTGTTTGGTCAGAAAGGCTTTTATGGATGTTTACCTTCTTGGCAGCTGGCAAATACACTGAACAACTTTATGAGAAATTAAATTCTAAATGTCTACAGATTTAATATTTCTGCTGCTGTTATCAAACTGTGATTCCAGGCCAACTTGATGTGATAAGAGTTTTTACTTCATAAGGAGTATTGTTATATTGTTTGGGGGGGATTTCTGTTTAGACTGTTGTCAGCCAGGAATATAATGTCAAGGGAATTTAAATTAAGAAGAAACATACTTGCACAGGGATTAAGATGGGGATAGGAGGAGAAAATGTTGAGGAGAAATAGAGTTAATAACTGCATCTATATTAGTGTTTGTGATTGAAGGCTAAAGTTACACTTCCCAGCTCTACAAAAAACAAGACAAGGAAAGAAATAGGAAAGATTGGCAATAAGGCAATGACAGACCAAGAAAGCAAGATAAACACAAAGAGGTACAAGTACAATTTCTTTAAAGTAGACTGTCGATTTAGATAATTTGCAGGCATCTGGGCATTGTGGCTATCAACACAAATATCTTAATTGCTTTCCCACAGGTCTTACACAGTAGTGCTTCTTCTTTATCTACTTTTTCTTGAAGGCATCTTGTTGAACCTTTCCTAGCCAATTTTCTTTCTAGCAGTTTGGAATTTTTTGCACTTTTAAAAGTTACTCATCTTCCTATAATCGCTTAATCTAGTAAATGTTTTGTTCTTCATTCAATTGTTGTGGGCAGGGGAGAAGCTCACCTTTGTGTGGTCCATTAATTAGTCTGAATAAATGAGAATGAATTTTCTACAGGTAATGTGTTTGCAATTATTATTTTCTCTGCTTGAAGTTGTGAATACATCACAGAAAGAGTCAGATCACGCTGATCATGGAACCTTATTTATTCTACTGAATAAACAGCCTAACAGAGAAAAATTTGTTAGCTGTAACAAACCCCCACAGAAGAAATATAACACTCCAGTGGAGAAGTGCACACATGAAATGAAATGTCAGTGACTGACATATATTCTGTTTCCTTAAATGCTCTTTGGTTTTGGACCTTGACTGCTGTGAGCTGTGTTCGTCTGAAAAATCCAACTACTCTACTGAGATAAATAAATATGGAAAGATTTCAAAAGGATGTTGGAAGTTTTGTTCTGTTTCTGTTTTCTCTTTGCTTAACAGTGGAATGCTAAAATTTTTGTGTTCAGTAATGCTAGCTCAAACAGATCTTAATTATTTGTTAGTTTTGTATATGCCTGTGAAGAGTGTGGAGTTTATACTTGAATAAAATATACCAGATGAAATCCCCTTTTTCTTCATTTGTTAAATTTTTTCTGTGAAAAAAAACAAGAAAGTGAACATAGGGCAATAAATTTTTTTTCTGTGAAAAAAACCCCAAGAAAGTGAACATAAGGCAATAAAATTTGCCATCCTTAAAAAACAGAAGAAATTAATCAAAATTTTTAGAAATATTCAAGTCTCTACACTAATAGAAACATTCAGTAAGATTATGCCTTCCTGTGTTAGCCCAACATGATGAAAAAAAGATAATTAAACTGTTGAAAAATGTCACAGCATTGCTGCCTGTGTGTTTGCACAGGCAGGGAAATGCAAGGAGCTGTAAAGGGCTCTTGCATATAAATGTTGAATCAGAAAATGTGTGTCTTTACAGTGAAATCATCAGAGGCCGGGGCTGACTGGGAAAAGGATTTCTGTTCTGTGAGCAAGTGCCTCAGTGCTTGTTAAGAGACAGGGATAGCAGATGCTAGAATGCTGAAAATGGTGTTTTGGCAGTGACAGAGTTAGTTTTCCTGCTGGTTGGTACTAACCTAGAAAGGACAGCTCTGCTTCAGCATTTCAAATGAGCTGCACTGCTACTGCTGCCACCCTCTCCTCTTCTCTGAACCAGGCTGACTGTTCTCTCTCTCAGGAATACTCCCATGTCCAACCTTGTCTCATGAAGACCAAGTAAACAGAATTTATGTCAAAATGTCAGTTTTCCTCAGTACTTTCTGCTTTCATATTTGTCTGTTACTCCTTCTTGATACTTTTTGTCAATTTGCATTTCTTGTCTCCCTTGTAAAAATTTTTTAAAAATCTGTTAATTGAAGAAAATAAAAGAAAAAGGGGAGAATGATTTTGAAGCGGACATAATGGGTTTTTTTTCAATGATTGAGAAGACCATAACAGAAAGCCTAATCTTCTTGCCAACAGTTTAACTGTGAGTACAAAACTGTATTTGCAGTGGAGTGGTGTAGTGCAGCAGAATAGTTCATTTCCAAGGGGATGATATTGCAGCAAAAGAGTGTTTCCATCAAATAATGTGTTGCCATAAAACTCAGTGCTACCTGTATGAGCAGCAGCTCATAATAAAAGTAATGGGTGTATAAAGTATTTAAAACATGTTTTGATTTTGAAATGGGTCATGAAAAAATATACGAGAAGTTATGTTCAGCTTCACAACAGTTCTATAACATGAAATGGGATTAATTTAATGGCACATAAAGCCACGTTGCCAGGGATAAGAAATGAAGAACACCACATTCATCCGAAATTTAGGGTCCCAGCTGTGGTTCCCAGGGATTCCCAGGACAGACTGGGTAGTCCTTTTGGCACAAGACAGGTCTCTTGACCCTTGCAGCTTTATTTTAGCCAAGTGGATGCAAAAAATTTTTTTGCTGTCCTTAATCTGATGGGCTTGAATTAGATGCCCTTTCTTCCCATGAAAACCAGTTTACACTTGTGGAGTGCAAGCCCAGAGCATCAAGATGTGACCCAGGAGTTTTCACCTGAAAATGGACTTATGAGGGACCCAGAAATAGCCAAACAGAGGGAGAAAAATTGGCACCTATGTTCTGTAAACGAGGTCCTAAAGATTAATGTTTAATGTATGAACAAAGTATCAGAAAAATAACATAGCCGGCAGTGCCAGTTGTTATCTAAATTACTTAATAGAAAACTTCCAGACTTGCAATGCTCCACTCTGCTTTCTTTTAGACAGACTTTTTGCTGCTTTGAAACAGCTCATAGTCATAGTAAAAGCTTGTTTAATTTTTTCAAGAATTGTTAGTGGAGTCAAAAATTTTGGAACCATTTTATTGTAAAATTATTGTTGGGACTTATTTTCAGTCCCAAAGCATGGCAGAGACCAGATGTGCTCCCTTGAGAATATTTTTGCCAAACTCTAGACAGACAAAACAATCCCTCAAAATCCAAGAGTTTCCGGTGTTGAATTACTATCTTTTTCACTTGGTCCCACTAAAAGAAGGTTTCCTATTTTCAGACCACTTAGAGGTGTATACACGTCCCCTCGAATGCACTCAGCTAATGCACCATTAGCCACTGGTGTAACTACTGAGCATTTGCTGAAGTGCTCTGAAAATATTATACCCAACATTTGCTCTGACAAGGCTTTGGCAGATTCAGTTTGTGCCTTTCAAGCCACTCAGCAAAGGGAAAGAAGCTACCCCCTGTTACATGCAGAACTTACCAGGTCTCAGAGAGCAGAAGTGACTCTGGCTCTCGAGGGACTCATTCTGTCAAACACACACCACTCCATTACCATTTTGATACCACTACTAAGGTGCTGATTAGAGTTTTTAAGCAACTCTTGTGGTTTCAGCATCTGTGACAGGGAGCTTAATTGGTGCAGCAGTGCTGTGTTAAGCAGCTGAAGTGTCCTCAAGGGACTGCCTGGCTCCCAGCTCCCTGTGAAGACAGGAGGAGATCCTCAACAGCTTGTCCACAGTAGCTGATGATCTTATCCCTTATGTTCATGTTTTGTCAAGGCTTATTGCTGTGGGCAAACATGATGTTTCAGCTTCAGCTGTGCCTTCTGAACAGGGCTTCTTGAGCTACTTATGTCTGAATGAAATCTTTTGAAAGGTTTAGCTAAGGACTAAAGAACAGGCTAGAAAATACACAGCCAGTAATACAGCAGCCACACGACAAAAATGCACTAATCCAGTTCAAATACTTTGGCCCTGAAAGCACAGCTGTGATGTCAGATCAGGTCCCACCAGCTGAGGGGGAGCAGTCTGGAGCTGCTGCATGACCCAGCAAGTTCCTGCCCTTATTCCAATGATTTTGTGTCAGGAATAAGGCTGTGACTCCAAATGTGTTGCTGGCTGCATGGTTCAGACATTAGTGTAAATGTAAAATGCACACAAAAATCACTCTAACAGAAAGAAAAAGAAAAAAAAATATTCAGATCAGCTGTAGAACACTTCTGCTCGTATTTATTCTGTCCTGATTTTCCTGAAACCATTCAAAGTGATTTTTCCCAGCCATGAAAAGGTTTTTATATAGATCAGCTGCTTTTTTCACATCCTTGGCTTTCCTAAATCATCAGGCCTTGAGGGCATAGCCCTGTGAGAACAGCTAAATGGGGAAGGTGAGCTCATACACACCATAGAAAGCTCAATACCAATTCCCAGGTAAATAATAGTTGTTGACAATTTCCCATTACTACGCTTTTTCACAACAGGGAATTTATGTGAATTGTCTCTGTGCAATCAAATAAAACCTGCAGTCTTGAGCACTTCGTTAATATTGTCTCTTTGGCACATCATATAGATAAGTAAATTTTTTTTGCAGTAAGGTTCATGTTCCAGAATTATACTCTCACTTACAAAAGTATTTGTAATGTGCCTCTTAAGCAATTGCTGTTCAGCTGATGAGCTCGAGATAAATTACAGCTTTCTGTGCCTTAAAGTTTTTTCTTTCCACAAGAAATAACAGGGCTGAATAATCTTTTCAGAGTCCTAGCTCAGCTTCCATTGCTCTTCATTCTAACCAAGTATTTTAATAAATACTATAATCAAGAAGATACAGGTGGTTTGCACAGTGCAGCCTCTCATAGTATCATATCTCCTTCATGGATAATAAATGCTGACAGGGCCTACAGGCTGTGAGACCCCCAGCTGTTTCTGTGCCCTGGCTTCTTAAGTGTTGCTGGAGCTGACTGCAAACTCTTTCCTGACATGAGATGTGTTCTCTTCTCCAGCAAAGTGCGAACACACAGAGGAAAGAGTGTCTCCTGACACTGCTCTTCAGTGCATCTTCCTTTACTGTTTTACTGTAGTAAAACATTCAGTGAAGCAAGCATCTCAAAGATGGCAAGGAATTCAGACGACAGGCTTCTTCAGACTGAAAAATCAATGTTGCAATGAACAAATTTTCAGAATATTTTCTCTCATCAAAGAGAAAAATTTTTGCTCTGCTTTATTTGTTTATTTTTTTTCAGAAATGTGATGCTCACAGACATTCTGTCATATGCTTGAATTTCTGGATAAAGAGGCAATTTGGAGAGCTGTAATATTTAAGTATTATTTCAAATAACTTGACAACATGAACTTCTAAAACCATGAAATAAAGCAAGATCCAGGGGGGATTATTTTGTCCTTTTACTTTTTTTCTTTCTAATTCAAGATGGCCTCATTTCTCAGCAACCTCAGGACTTGTGATAGCCTGGCTTCTGATCTCTCTCTCTCCTCCATCCAGTAATTTTCTTCATGCCATAATTAATCCTGTGTGGAACTACTACTTTATTGGGTGATGAGCACAAAAGCTTCAGTACTAATTACCAAGATCTCGAATGTTTCACTACAAATCATTCCTACTCTCTGCCAGCAATGAAGAATTTCTTCACTGAAAACAGTATCAGGCATTGGAAGGGCTGCTCAGGGAAGTGATGGAGTCATAATCCCTGGAATTATTCAAGAAATGATTTGATGAGGTACTTAGTGCTGTGGTTCAGTTGATATAGTGATGTTTGGTTGGTCTTGGAGATCTTTTCCAGCCTTCATGATTCTCTGAATCTATGATACCTGCCTTTGTGCCATGCTTCCCATCCTGTTGCTCCCACTTCATAGGTCAGGGTATGGTGTTCAGCCCCCATAGCATGAGGTCCCATAGCAGATCTGTGGGATCAGGGCAAGACCAATGGATGAGCAAATCTGCCCTGCACTAGTTCTTCCCACCTCTGTCTGAAGGATCTGATGTTGGCTGCTCTTAAAAAGAGGGGATGAGCTAGATAAATGCAGCCTGACATATCCTGTGTTCACAGAATACATTGTTTGTTAATGAGCAAAGTTGGATCTGCTGTTTGTTCACTTTTCACAATGATTTATCATTGGAGGATGCATTTTTCATGGAGAATAAAAAACTTGAAAACACCTGAGGCATTTAGACAGGCTCAAATCTCCAAAGAAGCCTTTTTACTTAGATGTTCTGCTAGCTGTATTAAATAGAGTGATAGAGGTAATGGACATTAAATCCTACCACAGGGTGTGCATGCCAGGTTGCCTCCAAGTATTTAGGGAAAACACAAAGTTCAGTTAAATCCAAACTCACTTGTGTCGAGGCAATCCATATACCAGCATGCCACAGACAATGAATCAAAAGTAAAAGGAAAGATCTGATGGTAGTTAAAATTGGGCATTTTTTGCTATGTATTTGCAGTGTGTTTGAGGGTGTTGTGATGGGAGTACCATATAACTTTAGAACGAAAATTGAACTTTTTTGTTGCATTCCACTAACCAACATATGTTTGCTTTCCTTGACCTGTGGACCCTATCTCTTATCTGACCACACCGAGCTGGAAGGAGATCCTATTACTACTCCCTCCCCACCTTTTCCTGAAAGGTATATAAACCTCTGTGTATCATGTGATCGCTCTCTTTCTCCTGGACCTCTTCAAGAATAAAATTTGGAACAAAGCCAGGGGTCCTGAGCCTCCTTTGTCTGCTATGTCCATGACCACCCCCACCCCATCTCTGACTGAGAGCTAGCTGGAAGGTCAGGGATTGGGGAAAGGGGGACAGAGTCACTTTTTCTGACTTTTTGAGAGGCTTTGGCACTGTTTGCATCCCTCTGAATGAGTTGCCTGCTGTATGGACCTGGTACGTGGTCCTACTGGAAAGAGGGGGGTGATATCTCTTCTGAAGGATGATCCAGTGCCCAGAGAAGCTGGTCTTGTGTTCTGGAGGAGGATGGTTGCTTTTCCTTGCAGGGACAGTGTACTAATCCTCTGCTACAAAATCCTCTCTTCTGTGATTTATCCTAAGCTGGCTTTTTCCCCAGGTCAGGCACTCAAGGAAAGGATTTGCCCAGGTTGCACCCTGAATGAGATGAGCAGAATTTGGCAAAGTCATCATCACATTAAAAGTCATCCTGCAAACTGGATTTGTCCTCAGTTTCTTTTGTATCCTGAGGGCTCAGGTCAAGACCACTGAAGTTCCGAAGTGCTTTAAGGAATCCTGGTTTAAGCTATGTTGGTTTGGAAACAGTGCAGGGTCCACATCCTTGTGGAACACCAGCCTGATGATAGGTTAGAGGGTTTGCTTTGAGTTTTGTTCTGAGAGAGTTTGGGAACTGTTTGAAGTACATTCATAGCTCAGGCCAGATCAAGATGCTTTTTGGTGTGTGCACTGTGAGAGCAAATATCAACATTTCTGTACAAAGAAACAAAAAGATTACTTTTACTACAAGAAGTTGCTTCCAGCAGTAGGACACTGGAGATGAAGATATAAGAAGTGTTGTGTTTTGGACATGACTGCATGAGGAAAACTGAGAGCTAGAGCATAAAGGCACAAAGTTTTAGGACTAGAACAGCTGACACAAACTGAAAAAAGGAATACTTCATACCATATGACGTCAGCTCAGATATAAAAGCAATAAAATTACAATGGCATCCCTTCCCTTCAACTCAGTCATCTTTACCTCTTTATTTGGTATTGTCAACAAATTCTCTGAGGGTACACAAAAGAATGTGAAAAATCAAAATATTATGTCAACATTGTTTTAAGTACAACTTTTTTGAATTGTAATAGAATTTCATGCCAATGATGCAGAAAGAAACAGCCAAATCAGTTAAACCGGTGGCACATAACCATTCGCATAAAAATGGGAACCTAGCTGCTCATTCCACTTAACCATGACTCTTTGGAGAAACTGGGAGATCTGGATACTTTAAAAGAAGTCCAGAAGGGCTATGAATAGAGCTATGTGGAGAGACAAGAGCTTTAGAAAAACATGCCTGGTTGAAAAGTATTTGTTCAGCTTAAGCTCATCTGCAGAAGACTTTTGGCTTACTGGACAGTTATGAGAAAGGATGAGGAAAAGGGACTGACTGATCCTGGGAGAAACTGAATACACATCTACCCTTTTCAGGAAGGACTGTCTTTCTCCTTTTCTCTTTTACTATCTAGGTGATAATTAAAATACATCTATACAGAAGAAAACTTATATCTCCCTGAATAAGAGAAGCCTTGAAGTCCTGGAAATTCTTGAAAGTGTTAAACACAAAGCAATTTTTAACTTGTCAGTGCCTATGGAAGGAATAAAGATTGAGCACTTATTTTGGATTTCCTCAAAACTAGTATATTCTTGCAATTATTCAGAAGCCTGAAAAGGATGAGAACCAAAGGTCAGTAAGATCAAAAGTTCAGAGTGTCCTGAAGGGATGAATAGGGATGCTACAAGTGTGTTTAGGGATGGAGTTTTATAGTAAAAATAATGGTAGGGGATGTCTTAGCTGGCACATAGAGTGAGTGTTCTGTGCTGCGACAAAAGCTTGTGGGCCATCCTGAACTGAGAGCCACATAACAGCTGTCACTCTGTATGTCTGGCTGACTGGCTTTTTCAAGACTGAATTAAACAGCCCTTGGTCTGTGCTTCTATTCCTAAACAGCACAAGTATTTATGTGGCAGCTTTCAGACTCATCTCCTGCAGCAGGGGTAGCCTGTAGGCAGGCTCACTGTCATGGGGATGTGCTGTTCATCCCTGCACCAGAGGGAGAACAGCCATGCTCGGGACACTGCACTGAGGCAAAGTGAAATGCAAGACTTACAGTCTTGCCAGTCCTGGTAACCTCTCAGCATGCTACTGCCTATTGACCTGCCGGTGCATTCCAACAGCAGCCAGATGTTAACTCAGGATTTCAGGTGGGTGACCTGCAGGTCATAACCTAGATGTGTGCATTTTTCAGAAATATCCTTCATACGCTCCTGTTTGGTAGGCTGGCAGACTGTCTTTTATTACCACAAATTGCTTGCATGGGTTTTGTTTCAGCTGTTCTGTCATACCAGGAAGTTTTTCTCACCTGGCTCAGGAGGGATGAGAACTCTGAAACAGTCTGTGACAAACATGCAAATAACCTCATCCAGACTTGGATGTGAATTTTCATTTGTCAAAAAGGCAATCTTCTTTCAGACTGGGGCTTTTGCTCTGTCCTTGAAAGAGACGGGAGCTAGTTGCAGAATGCAGATCTGTAGGAAAGTTTTTAACATCCTGCTGTGTGATGGCCTATACCTTGGATTTAATTTCAGGTCACTTTCTAGCACTGGGTATTTAATTTCTCATCTGTCCTATGAGTCCTACTTTACTTTACAATTGTTGATGCCTCTGAAAGCTCCTGCCAACAGTTTGCCATCTGTTTTAAACTAAAACTATTTAGTTTCTCTTGATGTGAGACAAAACCATCTGATACAAAAATATGAACAGTAGGTGGCCAGCTTATCACTTTTTAATGTACATGAAAACTCACAAACAGTATGCAGGGGCTTTGGTAATGTTCACCATCCATAGATCCTTCCAGAGAGCTTCATTCAAGGCTAAGTGCAGCCATCTCCTAGATGCGCAGGATTATGACTCCTCTTCAGCTCAAGAGACTCTTCCTTCATCATCACCACTGTTCACTCAAAATATGTGTGAAACTGTGAGAAAACTTTGTTTTCTTGTTTGAAAGGATTTTTACTTTTCTTAATTTATGAGTCTTGAAAATGTTTGTGCTTTGTGCTCCTGGATGTTCCTTAAGTGTCCCTGGTGTGAGTGGAGAGGGAAATGACTGCTCATTATGTCTCTTATGAGAGAGATGAGGACTGCCAGGTGAAAATAGCAGGAGATGGATTAACAGCAAGAGGTAGTTCTTGTACGTGGCACTCCTGGCCACAGCTTGGCTGCAAATAGTTTAGGGGATTGAAGGAGAGACAGAAAAAGCTAATGAACTATACTGTGAGGTTTTCTTAGACGTAAAAACAACATCCATCTCAAGAAGCTGCAGGCTGGGAAGCACATGGCTGAAATGTTGCTGTATGTTTGAATTCTGATATTCCTCCCTAGAATATCTCTTCTGGCCACTCTCAGGACCCAAAGGTCTTTGGTCAGCATTAACACAGACTAGGGGCATGGGGTGGGATGTTGGAGACAGGGACTGTGGTCTACCTTTGCTATCATCAAGGGGAAGAAAGTTTGCCTTCTGATGAAATGAAAGTGACTTCCATGTGACAAAGAAATATTCACCAAGCCTGCTCAGACTGAAAGCAGCCTTGGTTTTCAAAGGTGCCTTTCATTAATTCAGGCCATTTTCTCAAATTATGTATCTAAAATGGAGGCACCAGTGAATTACTTTATATCAAAAATACACATTTCAGTTGAGATGAATCAACGTGAAGCAACACAGAAATCTATAATGATGCATCATAAGAGCCAAAATCTGTAGGACCTCTGTTTTGTAATGGTGCTGGTTTTTTAGCTGAAATGGTGGCTCACCATTTGAACCACTCCAGCAGTGAGGGAAAAGACCTCAAAGCAGGTCTCAAATAAATTAATTTTGCTGCACCTCTTATGTAGGACTACCAGCTGGTAGAGCTGGAACAAGAGGCAGGACCAAAGTAGAATGTGAAGCAGGTGCTAAGGCAGCCATGGATGGATGAGGAAAAATTAGGAAGCAGTGGCAGAAGGAGCAACTGCATAGAAATTTACCAAGAAACAGAAAGGTCTCCAGAAACTATGCTCAGAGAAAGAATAAATCTATCCTGGAGAATTAGCTGTATAAGAGAAGAGGCAGAGGAGTCTGTAGCCTGTTGCATTGTGCTAAAATGGAAAGGTAACAGTTTGCAAGCCCTCATCACTTAGGAACCAATTCAGACCTGTGGTTCAGCAACATACTGACCTCTGTGTTTCTACCGTACTTTTTAAAGTGATCTAATAACTTTTCAAGAGTTGTCATGGTGGGATTTAGGAGTACACAGCTCAGTACCTCTCAAAGACTCTTCTGCTCCCAAATTAAGCTCTCTTGAAATCTCCCTAGTAACCATTATTTGTAATACAGCTCAATTCTAACAGTCAAATCTTATTTTTTCCCTTTCATTTTAGAAATATTAGTGATCATTTTAGCTGCTTGAAAGATAAAGGACAATGGTACAAATTGTATTTCTTCCAACTTGCTTTTTTGTAATTAGTTTCCAGCCAGCCTTTTTCATCATTCCTAAAATGTAACTGAACCAGTGATAGAGCGAAGAAGGAAAGAAAGGAAAATCAAAGCTAGCTGTGTTTGATCAGTATTGGAGTATATGTCAATCCTAAACCAAACGTTTCCGGCAGCTTCCCAAAAAAGGAATACAAAGAAAGAAATTGTATAAAGGAAAAGTCATCTGCAAATCACTGTTAACAATAATTAGCAGTACAAAACAAGGGATTCTCATGGGAATATGCATCTTCCAAAGATAAGGTAATGGTGCTGTAGCTCTAAGTGATTACATGAATTGATGCCTTTATCACAGCACTTCAGATAAGGCACTGACAAATCAGTGCTGCCACTGGCACTTAGGAGATAGAGGAGCAATTGGTGCAATTTCTTGGACCATTCTCTGGGAACAGATCCTGCACAAGTGTGATGTCGATAAAAAGTTTTGTAATCCAACCTAAAACACACTGGGGGAAAATAAAAATGCCTGTGCAGGATGGGAACCTTTCCTTGCTTTATTGGAGTTTCCACCAGAAAACTGAGAACCAAATTGGACCTGACAACACTGTGACTGTACCTACAAGTTTTAGTATAAGAACAGTTCATAGATTCTAAAGGAAGAGAGAACCACTTCCCAAAGGAGCCAGGGTAGCATCAGAGGTCAGGATTGAAAATGTTTTGACTTAAAACCTTGAATAACACCCCAGGAAACAAAGGGAAGCTTTTTTGTACACTAAGGGAAACTTTCCTTGAAAAGGAAATTTTAGTTTTGAAACAGAGAGAAAGTTTTTACTGGATTTAGGGCTCCAAATTGCTTGTATTTTTCCAAAACATAATATTTTAGTCAGCCTTGTGTTTACGCCTAACTTTGCTGGGTTTCCCATTTGGAAAGAAGATATCTCTTTCCTTAGATCTATGCAGAACAGGCCAGACTTCCAGTTGTCTGCACATCACATGTCCTGCAGCCTGGTTATCCCAGTTCATTCCAGATGAAGTTCAGGTCTAGCACAACCCTATGCAATCCCTATAAAGAGACTCACATATGAAATTGTGTGCATGGAAACATAGGCTGATTCAATGTAAGTAAGGCCCATAAAATTTGTATTGCTAACCACTGTAATGCGAGCTGGATTATTTTCCCTAAATGAAAATTGAAAGAGCCAATTCTACAGTACCTTTTCATTCACTCTCCTGTAGTAGATGAAAAAATAGTTCGTTCTGATGATTGCAGTGTGGAAGACTCTATTTCCAGTAGGTTTACATGTAATGTCTCCAGATGGCCACTCTGTTAACAAAGAGGAATAAAGTAGGAGCTCCCTCAGGATGAGAAGTTCAGCTGTTTGCCAGCTGGATTTTCAAAGCACAGGCTGATCCCAAGATCACCCACCTTTGCCTTGACATGTTCTGTGCTGCACCTCTAAAGCTTGTCATCCCCAGCTGCCCTGCTTGACCTCACTGTGTGTGCATTCAGTATGAAACAGTGTCACGGTCCGCACAATCTGAGCGGGGGTCGTGATGGTTTGTTTGACCACAGGGTGCAAAAGACAACAGCAAGAGACTAAGGTTTTGTTCAGCAACAAGCAGCAAAGCAGTTTATTGAGGGCAAATAACTCAGTTTTGGGGTATGGTAATGGAGAGAGAGAGATACCGGACAGAGAAGAGAGAGGGAAAGAGAGAGAGAGAGGTGACGAGGCAGAGAAGGGAGAGGGGGAGAGAGAGAGAGAGACAAAGAGTGATACAGCTACCAACAGACGGGTTGTCGTCCTCAGATCATCCGTCGATGTCTTCCATCCGCTGGGGAGAAAGAGTTCTCCAAGGGTCTCCTCAGAGGGGGATAATTTTATAGTCCATTTCAAGACGAGTGGCTGCTGGCCAAAAGGTGGGGAGATTTATGGACTGTTGTGTTCATGGGCCTGTGGCTTCGAGAATCAGATTCGAGCATCAGATGCAGGGCAGAACACTACAACCAGTACTCCACTGGAGAGCAGTGTACCGTGGAGGTAGCATTGGCAGGCACAACACAGTCCCTTGACATCCACCTTAGCTAGGCCAGCAATTCCACAGTGAGAGGTGGGGTCCTGAGGGATCTCGAAATCTCAGTCTCTGACGGTGATTGTGAGGCAGATCAGGCAATCTGTGGACCGACTCTTACAAACAGCTTCCTAGAAAACACAAGGAGTTAAAAACCCCCAATTTTCTCATCATGAGCACAATTCAAATTAACAGTTTTGCTGAGGGGATTTGATGAAAACTTCACTCTTAAACTCACGCAACTATTTCTCCCTTCCCAACAGTGAGATCATACTGCAGACTGTTTTTTAATTGTTTTAAACATTAGGAAAAACTAAAACCTGAAATCATGAAGTATAAGGCCATGAGCCTTAGCTGTGCTTTCTTGTTCATACACATTCATGACACAAGTAGTTCAGAAAGGCAGAAAGGCAGTGTGTGGTGCAGGATATTCCACCTAAGCAAAATCAGAACACTTCTGAAAGATTTCCACTTGGTAGTTATGAACTGAATTGTAAGTAGTAATTAGCCAGAAAAAAAAAAATCAACATTTAGGCGGCTGCTCCTAGTCAGATAAAAGTTAAGCACATGCTTGGATTTAATGGGATACCTTGAAAAACCCACTTGTGTCAGCATGAATGCTTATATTATGCATATATTTACATTCAAAAATATATTTACTGTGCAACAGAAAACTTCCCGAAATTCTTTTAAGTAAATTGTGATCCCATGAAGAAATAAAAGTTCTCCATATGATAAAAGTGCTAAAACTCTCACGTGTTTAGATTTGCTGCTAAGGCAGAAAACTGTCTTTCTGCAGTGTCACCACTACATTGAATGCTAAAACTACCATGTAATCACCTTAATTTTCAAAATGTCTGTGGAAGCATCATAGTGAAGACACGTGGGAGGAAAGATCTGATCAGATGAACACTCAGTTCAGAATTTGAAGTCAAACACTTTTTGAAGGTGTGGAGCACAAGGATAAGAAACAATGCCTTACTTAGCACAGATTAATAATTAATAGATGTAATAAAAAAGGGTCCTTGCAGTGGGAGCAGCTGAGAACTGGAGCAAGCTGTGGAATCTCTATCCTTGGATAATTTTGAAACTAATCTCTGCCAGAGAAGACAGGACTCTGCAAAATCTCATTTGATGGAGCTGTGCTTTGAAAAAATTTGAACCCAAGGCCTCCAGAGAGCCTTTTCAACCTGAGTTATTCGGTGATTGAGATGATAACATCAAGTAAGAAAGAAGCAAGTGAAGGGATGTAAGACAATGCAGTAGGAGTGCGTAAAATCAAGGATGAGTTGCTGTGAAGGTGGTGGATTGATGGGCCATAGACTTCATTATCGAGAAGAGCATGAGATAGCTGAAATTATCCCCTTTGTGAAGACTTTGGGTTCCTGAAACTGTGCAGTAAGTGAAAGGTGGGAATTTCTGAAGTACTTAGATGTCATTTGCTGGGATTCATGCCAAGAGACCCTTCAGCCTCTGGGAGCTTCAAATATCTTTAAATGTATTTGGGACTCATTATTCATGTGGGGAGTGCTGGAATGTACCTTGCTCTTAGACTCAGGCACTGGTAAAACATAACTTGAAGTGTAGAAGTAAACTGAAGATTTCTCACTTTGGTTCTGCAACATGAGGTCACGCACAACTAAAAATGATCTTTAGAATGAGTTCAGAGCAAACTTTCACCACCTACAGAGGTGTTTCCCAGGATCATTTGAAATGCTTTTAGGAATGGCCCAAATGTGATCGAAGCGGGGAAAAAAAGAAATTACATTAAACTGTAAGATGTTGAGTAATGGTAAGAAATAATTTTAAGAATTTCACTTGCAGCTTCTGTTTTGGGATCAATTGCTACTGATGATTTAATAGAAGAAAGAAGAAAAGTATTTTTCAGTAGAAAAATATTGGGAGTGTTTTCAAAAACTGAAACCAATATTTTGCTCTGACCTTATTCACATGCCTTTTGATCTACTTAGTCACAGACCAAATCTATACAGGTGTCTATCAAAAGCTGATTTTTAAATAAATCCACCAAATAAACCATCCCAACATGAGCCTAACTAACGAGTATTGCATCATCCAGTTGGGGAAACAAAAGCTGAACTGTGTTACCATGGTAACTGTTCTCTGTTTGACTACACACTTGGGAGTATCACATTTTGATAAAGAATATTTGCATCATTTTTGGCTCAAACAATCCTCTTTTTTCCAGTTTTAAAAAGGAAAGTCCTTATATTTAATGCAAATATGTCAAGAGAAAAGCTGATGCTCCCCTTCTAAAGTGTCCTCAACATCACATGGGGTAGGTTTGGACATAACTAACTGCAAGTGGAATGTGGAGGAATGACATGCCAAAAATTTTTAACATAATTTCTAATCATGCCTTGTGCCAATCTCTCAGTCCTGCCAGTGTAAGCTAATGATCCTGGGGATGGGATTTGATGTACTCTGGCACCTGAAAGAAATTCTGTATAGTTTTTGGAAATAAAAATATGAGAATTCTTAATAGAATTTACCAACTCCAGGATATCACTTGCTGAAGGCTGTTTGACAACAAAAATCAGTGAATGCTCCAGGAGAGAATGATAGCCTTATCCAGAGAGGAGACAAAACATCCAATTCCCAGACCTATTCCCACCTGTGTTTGACTGTGAGCAAACTTTCCTCCTTTTTTATTTTCTCTCTCTTACAGCAGTCCATCCTCTTGCTCACTTGACCACTGAATGGTCAGATGCCTACCAAAACTGTGTGCCTGGATGAAATAGTCATGAACCATGCATGACCCATGCAGACAGGTTATTGAATCTGAAATCTGCTCATTCAAGTGGACATACTGGGTAGCAGAGAGCTGCAGAGCTGACTTGAAATCAGGAAGAGAGCCTGGACCAGAACTAACTTCTCTGGAGATGTAATCCCTGTACTGCACAGCCCTGGACACCGGTCAGGATTCAAGCACCTGTCCAAAAATGGAGTTGCTGTTTCTGAAGGGGAAGCTATGCTTGTGTTCAAAACCACATTTATCTCCTTTTTGCTTAATCCTGGAGCTTTGTGTTTAGTCCAGCAGCAATAACATATCCCAACATTTGACTAACTGGGAAGCCCTGGAAGGACTCAAGTATCACTTGCCAGAAGAACACCCTGATCTTGATGTGACTCAAGACTGCATGCAAAGATGACAAGGATACTAGGTATGTCTGCCTTGCAAGCTATCAACTTTTTCTCAGCATAGCTGTAGCCACTGTGTACACCTGAAAAAGAAATCAGGAATTCTCATCAGTTGAATATCAGTTCTGCAAGGTTGTCTTACTCTGGTTTCTCACCTGGTCTCTGTCACAAGCAGACTGGCTCCACATTTTGTGTGCTGACTCCTAAATTTTGACTCCAACTCTAGTGGTGACAGCTTCTGGGGAAATGGGAGCCACTGCGCTGCCACGGCAAGTGTGGGAGACTTCAATAAACCACATTTCCTCTAACCCTACCTCTCATCTTGTCTACATTAGACACCAAACTGGGAAGCTCTCCACAGTTAAAAAAGCATAAACACTTAAGAACCATCTGAATATAGCTGCTAGCATCTAATAAAATTGCAAAGGAGTAGATAGTTGATGCATAGCTGATAAAAACAAGAACTGGAACAGAGCACTACAATGAGAAGAGCCATATCTGGTTCCACTTCCAAAGCTTAAAGAATTCTGAATATATCAAACTGTGGGACATTACCTGGCTTATCTAAGATAAGATAAGATAAGATAAGATAAGATAAGATAAGATACCCAGCAAGATACCCTGGGCGTTCACCTTATTGCCTAATTGTCCAGACTGGTGAAAATAGATGTCCAGGTTTCTGTCTGTGAATACACGTGTGGCTACATTTGCTCCTGGTGTGCAGCCAGCCTGAAACATTTTCTTGCTGAGCACCACAGGGCCCCTGGAACACAGGCTACCAGCTGCACCCTGGGGAACCACTGCCATGTGCTCCATCCTGCCCCAGAGACTTGTATCCCTAATCCAGCTATCCTGACAGCAATTATGCTCTGAAGCAGGAATTTCTGGGAAGAGCTTGTGGTAAAAACTGAAAAGGAATCTGAGTGCTGGTTCTTGCCTCTGTTCCCTTGCTGTGGGCATCCTTGCTGTCCTCTTGCCATCTTGATGACTGCAGTGTCCAGGCTTTCTGTACCACATGTGGCCTGACTGTCCCTCTCACTGCTGGGGCCCTTGACAGAAGATTGTGTTTTAGGCAAGTCCATGCATCCAGAGGAAGTGAGTGGTTCCTTACTCAGCTACAGTATTGCCCCTTTGTGTGTGACTTTCAGCATTATACCTTCAGCAGAGCACTTAAACACTAGTCTACACTTGATTTGGCAGCTGAAGCTACTTTTGTTTTTTTAATTCTTTTTTTAAAAAACCCAAAGATCTATTTGGCAATACAGAAAAATGTCCAAGAATTTTTCTCAGGTCTGTTGAGTCGTTCCTGTAAAAATAAAGTAGAAAAACTTTTTAAACCAATGCCTCTTGTGTCATTTTTTTAAGCGAAATGTGCATATTTTCCTATTTAGACACATTTTATCTCATAGAGTAAGAGAGAAAAGTCTAGTGGAATGTCCGGCTTGGAGCATCAAGCGGTAACTGTCTCCAAACAAGCAAGAAGGAAAGCCTGGCTAACTCTGAGGCTGCCCCAAAATGACATCTTTTCAGCTTTTTTTCCCTTGATGATATAAACATACAAAAGCATGTCACCCTATCATCTGGTAGGATATTGAATAGTCCTGAAAAATATCACAGGTAAATTTTTTTCAAAGTAGTTCCTTCCAAGTGTATCTGACAAAAACTTTTTTACATCTGGCTGTTTTCTAAGGCACATGTAAAAGTTTTCTTTTGAAAATCTCTCCTTCAGCCCTAAAAGAAAGAACTAACCACTCAGCCAGAATCAGAACTACTTGTTCTGAAATACACAGCAAAAGAATGCTGGATTAACCATTTGGTATTTTGAAATCATGACTAACAGCCTCACCAAGACTTCTTAGGACTGATAAAAAATTTATTTTCCATTTAAATTGGATCCCTGCTCATTATCTCATTTCTCCTCATTGTCACTGTGCAACAGATATTTTGCCTGTTGAGGCAAATCCATCAGCTCCTGGTGCTGCTCATCTTCACCCTCATTCACCAGGCTCACGGTGACTCAGTACTGAGTTATCCTGAATGTAAACAAAGTCTCTTCCATCCTGTGTGTTGATGAATTTCCCTGATATGCTGATGGTGTGTTATCTTTCTAGTCACTGTGGCAAGTCACATGGTTCTATGTGCTGTGTCTGTAACACCAGCCTGTTCCCACAAGCACTGATGACAGCCAGGAGCAGGGAACCTGTTTGCATTAAATCAGGCGTGTGTTGAAGTTGAAGTCTGTCACTTCAAATGACTCTGGCTCTTGGTGCTCTCTTCTTCATTGAGTGTCTGTTTGAAAAAATTATTGGTCTTGCAGGTGTTACACCGTGATACATCAATGAACGGATTCCAGTTCTGCTGGTTTTACCATATGACAGTTTTTGGGGCCACAAAAAGTTTTTGCCTTCAAAGTAGCTGTTAACCACAACGGCCTGCATGCCATTTTTGTTTTTGAGATATACTTGTCCTGCATGGCTATAATTTTCATGAGCAGATGAGGAAAGATCAAGCAAGCGGAACATAAGGTGAGGATGTTAATCTAGGGGGGAAGCCAACATTCAGTCTTTGTTCCAGGAAATGCTTTTTTTGCAAATTGAATAAGACTGAGAGAAATGCAGAACAGGAAGGATCCTTCTCTCTTTAATTTCAAGGTCTCTTTTGGTATGCCGAATGGTCTGGTCCAGATAATATTCTCTAGTGCAGCATCACCCTGTGGGAGGCCTAAATTCTGCATGCAGACAGAACCCAAGAGGACTGAGCATTAGGTGGATGAAGGGACTGACAGCTATAGAGAAGCCTGGAGTTTGTCACTGGTCACTAGGTGATGTATGTAGGGAGTAGGTGAGTATTAGAGGCAAACAAATCAGAAGATATAGAAAAGTTATTCCTGTTTTTTTAAAACCTTGGCCTTCTTAGTATCTTCCAATTATTCTGATTTTCCCAAGCTGTGATTCTTGGGCATATTTGTTGTACTGTAGAAAGTGTCCCTGTGCTGTTTCAGCTGTTTCATGTTGTGCCCTGGCTTCCTGTATGCTCTGAAGTTGTTAGTTGTCATGCTGAGCCTGAGGTCTGCAGACTTTGTATCAGATTCCCTTTATACACTCTAGATGTGGTACATGAATGAGCTAAAGAAGACAGGGAAAATGATATTTTACATTCTAACAGGCTGCAAAATCCAAATCTAGCATGACAGAAACCACAGACTGAAAGTTTGCAAAAATATGGTTCCTTGAAACATCTCATGACTTCATCTTCAAAAAAACATTCTATACCATATCAGAAAAAATTGTCATCAGATATATGATAACAGATTAACTTTTGCTGACTTCAGTCACAGAGCACTGTGCTCCCCTGAGCTCAGTCTTGCTTTCTTGGCTTCCCTTGGACCTGCAGGAATTGGTTGAGACAAATGAATTTATCTGACTGTTCCCGGTCAGACCATGAGAATGTGTATTAACAGAGGGTGTCATGTTAATCCTCATGTAGTCTTTCCTCAGATAGTGATAGCTCCAAATCAGATTATTGTACAAAAATGTAGTGCTTTGAAATGCTTGTCTACATGGCTTATGTTAATTCCATTATAATGGACCACAATCACACAATTGTGATGGTAATATTTTTCACTTCTGTTGAAGATAACTTGGCAGGGGCCCAGAAAAAATGCTTCTCCAGACACAAAGAGATTCCAGCTCTTACATTCTTGATAAGAATAAGCATTCTACACCCTTCCATAAAAACGAAGCAGTGAAAGATCATTGACACAAGCATTAGAAATGGCTGTAGGTTTGGGGGTGAATGATGTTGGTTGATTTTTTTACAGATGCAACACGTCTTAATGATGTATTAAGGATTTCTTTCATAGGTATGTGAGGGGAAGAAGCCCAGATAGTGAATGAAAATTCTCTTTATGCTGATAGAGAATGAGAAGACTGAAATAACTCATATGGTACCTAGTTAGTCTGAAATAATGTCAAAGGATTATCAAGAGTCATCAATACACCTGAGCAAGGGACAGAATCCAACTTCTTGTGAGCTACACAGAACTTCCACAAGACAATGAATTAATATAGTGTGCAGCAAATAACCCAGTGTATTAAATTAAATGGAGATCAGAATACACAACCTGCTTTTATATTAATGTATGATAGCATGACACTTCATACACTTAAATATTTTGTGACCCCAGTGTCTTTTTTCAAAGCCTTTTCCAAATGAGGAAACTGAGGCAAAGTGAAAATGAGATGACTTGTCCACAGTTGTTCAGCAGTTAATTTCAGGTCCTAGGCCACTGTTGGGACAAAAAGTTTTCTTCTAAAAAAGCCAGGGTATTGCTTTGAAGGACTGTCACAATTTTTACTAAGCTCAAACATTAAAAGACAGCATGCACATACTGAGGGTGCAAGCCCAGGAAAGTCCATGTCCCAAACTGGGCGATGGGAAAGATGAGCTGAGTTTGAGGTTTGGGCCTCTCAATTACAGTAATTTCATGACTATAAGGTGCACCTTAAAGCCTAAAATTTTGATCGAAACCCGGAAGTGCACCTTATAATCCGGTGCACCTTATATATGGGAAAAGTTTGAGTATTGAAGGGATCTCAAAACAATTTCTGTTTCACATTGCGCAGCAACAAACATGAAGCTCGCAATCAAATGACCGTGAGCAGGTGAGAGCGGCGAGCAGCAAGAGTAGCGGGCAGCAAGAACAGCGAGCAGCCCAGGGTCAGGGAGGGCTGCAGGGTGCAGGAGAATGGCAGGAGGGAGTGCCAGGGCCCGTGGTATGGGGAGGGCACCTGGGGCTGCGTTTCAAGGCTAGGCTGATCTGTGAAAAATGTTGGCAAATTGAGCACCTGCCAGTAAACCCCACGATCGCATGATTTCATTACTTTGCAAAAGTTGCCCGTGGATCCTTACTGCAAAAAAAAAAAAAAAAAATTGAGCCTTATAATCTGGTTCATAGTCATGAAATTACTGTGATTGATCAAGCAAGGCATAGAAGAGTTGCATTATACCAAAGGGCGCAAGCAGAAAAGACCAGAAGTTTGAGAGATTTAGAATGAATTGAGTTGAGGTCTATGAGGACTGAATTATTCACTGTCTAAAGATGAAAGTATTTCCTAACCTTCTGTTTGTGATTGCATACCATTGAGCTTACTAGCAAACTTGAAATATGTTAGCGAGAAAGCTGACCTCTTTTGTCATTGATTTAATCATCTGTCTAGCCTTACAGGTCCCCACCAGTTTGCAAAATCACAGTTTTCATATCGTAACTTCTCTGGTCTTTTGCACATTTTGGTTTATCTTTCAAGGATATTCCATGCTTGATTTGATTAAATCAGTGCAAGGAGAATATATATGCTAGTATTATTTTTCTATGAGAAGGCTAAACAATCACCCTGATAAATCCAGGGGAGCCTTGGAATAACACAGAAGCAACTAAGGTTATCCATATTGAAGTCCATGGCTACAGGTCTGCTGTCTGGTGTTTGTGAAAGGCAAGAATGCAGGTAGGGTCTGAGACCAGACAGACTATGACAGTCACAACTCAGGTTACATGTATGCTCAATCAGCTCCTGCTGGAGGGGCTAAGAAACCTTGCTTCCCATAACCTTGCAGCCACACAACTTTACAGTGAAGATTCAGGAAATACAAGGTGGTGTGGTCATGGCACACTCAGCATGTCTATGGCACAGCTGAAATTTTGTGTTTCAGTCTGTGCAAAGGAGTAGCAGATTTCTACTTACTCATTTCTTGCTATGAGGTTTTTATCTTGCCTTCACTGCTGCTCAGTCAAGGTTAGGGACGAGTAGCATCACAGGACTAGAGATGTTATCTTAACCTCTTTGTCCTTCAGTCCTTCTAAAGATGCAGGCCTGGAGGAGTAGAAGAAAAGTGTGATTTGATCTAAAAGATGATGTGAGACGTGCATATATTTCCCTTAGGTCAATGGATGACAGCTTTTTTAGACTATATACATTACAACTGAAATGGAGAGAGGTAATAACACAAAAAAATGGAGAACATATTCTTTTTTGTGCTGCAATTTCATAGTATTTTGCCTGAAACACTGGGTTTCGTGTTACTGTGATCAGATACTGTGTAACTGCACAGCTATTCAAAAACTTCCATCAGTTGCTAGTGGCATCCATAAGAAAAGAGAGCATGTTTTTAGGGCTTTTTTCTTTTTATTGTTATATTTATTAATTTGGTAATCAGAGAGGAAAGCCAGGCCATCTTCCCGCTTGGGCAGATCGGGAATGCTCTAAGCATCCTGGAGATGAAAATTGCCCTTCACCTACACACTGATATTCATCCTGTCTGGAGTCTGTAAGTAAATGTGTTCCTAAACCTAACAGTGACACAGAATAGATGCAATCTGCACCTGGAAATGCCACTGGGAGCCTGGGCCCTTGCTTAGGGAGTGCTGGAGACAATGGATGAGTTATGCAGCAGTGGCTGGGAGGGTGGAGGGGGAAAGAACTTGGAGCTGTTTTCCCCGTTATGTATGTCCAAGCACGTTGGAGATTTTTCTCCTAAAGGCAGAACTCCTCTGATGAGCAGCCAGGGATGGAAACAGCCTTTTCCTTGCTGATTTTCTCTCAAAACTGTGTTTCCTCGCTCTCTAAGAACAAGCACCTTGAGAAGCCTTTAGGAAATGGAAGTAGAATAAAACCCCAGCTCAGCAGGAAATTTTGGGCTGTCAAAATGAAGTTGCTGAAGGGAGGATGCAGCAGACTGAAGGCAGCTCCAAGTGCTGTAGCAGACAGACCCAGCCCAGGACCAGGAACATCCTGCTCAAGGGACAAAATTGGGCTGCGTTTAGCTAGGACTGAGCTCTGGAGAGAGGAAAAGACCATCTGGGATACACCCTAGTGGTGGGATTTTGAATACTTGCC
Organism: Sialia sialis; assembly: GCA_009812075.1. NCBI lineage: Eukaryota > Metazoa > Chordata > Aves > Passeriformes > Turdidae > Sialia > Sialia sialis. Next base: position 4,816,668 of record VRYO01001865.1, read on the forward strand.
TCCAGACTGCCGGAGGACCTGCACACTTTTGTTCTGCTGACAGCCTTTATCTCAAGATTTACCTCTATATAAATACCATGTACATACAGAACACCTTAGTGGAAAAGGACTCTGTGAAATAAAGGAAAATCTTCATGTTCAATAATTTCTTTTGAAACTGTAATTAACACGGGTTCCAGCAGCAAAACTGTGACTATATTAACTTGAGGAAACCAAGACTAAGAAAAAGTAGACATGTATCATTCAGTAATTAAATCAGTTTTCAAAACCTTGAGAAAGTGGCTCTCATAACAATCTCAGAAGGTCAAATACTTCTTCCAATGATTGCAATTACAGGGTAAGGATTTTATGTTACTATTTTTTTATTCTTATATGGTCACTGCTTTTCAGAGTACAAAACAAAAAATTAAAAGCCACAATGAAACAAATCTTCTATGAAATAGAATCATCCTTATTCCTAAAATGGGATAGAAATCTAGATATTTCAAATATTCTGACAAGTCAATTTGCAAATCATTTGCAATTAAGTCTTCTCATAATTTATCTCTAATTTTTATCTCAAATTGGAAATATTATTTTTCTTTTTGTGAAGAAAGTATTCTGAAGAAATGTTGGTTAAGGAATTTCAAAAACTATCAAGTATCTTTTTTCCTCTTTGAAAGACTGAAAAACCTCAGCAATACAAGATATGTGAGTAGTGGGGGTTTTTTTCCCTTCATTTTTTAGCAAAGAAAAGTACCTTTGAAAGAAGTTATAATTATGGATTAGTTTGTAACACTGATCAAATATTCATATTTCAATGTCTTGGTGGCTTTTGTTAAATTTACACCTTAGTGAGCATTGGCTCACAGCCTAGCTCTGTGTAAAATAATCCCCTAAATTATAATCCCTCTTTATTCATTCATGGACTCTTTCAGGCTAAAGGGGTGAAGAGAGAAACTTAATCTCATAAACTTAGGTGATGGTGAACTTTCAAGTTATATCTAAGAAAAAGATAGATGAGAAGTAGTTAAGCAGATCAGGAAAAAACCCAACCAAAGAAACAGAAAAACCCATACCCAGATACTGGATTCCACTTCCACTTCTGGTGAACTGGGAATTCCTTCTTACTGGTTGCTTTAATGTATTTTGCAGATCTCTGTCTTCCTGTGTGGAGAGTATTTATCATGCATTAGTGTTCTAGTGAGGTATTTTTCTGGAATTGCACTGATTCTCATGACTATAATTTTTCAATCAGCTTCTGAAATTTTTCAGTTACTTCTGATCTTCTAACCAGAGACAGAATGCAGGAATAGATTCACTTCAAATCCAAATCTAAAAAGTGCTTCACTTTACTTCTGATGTACAAAGAATGTGAGATGGTGTGAATCAGGAAAAAACAACACACTCCCACCCAAATCAAACCCTTTGTGACAGATTTTCCCCATCTCCTCATTGAGTATTCCTGGTGGAACTGGGAGAGGGATTTACTGATTCAGAATCTGACCCCAAAAAGAGAAGTAAAGAGCAGCTCAAGAAATTCTGACATGAAAGGATGTCTCCTTGCATTTCCTAGGGGTTCTTTAGATGTTACAGCAGATGATTGTAATAAAATTGTAATGTATGTTCCCATAGTAACCACATTTTTCTTAGTTTTGTTCCTGCATACATTTATTAACTTTTTGAGCTTAAATACAATAATAGCAAAATATATCATGTCATTCAAGCCTGACTGAGCAAGAAGGTAAAAAAAATAAATTAAAATATTATAAAAACAAAGGGAGAAGAGGGACAATAACAAGGCAATTTTAGGGATGGGCAGCTCATACAAAAAGAGTTAAACATATAAACTTATGTTATAAAGCATTGTGGACCTCCCACTAAGCATTTCTGATGTGCAAAATTGCCAAAGGATAGTGTGGGAGCAGGACAAACCATTGGTTTTAGGAAGGATGGGATTTCTTACTCTACATTTTGTACATAAACAGCAGTAAATAGAAAGTAGCAAAGTATTCATAGCTTGCTTTTGGACACTTGATAGGTCTAGTAAAAATAATAATTCATTTATAATTTTGAGGGAAATGTAGTGCAGGGCTTTTGCACCCTTCTTTTGATATCTGTAGAGCTTGGTATTATTTTCAGTGCTTTGTAGCATCTAATAGCTGTAATATGAGAGAAAAAGAAAAGTTCCTTCCACTCAGTAGCCCCTAAGTAATGTTGCAGGTAACAACTATAAAGCTGTTTTTCAGTTATTTATCTTTCTTCAACCTGTGGGATTGAATAGTGCTAGAAAAGTGTTTAAATAACTGTTAAAACATTCTGCTTTTGTTTCGTTTTTTTCTTTCCCTCTGAAATCTGAGTTTCCAAAGGCTTTTATATTGTCCTACATGTCAAAGCCAAAATGTAAAAATGAGATATGTTTTCTCTCAGAAATAAGCAAATCTGAAAGCTTTGCTTTTTTTGCGCTGAGTTTACTAACATTCTGTATTTCTTTAAACGTCTCTGCTCAGTTGAAAGGAAACACAAAGTAGAAGCTAAGCCAGAATGCTTTACTGAAGCATGAAACACAAGGCAGTGACATACAGATACTGAAAAAATGTCTCCAAGCTCATAAACAAGACAACTTTCCTTAAAATTTACATATAAATCGGAAAATAAATGTACATTTACCTGATGCAATCTATGAAATTAATCAGGTGAAGAATGCTTCAGGCAGATTATTGTGCCCTTCACTCCAGAAGATGCAAAATTAAGCATAAGAGATATTTAAATACCATGTGTTTGCTGGTGGAGCATTGCTCTATGATGTTTCACTAGAATAAGGGACAAGCATCAGTGATTTACATTGCCCTAAAAGGTACCTCCCATTTTCCTTGTTCTCCTTTCTTCTCTGTGTTCATAACAACACATTCTAACATCATGTGAGTGAGCTGGGGACATGACCTAGAACCAATCCACCTAAACCTCACATTTCTGAATTTCTTCTTAGGTACAGGGTGCAGCAGGACCAGCAGCTTTCCACGCAGTTGCTCAGGAATTAGCAAGTGGTGCTTGGGACTAGGGAAATTAGGAAATGGGTGAGGTCACAGGGAATTGTCCCCCCTTGTCTGGCTGGCAGATTGGCCTTGTGTGACATGCCACAAAATACACCCAATAGCACCACTGAAAGTGGGAAGTTCCAAGCTCTCAAGGACACAGAAGCAGTCTTGAGCTCCTCTGGGTCAGGCCAAATTCATGCTACCTGGCAATTTCAGTTACCTAATTAAATATCTGTGGATGGCACTCTAAATCTTTGTTTTCTGTCGTACTTATGTGTCTTCACATATATATGTGTGTATGTGTGTCTTTGTAGCCATACACATGGCTGCTCAGCCCTACTGTGCTTAGGAAGAAGAAGAAGAAGAAGAAGAAGAAGAAGAAGAAGGAGAAGGAGAAGGAGAAGGAGAAGGAGAAGGAGAAGGAGAAGGAGAAGGAGAAGGAGAAGGAGAAGGAGAAGAAAGAAGAAAAAGAAGAAGAAGAAGAAGAAGAAGAAGAAGAAGAAGAAGAAGAAGAAGAAGAAGAAGAAGAAGAAGAAGAAGAAGAAGAAGAAGAAGAAATTCCTGCTGCAGAATGTTGTATTATAAAAGAGTGTGGAAACACTTATAAATATGTAAATACACATCAGGGGAAAAAAAGCTTCTCATTTATATTTAAGGTTTAAGAATAAGAGCTGAGGAGCTCACATTCTCCCTTAATCTTTCAAGGCAATGCGTCTAGATTTAGTTGAATTTAGGCTTTTATTCCTATTGATTTTCAATCACACACAGGCAAGTGGCATTGTCACACTGCTCACAGTACTAAAACGAGTCATTTTATGTCAGTGGTTTTGTTCTAACCAAGCACCTGTTTCTAGACAAGAAACGAAGTAGTTTACCTACAAAATCTGGTGTGCTGAGCTCCCTAAATAAGACAGACATAAGTAAGCATGTCCAGGTCTCCAGACTTTTTCAAAATCTCACATCATCCTCTGAGCTTCCTGTGAGTTGAAAGGCACTTTACAAAAGCACTTGCACCCCTTGGGACTGACATTGAATCAAAAGGCCAGAGAGCTGGCACACAGCTTGAAAGGTATTAGGCAGAACGCTCTACAGAGCAGAGAGTCAAGGCAGAAAAATTCTGCCTACAGCTGAAGGTACAAACTCCTAGAAACTCATTCTCTTCTGTACTCCTCAGGACAGCCACTATCTACCAGGCAAATTGTGACACAAATCCTGAGCCCCTGAGACTGCAGCTTCACTCCTGTGGCTGATGGTTTGTTACTGTGGCTGGGGGATGAGGAACTTCATCATCACTTTTGCATAGCTGCAATACGACATGAAGATAGAGGGAAAAATGGGGTATCTTCTTCCTGCTTAGCATGTGCAAACACTTTGGTACATCTTTGCAAAACTTTTTTCTGGCTTCTTTTTTTTTCTTTTTAATGTCTCAAGTTGCGTTCCCAGAAGAATGCAGAAAACCAGAAAGCTGCTTCTGTGCCGATAGCAGATAATTGTTTCCAGACCAAAGGTGGTTATACTGTAATTGCAGTCTTTCTGTCAATGAAAGTTTCACATCTTCTAATGAGTAGGTAGACATGCACATAGTTATGTTCCCTGCATAAATATGAGCATTCCTATCCTGCACCCAAACAGGCCAATTAGTTTTGCTATTGTTTTTTTCTCAGCATATATCTCTGGTTTAGTAATGGAGCACCCTTCAGGAAATCCCTCATTTTCTTCATGATTTTTGTTATTGAATCTTTGGTATCACTTGGCAGTAAAACTTAAACCTTTATCCTGCTGTTGATCTGCAGATGCATTTTTTATTCTGATAGTGCCTGCCATGGCAGTGCCATGGATCATGACTATATAGCATGTGCTGCCTTAGCAAGGGACCAGTGGGAAAGACTTGAATCTTGTGGTCCAGGCAGGTGGAAGCAGTGCTGCAAAGTGCCCTTCAAGGCCCACAGGAACCATTCCTGTCCATTTTTATGGGATACAGGTGTTAGAGCACAGGGACAGCACTTTTGCCTTCAGCTGGACAACAAATAATAAACTATAAATAGCTCAACTTCAATACAATTTTTGGGTGGGCAGAAATATATTTAGAGCAGAGGAGAGATTATTTTCAGGAAGTGCTTTGTAATTTGTCTTTGTGGTGGCCAAAAATGTCAAAAAAGTATCCTGTCTAACCAGACAAGGCAGCTTGATAAGGTGCATGGGGCAGGATCCTGAGCCCTCCATTCAGAAGCCCTAATTCTGGGAGAAGGACAGGGTTTGTACAGCCAGCCAATAATTCGGTAGGAGGTCTTGCATGGGGCTAACCTTAACTGATTTGCCCAAAGGCTTTCTAAAAGAATTCTCCAAATAAATAGATCTAAGCAGTCCCATGATCATTACACAACCACCTCTGCAACAAAACACTAATGCTATAAAAGATGAGAAATCAAACAGTACTTCAAAGAGAATTTTCCTCTTCCTCCACAAGAAGACTGTGACTAAAGCTGAGTAAATAATTTATAATTAATTTATAAATGTTGGCTGTTTTCCATTAGTGAAGTGTTCACAACATGAAGACAATTTTCTCAAAGGTCCTCAAAATTATTCACTGAATAATGTCTGCAAATAACCCTTAGTCTTTAACATATTCATAAACACTTTCTTGCAAATCACGGATTCCAGAAAATAGAGCAATTTTGACTGGATATCCCTATCATATGACATATTCCTCTGTGTGGATAAAATTTATGGAATACTGAGGATTTTTGAAGCAAAGTAGGAAATATCCTGTCTCCCTCTTTGATGAATATTCTAGCACATTTACAATTCTGAAACAGAAAATTCTGTTGCAGATAAACTCATTTGCAAATCAAAATAGTGCCCAGTGGAACCACTGGAAGTCCCACCTGTTTTGACTGTCATTTCTGAGATGGTTCCTAAGTTCCAGCTTGATTATGGAGCAAGCCACTCCTCCTATTGTGACAGATAGTGAGGAAAGGGTCAGGAGGATCCACTGATTCTTCCTCCACCTTTGGATAAATCAGAGCTTCCTTAGACTTCAAAGAAACCTTAATACCACTAAGACATGCTACGTCATTCATTTACCCCAGAATGAAATGATCTGGTGAGATATTAAAGGCATGAATTCCTTCATTTCATTAGTGAGAGACAAAGAAAGCTGTTAATGGAGAAAAACAGCTGGGCTTAAATACACCTGTATTTTTTAAAGAGGGGACCCATGCTTGTATAGTAACACCTAGTCAGGCAGAGCAGAAAACTATGTTTTCTCCTTGGACTCTGAGGGTCCAGGCTTTAGAAGGCAGAAGCATTTTGGCTCCTTTCCATATCAGGGAACAGAAAATTATTCCAAGTAAAAACTTGCCTGTCCCTTTCATGCCAGCACAGAGCTCTGCAGATAAGATTGCCCTACTCACCTAATTATCTGTTTATCTGTGCAGCAAAAAAATAAAATTAAAAAAAGGAACAATGAAAAGTGGTTGACTCCTCAGGAGAAGATTCAGGAGATCCTTTGGAAAAGCCAGACCAGCTCTATAACATCCTTTAATCTTACAGCTCACCCAGTCATGTCTGTCCCTGCTTTACAACATTCTTGCTTTGTGACTCTTTCCAAGCTTGCATTAACTTAGTAAAAGTTCCTTTCATAGCCCGTCTGGACGTGTTTGCGTGCTTTGCTTTTCTTTCTTCATCTATGTTCTTTGCAAGTGTTCAAGCGCTTGACTAGAACTTTCACTAAATTAGCTGTTGGGATGGATGCTGCTTTTCTGCACAGAGAATTGTGTCAAAGCTTGGCACAGCCATGGAGAAGTCAGCTTTTGGCTGAAGTTCTTGGTAGTGAAACCTAGTCTGTTCTAATGAGGTGAGGTGGCTACCAGGTAATCATGTAAACCAATCATTTGGGTCACACAAGAAGCTAAGTTGATTGATAAAACTGTGTCCATCTTATTCTGCCACTGTGACAGGCCACCGACCCTTGAAAAAAGGTGAAAAAATCTTAGTAGAGCAGGTGGAAATTTGTGCGGTTTGGTTTTTTTGGGAATTTTGATCAAAAAGACGCCTGTGGCAATGGCATTTCTTCCAATTACCTTTTTTTGCAAAAGTACTAATGTTCCTTTGAATGCCATTAATTTGCCACAACATTAATAATGAAATCATTTCAACAATCATCTTTTGCCCTTTTAAAATGTTTTTGCTTAAAAAATAAATTGGAATAGCTCATTTTATCTCAGCTTTTCATTCCTGTTCTTGGAGAAAGACAGCCTAACAAGGGAAAGGTATTTAAAAAGAAAAAGGAGTAGGTCTTGCCCATTAAAACAAAGTGAGCCATATTTAAAGAACCCTTTATAAATTAAAAACTTCCAAAATGGCAAATCATTTTTGAACTATTCATTTTCTATATGAAGATTAATTGCACTTTTTAACTATCCTTTTTTTTTCTCTTTTGGTGTCAATAATCACATACCAATATCTTTCTTCTTTCTTATAAGTTAAATAAGGAAAAATCATGTTTCTTGTATTTACCTGGCTGTAAAATAGATTTTTCAGAAAGTCCGTGTGCCCTACAGTTTTTAATGTGTATCTGTAACCAGATGAAACAGTTTGGAGCTGCAGGACTGAAGTTATCCAATAGAAATTATTTCTTTTTATATATATAAAGTAATACATATATATGTAAAAAAACATGCATTCTGCAATTTTCTGGGCAGCCTTACAGGTTGTTTTCTTTTTCCACCACAGAATCTCTAAATACTTGCAAGCAGTCCAGGTGGTATCTCCTAGGGATGTAAATAACAAGGGAAGCCTTGGTGACTGCCTCAAGAGGTAAATTGTGTCTTCCTCCTGAGCAGATCAGCAAAACTGCAGTGAGGTGAATTTCTCTGTTACAGAGAAATAGTTTGGCATTTCTTCTCTTCTTTAAGAAGCAGAGTTACAATGCTAATTCTATTTGTTCCAGTCTGCAAACACTAAAATTGTCCACTTTTAACATATCAGTGCCTCTCTAATGGCTCACTGTAGAAGGAGCTGAAACTAACAATTCATCTTCCAGCAATATCCTTTGCAAAGAAAAGAGTTGATGAGGATTCTCAACAACGTAGAAAAGCTTGTCTTTTAAAATACAACTATCTCCCCCTTCCAATTTTCAAGCCAAGTATTTCCTACTGATGATTTCTTATGAGGGTATCATGACTATTTATGAGGTATCATTACATTTATGAGGGTCTCATGAAAGGGGCATTTACTCTTCATCTGCTGTGCTCCTTGCTGAGAGTGTAGGAAAGAAAAAAGGAGCTGGAAAGGGTCCCCCGTCCTATACCCATGTGGATTTCCCCTGCCAGGGATTTAAATGTTGGCATGAATGTGGTGTAACTACAGATTCAGGAAGATGTTCCCAGGTTTGTGTGGTAATGTGCTTACACCTGGGTGACATTTATTACAAGAAAGACATTGAGGAGTGGAGCATGTTCAAAGAAGAGCAACCAAACAGGTGAAGGCTCTGGAGTACAAGTATTATGAAAAGCAGATGAAAGAACTCGTGTAGATTAGTCTAAAGGGAAGGGGCCTCAGAGGAGACCTTATTGCTCTCTACAGCTGTCCAAAAGGAGGTTGTGAAGAGGTGGATGTCATTCTCTTTTCCCTGGAAACAAATGATAGGACGGGAAGAAATGCCTCCAAGTTGCAGCAAGGGAGGTTTCGACTGGATACTAAGACAAATTTATTCACAAATAAAGGTTATCACGCACTGAAATAGGGTGCTCTGGGAAATGGCTGAGTTACCATACCTGGAAGTATTTAAAAGACTCATAAATGGGGCACTTGGAGACATGAACAGTGGACACATGCCATGTTTAAGCTCAGCTCAAAATTTAGCACCACACAGCAACTCACTATTTCTGTCCCTACTCAAGTGGAATTGGGAGGAAAACCAAAGTAAAACATGTAGGTTGAGATAAGAACAATTTAATAGTTGAAAATAAAGTAAAAAACAGTAATAATGGTAACTAATAATGATAATAAAAATTAAAAACAAGAGATGCACACTGCAATTGCTCATCACCCACTGACCAATGCCAGACAGCCCTTCCCCAGTTTAGATCAGCCACTCTTCTGGGTCACTTCCCCAGTTTGTGTACTGGGCATGGCATTCCATGGAGTGGAATACCCCTTTGGTCAGTCACCTGTCCCAGCTGTGCTCCCTCCCAGCTTCTTTTGCAAACCTTGTCACTGGCAGAGCACAGGACAAGGGGGAATAAAAGTCCTTTACTCAAGATAAGCACCACTTAGCAAAAACCCAAAACTTCAGTGTGTTATGAAGGCCATTCTCATTCCGAATCCAAAACACATCACTGCAACAGCTCCTGAGAAAAACTTAGCTCTACCCTGTCTGAAACCAGCACAGCATGGCAGTGACAGCTTAACAGTTGGACTTGGTGACCTTAGAGGTCTTTTTCAGCTGTAATGATTCTATGATTCTATGACTGTAGTCTCCATATTTGTGTGTTTTCATGGGTAGGAACTGAAATTGGTTAAAAATAACCCTGCCAGAAAGCCACATAGCCCAAGTTGTGGCCCCATGCTAGCTAAGCAAGTGATGCAAAATTAATCCCCTGTGTCTTCTTGTCTGGTTTCCTGGGATCGTGCTATTTGTCAGTGCTAATTACAAAGATGGTGATGGTAAATTCATTGAGAGAGAAGAAAGGCAGATGGCATATCATTTAATAAAACATCACTGACTCCTATTTTCTGTAGCTCTTTGTGACTTCATTAGGATTTAAATTTTAAATTATACGTGATCGAATAAACCAGCATGGCGCCTCATTAACAAGGATGTATCTTCAAGTCTCTACCTGAAGGGACAGTTGAGGATTTTTTCTGCTTCATATCCCTTGGTTTAAGAACCTGCTGGTTTGCTTTATCTCTATTTACTTCAAAGTTTCCAGTTGTGTCAATGCAAACTTGGCAACTTGGCAAAATGCAAATTCAAAACTTTTGGCTGATTCCAAACAGTATGCAGGGAGGAAGATGTGGATTTACAAAGCTCTGGCTTACTCAATGGTAGTGTTTAATTAGCCATTAACCAAATATCTCCTTTTGATGCCCAGGACCAGAAAGGAGGGGAAGGCAAACAAAGCTTTGTAGGCTTATAGCTTATTTTGGAAATCAGTGGAAACATATTTAGTCCTTTTCTTAGACACATTCAATAACATTAGTTATGACTCAGATGAGAGATGCTGAGAGCAACAGGGGAGGGTGGGACTGTACATGTTCTCTGTGAAAATCAGGTGCAGGGCAATAATTAAGGCATAATCAGAGTATCTTCCTGCTGCTTTTCAATCACCATTCAGCTAATAATGACTTTATAGATTAAATACCAAGTTGCAACTAAGTTAGGCAAGTGCAACATAAAAGCAATACTGATGTTTAAAGAAATTAGGTAAACAGTCAATGAAGCATAGCATCTCATTCATATTAATCTCCAGCAGAGACCTGGTTGTTCCAGTCACTGATTCAATCATTTGTTTGCCTAAGTATTTTACTTCCCTCTGTGCATTCTCCATTACATTCTTTCCTTCAGCATTCACCCCCTTCCTCTCAGGTGTTCCCAAGGTTAAACACTTAGCCGTCAACCTAGCCCTCTTCTTCATGGCAGTCTCTATATGAAAGGGCTTAAGGAGGAAAAAAAAAGAAAGCTGCAGCTGGAAAGCATGTGCATATGCATATACATGCACACATATACACATATTTATATTAAAAATTATTTGCATTTAGCCATTAACCTCCACCATCTCTATGGCAGAGCTACAACCCTGATAGAGGTTGGCAGCATAGTAAAATGCTTCTGCTTTTGAAGGCTGATAGTTATTCTTGCTGCAGAGCTCCACGGCAGATTGGGCTGTGCTGCCAGGAGAGCAGCTGGAAAATCAAACGTGGTCAAAGCTGGGCAGGCATAGGCCTCCAGCACTGTCCAATTTGTCCTTGCAGTGGCTGTGTAGGGCAATGGGGAGCAGCTCAGAGTGCAGGGCAAGTCTGCATTTGCACATCCCATATGCACAAGCCCCTTGCTGAATGTTGCTCTAATCTAACAGCGTGAAAACAGGCAAATACCAAAATTGGGTAGATGATTGATTGGCATGTTCCTTACTTCTCTTTTCATTATTTTTGCTTCTTCAGTAAATGCACTTGGCAAGTTTGGGCAGGATGTCTTCTTGTCAGTCAGTAGGACTGAGAGCAAGAGTACAAGGTCCTTTAAAAGGATCACAGTTCTTTGAGCAACTGTCAGGGACCAAACTATGGGTATGGAGGCTCAGTTCTGGTGCAGCTCCTGTTATGGGGAGCATCACTTTCCCTCAGTCTGTGCTGCCAATAAGGCTCTGTAATTACAACTCCACACTCTGACAGAGCAGCGGAATCATAAAAAATATTAACTGGCCTTAGCTGTGAATGCCTTTCTTTTGCTGGTTTCGATATGTTGAACTCATGAAGATTTTAACTACAGTCAAAGGATTAGAAAGATTGATGACACTCAAAATAGATGTCATTGAAATGTGAGCAGTTTGAGAAGAATCACAAGTTGTAAGAAAAGATTCGCTCTTTCTGTCATTCTCCTTTTCAGTATCAGTCTTCTTGTATGTGAATTGTACCAGTGAGAATTTTTTTTTTTGCCAAGAGGAAAGAAATTACACATAAACAGAAGAAAGAATGGCATTAAATTAGCAAAGATAAAATATTAATTATGTGAAAATGCAAAGCAGGGAGAGAAATCAATTGTGAGGAAACAGCATAAGAAAAGAACCTCTTAGCCTCGTCAGATGGTTTGTGGCACAAAGCCTTCAATCAGAAATGTGCTGATACTAAATTATCCCTGGATCTGATCTAGCTCTAATAATTGAAAACTCCCACTGCTGGAATAAAACCAGTTTGCTGAATGAACATTAATTTCTCAGACTGGATATTAAGTAGACAAAGCTGTTGCATGCATCTAATCAGATTTGTATTTTTATTCCATGACAACATCCTACAGTGTTGTGATTTAAAACTATCACAGCCTGCCCTGTGACATGCGTCAGTGAGAGTTCCATTTTCTTTAGTGCTTCTGTCTTCACAGCTGCGATTATGAATTCTGAAAGCAGATTTTCAGAAAGACATATTAGAAAAGGTGTGCATATTAAATAATTTGTTTATTTAGTGCTTTATTAACACTACTGGCCCCTAGATTTTGTAGTTGTCTATCAGATAGCTCAGTAGGATTTTGCAAATAAGGCTTGCATGTGAAGAGCACTCTTTACTCCTCTCCTCCTGTTGTTCATGTGTGTGGTTTCACACATCTCTGAAAAAAAAAGGTTGCACACTAGTAGCTGGGGTACCAAGCCTTCTGACCTGACTTTTTCTCTTTCTTTTTCCCCAAAAGGAGAAATATATCCAGTTTGAAAGACAAACTGTGGATTTTGCTTGTGAAATAATATTTAGGAAAAGGGAGTAGAAACAGAACCACAACAGAACAAATTAAAATCTTGCTTAGTGTAAAATTCATTAAACATTTTACCTACAGCGACTCTATTAAAATGTTAAAATAATTAATACTAATGGGGGACTTGTTATTTTTCCTTTTACTCTCCAATAAGTTGTTTTAAACTTTCCTACAATCTTTTGGCTTATTCCCCTGGACTCACTTATTACTTATTCCTTTGGCTTGACCAATGGCTCTTGTTGCCCACTGTGGTCACTGACAACTATCCAGCATCACCACTTAGAGCTGGATTTGTCCTTTGTGTCCTTACTCAGGGCAATAAATATGCACATTTATCAGAACTGATCAGCTTTAAGGTGATAACTTTTAGCACATAGTTATGTGCATATCTAACACCAGGTAGTCTGGCTGGATAATGATTTGAGGCGTGTATTTCAATTACATTATTTCTTGAATGAGACATGAATCTACACTGGAAAGCAGTCAGGAAAACAGGGCATCAAGAAGTACTGCAGCTTAGTGAAACTTCTGCGTTGGAGCTCAATACTTAGGACTACTCTATCAGAAAAACGTCTTCAGTGCTATATTTCTGATTGCCTGGTTCTTTGAGGGAGTTACACACTTGCTACTAATCCTCCTAATATGAGCGGTTGAAACTGGGACTTTATTTCACAGATAAGCAAGAAGCTTTCATTTAGATTTAATATCTTTAGAAACAAAGTTGTTTTCTTGTAAGAAATTTTATACAATGGCTTGATGAACAAAAAAGAAAAACTCCCTCCATGAACCAGAAAGATCTGCTCTGCAATTTCACTGTGGGAAAATCTATTCAGGATCTGCCCAAGCTTCTTACTGAGATCCAGGAAGATTCATTATCATCATTATCATCATCATCATCATCACTGAACCATCACAGCAAGTGGTTTGGGTTAGAAGGCACCTTCAAAGACCACCTAGTTCACACATCCATGGTCATGGACAGGGACATTAGAGAGGGTTTCTCAAAATCCCATCCAACAAGACCATGAGCACTGCCAGGAACGGGTCTTCCACAACTTCTCTCCTGTGGAGAAGGTGTGTTCCAGCATCCTACTAGTTTCATAGTGAAGAATTTCTTCCTTATGTCTAATCTAAACCTATGCTGTTTTGGTTTAAAGCCTTACCCCTCATCCTATTGCTACAATCCCTAGGGCATTCTCCTCACCTTTCTTGTAGCCTCCCACAAGGTACAGAAAGGCTGATGTAAGGCTTCACAGAGCCTTCTCTTCTCCAGGCTAAACAATCCCAACCCTCAGAGTGTCCTCATGGAGGAGGTGCTGCAGGCCCTGATCATGATCATGGCCCTCCTTAGGACTGCTCTAACAGATCCGTGACTTTCCTGTTCTGGAATCCTGGAGCTGTACTCCAGCTGGGGTCTCCAGGAGAGCAGAGTCAAGGGAGGGAATCACCTGTTGACCTGATGGGCACAGAAAACACTTGGCTTTTGGGGCTATGGGTGCACAGTGCCAGCTTAATTTTTTTTTAGCCACCAATATCCCAAAATCTTTCTCCGCAGGGCTGCTTCAATAACCCATTGCCCAGCCTGTTTGGGATTGCACTGTCTCTCACCCTCACTCCCACCAGCACAGAGCAGTGATCCTCAGGGAAGTTCTGCTGAGAGCATAACAAACACTTCTTCATGCTTTCTGGCACGCAGCAGAGCCAAATAAAATTTAATTATAAAATATAATTTTAAAGTTAAATGTTACTTGCTACTAAACTTTTATTTCAACTTTGATAAGCACATCTTTCCTTAAATGCTCAAAGGAACGATTTATGACTACAAAGACAGCTTTCTAAACTGGCATTCTTTCACCTGCTCTGCAAAAGAAGGTAGTTTAAAATAAATACAGGGCATAAAAATTATACAACCTTCTAGCTTTTCTGCTTAAAAAGCATGACTCTGTGGATGGGAAATGGAAGAGGGTTGTCAGCATCTTCTTGGCACATGGCAGTTGTGAAGGAAACTCTATAGTGTGCCTACTGTGATTGACAGGTTCCAAAACCCCTGTCCACTTGATGTTCTCCCAGCTTGTACATGGAGGCCTCTTTGGGCCTGACCAGTGCTAAATCAAGGTGCAAAAATGCAAAATGTATTTCCGATTCCACTGCCATCTACAGCTGGAGTACCACAGTTTGCACAGAGATTAAGTCTAGTCTTTACAACAGAGTTAAAGTTATCCCCAGGATGTGATGAAGCTGTGCCTGAATGTCAGCTGCTCATGCAACTGGAAACATTTCCCTCTGAAGAATGATGCATGGAGAAGGCAGAGCCACAAGAGGCAGAATATGCACACAGAGCAATCAGCAGTGACAGCTATGAACCTGTGCCTAGAATCTAGACCCTGATTGTGCCTTTGCTGCAGTCTTGAGCGCAATGACAATTGTGTTAATGAGGGCCAGCGCTTGTGAAGTTACATAACAACCCTTATGCCATGCCCTACATCAGCTGTAGAGTCTTAGAAAAGCCTTGGACTCCTTAGCTCCAGACTGCTGAGTACCTCAGTAAGGGGTCAGTTTGTACAAAAGCCACAGAGCTGTTTATATTGGAATACTGAGGCTGGAACTGAACTGAAATGGTGGAACAGCAGCAGAGTATCAAACAAAATTGAGTTGTTACATTTCATCATTTTCCCTTTTCTGCTCAATAGACCAAATCTGCTCCATTTGTATTTCTGCTAAAGCCTCGTTGCTGGATGAAATGCAGATAATTACCTCTGCAATGAAAGTAACTTGGCCATTTCATTCCATACCTTGGGGGACATGTTGAGGAAAGGGATAGTACTGCATAATGAGCTTCTCCTGTGGTGCCAGGAGAGAAGGAGTACTCAGAGCTTGAGCTAGTACTGGATGGCTCAGGCTGAGAACAGATGCATGCCTCCAGGGCTTGCCAAGCTGGAAACTGTCCTCCTCCTTTATCATGGTTCAATCTCCCACATATGTAACATGCCAAGGCTGCTTCAGTGTTATGTTTGCCAGTTCGGAGAGGTGAGGCCACAATTCTCTTTCAGTCTGTGAAGCCTGATAAAAAGGTATTTTACTTTGACTGACAGGATGCTAATAGCACAGTGTCCCAGCACAACTGCCATTATAATTTGGTCTGTTGAAAATACAGTTGTTCTTATAACTCTGAGCAAACACTGCCGTGTTTACGTGTCTGTTAAGTTCAGATCTTCAAATGACCAGACAGTGGGAATGTTGGATAACCCCAGCTACTGTAGAGCTAGCCAAAACAAGGGTGAAATGGGTCCATACAGGCTGGAAGTTTTGAGAGATGTTCAACAACTACTCCTTCAGTTTACCATGACCTCCATCATGCTATTCTGCCTGCTCCATGGGGAAATCCAGAGAAGAAGTGGTTCATGGAAAATTGTATAACAGTAGCTTGTTTTAAAGTTACCCTGGTAGATCTTGTTCTGGTCAATTCCAGCTGGACTTGGTGAGATTTGTTAGGTAAGGGATTATTATTCCATGGCACCACATGGAAGGTAGCCATGACAATGAGCAAAGTGGCAGCACCAGCTAATCCACAGCAGCCAGTGTAGCAGAGTTATTGTCACACTCCTGGGCCTCTCTGTAATATGGGGGTGGCACCATCTGTGAGACAGAGCTGGCAGCTGGGAATGTTGGGTGACATTCCTTGTGAGCAAATATGCAGGAGACTGGATGGCTTCCTCCCTGGGAAGCTCCACATGCTCCACAACCTGCAGCTCCAAGATGGCCCTGTCTGATCTCTCATTCCAGAAATGTCCATGCTCTCAGAGTTTGTGGAGACAACCGTGCTGCAAGATTTCCCTGTCAACAAACCTCTGTTCTTCATCACAAAATATGTCAGCAGAGCCACGAGTGTTGATTGCTTCAGCTAAAAATGAGCCATTTTGAAAACACAAAGCCACTGTGGGAAAAAGTTGTCTTCATAAGGTGGAATAAAATTTTGACAATAAATTCATATACTCCTTGTCACTTTGACTCTTATGAACACAAGGTCCTTCATATCTTACATGCAGCACTCATTGTCAGCATTCATTTCTCTCCGTGAACCATTACTGCCCATCTATTTCTAGACACTATTTCTCTAACATGACCTTTGATGTCATGGAACCTCGCTATGGGAAAATAAGGAAACAAATCTCTGCCCCACAGTCATAAAATCAAACCCAAATATCATTTTTTAAATATCAATTTTCATGTTTCCAACAAATTATATTTTTCACATCTCAGGACCTATTAGCCAGAAGAAGACCAGAATATATTGCCAAATATTCCAGGAAAAATGGATCTTGCCAGCTTAACATTTTGAATGAAATATCAATGTAGCTAATTGGGAATTAATTTTTATAAATTCAGAAAATATAAGATTTAGAGAAACAAGCAGGCCTTAACATACTTTCTGATGAGGACTACACAGAATGGTTGAGGTTCTGACATCAACAAGCTTATTGGAAGAGTGGAGGCCTCAGGAGAAAACCAATCTTCTTAGTGGTATCAGTCCAGTACTTAATACAACAGGATCACATGTATTACTATAGTACAAATGCATGAATCAAAATACTACTTTTACTATTATTATTATGATTATTATGATTATTATTGCATGTATAATACAAAGCTCTCCCAAGTGTAAAAAATAATAACATGGAAATGCTTTATAATTCCACTGTGAAAATCAGTGAAAGCTACAAAATGTTACTTTCTAATGGCTTAGAATGTTTCAGATCATATTAAAAAAAAAATAGCTTCATCACTATCCATGGGATAAATGCCCAGAATCCCCAAATCCCTTTTACTATGCAACTTTCTTCTACACTCTGATAATACCTTGGTCTTTAAGTGTCTGGGAGCCCAAAGCTGAGGAAAGGACTGCTGGTCCTTCAGAGTCCCATGGGATGGTAATATGAATTGAGAAAAATAATGTGTGCTGAACTGTAAGGTTTGTGTCTTGTTAGGACACAGCCTCATATTTCTTTTCTCTTCCTGCAAGAAATGATGAATCAACATGGTATTATTGCTTGCAAATCACCAAACACGGTAACACTGATATCAAGGAGATGACAGTCATACTTTGGTTCCAAACCACAGGTCTTTTTTCATGATCCATTATTACTATTCATGTCTCTGCCCTTGATAATGGATTGGAACTAGATGATCTTTAAAGCCCCTTCCAACCCTAATCATCCTATGAATCAATAAGATTGCACAGCTCAGTGGATTCTTTAGTGGTGAGGGCAGCACTGTCCTGCAGGTGCTCACCACTGCTAAGAATTAGCACCACTTCTTTAAACACTCCTATAGGTGACAAAGCTCCTTAACAGATTTGTGAAAACCAAACTGGCTGTGTATCAGGATGCTCTTTTGTTGCTTATCAAATATGTTCTAACATTTTTCCTTTGCAAGAAGAATTTCCCAGCTAGGAGCTGAATACTGTAATCACTGTCATAATTCATGAAAGTCACTTGCTTTGAAAATAACAAAAACGTTATCATAATTGTCAAAATGATGGTTCAGTAATCTAGGAATGCTTGTTATCTTGCCGGCTGTAAGTTGTGGACCTGGTCCAAAACACAGGAATATAAATGAGAGGCTTTTCATTGGCCTCAGCAAGTCTTGGATCAGGCCTTCCATCAAGATTAAGGAAGGAAACAGCCATTGCTGTAGTGCTGAGACAGGGTGCATGAATAAAGAACAAGTGCTAAGAACAGTGAAGTGGTTCCTGGATGCCACATGTGGAGTATAATAGCATCCAAAGTGGTCCATCAACACAAGGCAAAGTTATTATTCCAGATATTACTAGGAGGGTTTCACAGGCTTCTCTACCATTCATTGGATGTGCATTCTGCTTTCTGGCAGCATTTTAAAGTTCATTTAATAGAATAGTAAACTAATCATGATGAATGATAAGCCAGGTTTTATTGCTTCTTTTTCTGGTTAATTACAAAATCATATCTACCTAGTCTTACAGAAAGAAGATTAGTTGAAATGCAATGTGTCTTCACTGAATAGCCATGGAAGGAATGAACTAAAGAGGAAAGGCAGGAGGCGAATCACCTAAGTCAGTGCAAAAGGGTTTAGGTGCACCCCTTTTGCTGTGACCCATAATAAAACTCCCCTGCCCTTAAATATCAGGTGAATATGTCTTTTAAAAGTCTGAAACAACCATTCATTTTTATACTGAGATTTGGTTTTATGACTGTATCTTAATTCAAGCATTTTCTGCACTGCTATTCTGCTGATTTATGACTGAACTACTCTTTATTTAGTGGGAAGGCATCCTATTAGGAAATGATTGTGTCCTACTCTGAAAGAATCAGCCGACAAATCATGCCAAAACCTTTCTTAGTGATTAGGTAACACTTACTAGGGAAATTAAAATTCATGAGAAGAGATTTTGATAACTGCTGAAGCAGTGGCTCACATTTCCAGATGGCCTGCACAAAACTGACATCCTACACCCCTCGTGATAATACAATGTGTTGGCAAGTGATTGTGGACGTTTGCTTATTTAATTAATGGAGGGTTGCACATCATTCAGCAGTAAGCCTGTGTGCTCAGCTCCAACAAAAGTTGCATGTGCTTCGAGTGGGGGATTATGGAGGATTTAGGCTCTACTGTCAAAACCTGCATTCCTCAAAATCATATCAGTTGCCATCTACCACAGCAAAATCCACAACTTTCAACTGAGGGGGCAAGGGAACTTTTTTGGCACCACTGATCCATAAAAGCAGTTTAAAACTGCTATGTTTTAAAGAACAGGAAGGAATGGACCCCACCAAAAAAGACAACAAAATCCAAAACCTGTGTGCTGGAACGTGCATATTTCTGGGAAGAACCATCAGGTAGACAAATTTCTGTGTTTAGTTGCAGTCCAGCTGCACAGCCACTCCCTTTCAGGAGTGTAGTTTCCTTACATTAAAGCTTTTTGCCAGTGTTTCCACTAATGATCAGTGGAATAGTTTGCAAGCTGCCCATAGACACACATGCCTGGTGATTGGAGTAGACTTACAGGCAACTTACAGAGAGAACAGAAGAAAGGAGAAAGTGTGATGAATTAGTTTGCAATGGGAGCAATACATGTGTTACAAGATAGTGAAGAAAAACCTGAGTGCAAGTGCAGCTTCCATCATGGTTGTACCAACAGCATGTACTTCCACACCTATTTTTGCCTAATAGATAACTTCTGTTGTCTGTTCTCTTCTTGGATCCCTTACTTCACCGACATTTACTGCAGAGTTTGCTTTTACTGAGTTTTATGTGCTGGGATTTTCAAAGTGGCTTGAGGCTATTGACTTTCAATAGGATTTGGGTAGCTAATTGCCTTTTCCTTTGTACTGTATAAATTCCAGACATAGCTCTTCTGTGAGTTCATTTTAGTCTTTTATGACTGAATTTCCTGAAATGTTATATCCCTTTTAAAAGAAAAAAAGAAAAAAAAAAAAAAGAGGAAAAAAAAAAGGAAAAAAAGGAGAGACAGAGAAAATAGTGCCCTTGTCATTTTATAATGTAAACCAAAGGAAATAGTTGTCCTTTTTCCTCTAAAGGTCCAAAGATCTCGGTCTTTTCTCTAACTTAAACAGTATAGACATCAAATTCATTAATTTAAGTCTTTTGAGTTGGCAGCTGATGTGGGTGATAGAGTTTTCCCTTGTAAACCGTTCTCAGTGTGTGCCATGCAGAGATGGCTTAGACCCTGTTAAGAGGAGGTGAGAATGTTGAAAACACAACAAATATCCCTGTGGCTGCCCATTCAGAAACTTCATTTTCAGTCTTGCACACCAAGCCTGCATAAGCTATTGCTGTCTGTCAGAGCTGACGTGCAGCTTTGACCCCTGGCTGTCCAGAGTACCTTGTCTTGTGTCTCACTGCTGGGGTTAGCTCTGTGTTAACAGCTGTTCACTGCCCTTCTCAGAAAGCAAAAGGCAAGGGATGGCCCATGTAAAACAGGAGCAAACCATTTGCCCAGCTCAGCAGTTAGGCCATAAAGGCCATAAAGGAAGGAAAACAAATAGATATTTTGTAATGGTAGCAGAAGTCTGCCAAAGGCATTCGGGAAAAACAGAAGGAGTGCACGGAGGAAGCAAACTGCAGAGTGAGATTTTGAGAAGGCTACATCAGCAAGAGTGAGCCAGGCAGATGCACAACTGAGAGAACTACATGTAGAAAACAAATTAGGAGAAAGCAGAGCTTGTAGGTAATGGGTAAAATGCAGGGAGAGAGGGACAGAAGTGTTAGTCACTGGTTACAGTTTGTCCTTTTTTCTATTTTTCTCTGTCTTTGCTGAGCGTATCAACTGTGCTCTGGCTTCAGGCAACTCAATGCCCTTCTCAGCAAGGGATGGGAATAACTCCACAGAGCAGGTGTGCTGTAAGCTGTTTTAAAAGTAATTTACACACAAGGAGACTTCGCTGCAAATGGAAAAGAAGCAGGAATAGAAAAGCAAATAGAATATTCTGTAGCAGCCTTTTTTGTCCAGCACCATCATTACTGTCAGAAGAAGCATTAGGACAAAGGTACCTCTGTTAGAGACTAAAAATTGTTTAAAATTCAAAAAATTCATTCACCTTCAAAAAAGGTGCTAAATGGAGTTAGCAGTTTATTGAGGTCATACTAGCTTTTGGAGGACATTTGCCTAATGAAAAAAGCTACAGAGCCTCCAAGATTATTTTGTGTCAGCACACTTTGTGTCAGTTATTTTTACCTTCCAAACCATCTCCAGACACATGAATCTGCAGGAAGGCTACTGTACCTGAACCTGTGCCTAGAAAATTGTATTATCTCTCCTAAAATCCAGCTACAGTATCAATACCACTAAAGGATGGTATGAGCTGTTTCTAGATAAGTAAATACTGATGTCAATACTAGCTCCATTTCTCTTTCAGGATTCCCTGAGTAATGTGTCTCAAGATTACTCCTCATAAAATTTGTAGTCATGGTTGCTGCTTTTCAGCTTCCCTAAGCACAAAATGTGACTCTTGCTGATTGAGCTATCAAAGGAGCTGCTTTAGAGTCTCATGCTTTCAAACTACTGTGACATATATTCAGGAAATCGTCTTTATTCAGCAAAGCGTGGAGCCCTTTCTGACTGTGTACTTCTTTATTGCAAAGGTTTCAAGGCATGTATACCTCCAGTAGAACTCCACAGTCTGAAATAAAGAGCCAGATTTTTATCTGCTGGATTATCACAGGTTTGGAGTTCCCACAACTTAAACCAAGAAAGTAAGTTAAATACATACTGCTTGGCATTTTACAGACCAATTTCTCCAAGACGGGCAAGAGAAGCCAATCTAGGAAAAAAAAATTGACTTTTGGCTATTCAGATTAATTAGGTGGCCTCAAACCTGTTCCTTGCTTGCAGTGGGAGGGACTTCTGTCCTCTAACCCACCTAGGAGCTCAGGGGCTCAGATAAGTGGGAAGGCTGACTGCCAGTGAAAACTGGGGCAAAGTAGTTTCTGCTAAGTGAACTGCAGATAAATTGATTGCAAAAAAAATCAAAATCAGATACACAATGTATGGCAGATTTCACCTTGATATCATTCATGTTGGGAAGAAATCGTCAGAGATAAGAGAAACATCAGCAAAATAGTTTTCTATAAACAAATATCCCAGGTTGCAAAGCTCACCTTCATCAATTTGGTACAATTTAATTACATTATTAAGGATTTTCTTGCAAATTATTGTATAATTAAGCAAATTTGAATAGTTAAGTTAGAAATTACCAGAACAACTGTATTCATAAGCTGCAACTTAATTGTTTCATTGAGTGTCATTGCTCTGTATTTGGGAAACTATCACATTTCAGGTAATTGTAACATGCCAGCATGATGGAAAATTAGTTACACATATAAGCACATTCCTTGGGATTTTTGCAATATTTGCTATGAAATTAGAAAAAGTTGATAATAATTTCTTGGTTTGTGCTCATGTATTGCCATTCCATACAATGACAGTAAAAGCAATTCATGCTATTAAAGGTAAGCCCAAGGAACTCAGACAGAAGAAACTTCCCTTCTTCATCCCCATGCATCTGTTTCAGTAGCTTAGAGCATCTCTTTCTGGAGTTTCATGTCTCCTCATCCCCACGACAGCTTGGGGCAGGAAAAACACCTCCACTAGCACCCACGCCAGGTCCAGTGGCTCCAGGCTGGTCCATGCTGGACTGCACCACTGCAGGGCAAATTTTGTCAGGGAGGCTGACAGGGAGTTTTTGAGTCACTCCATTATGAGCTCTGGAAGTCAGCCCAGCTCGCTTCCACAGCTGTGCCAGATGTGATGAGATGCACTGCATAGAGAGGAGGCTTAGCAAACTCACCTTCTCTGCAAAAGCACATTTTATTGCTTCCCAGTCATTTAAATGTTACTGTCTGGCCTCTCAGATGAAATGGTTTTGTAAGACCCCTAATATATGGAGGAGAGCACTATATTTTTCGTCATGAGCAAACAGTTGGATTTATCTCAGCATGAGTTTCTGAAGAAGGCACTGTAAAAACATCCTGATACTCTTGTGGAATAGGGAAATTTTTCTTCAAGTCACTGAGTTTCAGCACACCAGAATAGCAGAGGATATTGGAACCCTTTTGTGCTTTGAAAGTGTCAAGGCTGGCAGGAGAGTTACTTGAATATACAGTCACCGAGGACTCAACAATATTTCACATATGAGGACACCAATCCTTAAGATGCATATGAAGGAAAGAAATTATTTCTACAGGGGGAAAAACTGAGTTTCAGAAGCTGAACCTATTTAGGGCCAAGGCTAAGGGTAAGACCAAGCCCAAGCCTTCAGTCATAAGTCACAGTCCCATCATTTTCTTGAAAAACATTGTTTCATCAAATAAAATAAGTAGTTATTTCCTCTCAGTTCAAAAATGTTTCATGGGAACAATTCTTTTCTCTTGCCAACAGAACTATCCAAATGTGACCAAAAGTCAAACCATCTCAATAATGTAAATTGCTTTAGGTTACTTGTTTCTATCTTTCTCTCTGTTTTGCCTCTTGGTTGATGTCTGCCTGACCTCTTCCAAAACCTGATTTCAAATAGAAATTCTAGCAGTGCCCCGTAGAGGCCAATTTAACTTGAAGATTGCAGGAGACAGAGAGGATAAAGTTAATAAAATTGTCAGACTGCAAATAGCCACTTGATGTTATTTAATGTTTCTTCTGTTCAAAAAGGTCACAAGGATCATCTTCCAGTTCTCTTATGAGGAAAATCATGCATTAAGGGAAGGAACATTTGTGTCAAGTTCACTTCACCGCTGAAGTGCAGAGAAAATGCAGAAAATTGCTATCACTGGCTAATGACTGCATCATACTTTGCTGAACACTGGCTAAAAATAGATGGATTAATAAAATACTCCCAATAACAATTAAAACATAAAGAAAGCTCTAATTCCTTTCCCTCTTTAAAAAGGTAAGGAATAAGAAGGTGTCATCTGGCAACTAATCACCACACAGCTGGTACTTCATTCCCCACCATGTGTGGTGGAGGAAAAAGATCAGAAGGGCAAAACAGAAAACTTGTGGCTTGAGACAGAGATACTGTAATAGGTAAAGCAAAAGCTGTTCATGCAACCAATATATAAGTAATTCCTTTAGTATTTCCCAAGTGCTTAGCCATCCCTAGGAGACCAGGGCTCAATTTTCAGCACAAATCCCAAACATAGCCCCACACAAGCTACTATAAAGAAATTTAACTCTTTAATCTAAAAATAGCATTTCTTTTTATAAAACATAAGAAAAAATAAGCTTGACTTCTACATCCACTTATTTATTTTGGGGCTGTAGTTTTTAAAGTATCTTCCACCATATAATGAATTTCTACATGGTACCAAAGTGTGACTGCATCTTTCAACCCAAGGACAAATCAAAGTCCAAAGGTGTGTCATCTTCAAGGCACTTAACATGCAAATAATCTGATTGTAGTCTAAGGAAAAATTACATTACACATATATGCTTTGTGCATTTCTGACCATACCCAAAATTTTTGATCTTCATGTGCCTGCTACTTGCCCAAAATCACACATTGTCTTTATGTCACAAAGCCTTTTCATTAAAAGTCTGGAACTTCTATTACAGATATGCCACCTTTGTGTCTGCAGGCTGAAATTAGAGTTATTTAAAGTGGCTGAAAAATATGACTGGAGATTTTACAAGCAGTCAGAGGCTGGTAGGAGGTGTAAATTAGGAAGATTATGACACAAATCACTGTAAATTCTTGTGCTAACCAATTACCAGCATACAAAGTACAATTTTTTTCTGTAGTACTTTCTGCAGAACACTATCAATGACCTAGCAAAAATTTATGCTCCAGGGAAAGGTGGATTGGAAAGATAATTGAAGAGAGAGAGAAATATTAATTAGCTACAAAATCCTCTTCTGTTAGGATATGGATACAAATTTGGTCCATGATCAGCTGCCACTGAAAGGTATTGTCAGGTTAGTAATGTTCATGGACATTATAGTCTACAGTTTATTTCCTAGAAGTAATTAATTAATACGTCTGCTTTGAAAAATGGAACTGGAAGTCAGTTAGGGACTACCTGGCTACTCCAAACAGGTTCAAATCATACAGATATTAAAGAAACACTTTGAGAGTGTTATAAGTATTTCAAGGCTACCACTAGACCCATTTGACATCCATCATTGCCACTTTCACATGAGAATTTGATATTTGTGTTTGTCTAATGAAGTGTAATGCAGCTTTGAGGACCAAGAGATCACCTTCACATGAAGATTGTGCTTCATTGTGCAGCAGCATCTAAAATGGGCTCTCTTGTCTGAGGACATTTGTAGTTCCATTTTTCATTGCCATCAGTATACATCTCCCAGACTTCTTCGAAAGATGAAGCTCTGATTGTAACTTTCATCCAACTGGGTCACAGTAGACATGTGCTGTTCTTTGTGCAGGAATAGGGAGTTTGTTCTGAAATTAAAATTCTTCTAATTTTCAGAAATACTTAAATTATGATGATCTTCTTGACAATTGTTTACTGAACCAGGAAATATAATTCTGTCACCACGTGTATCCACAGTTCTCACATCCTTTTAATAAAATTGGAAATTGGATAAAACCTAAGAAAGGCAGCAGGGGATATTGAAACAATGGAACAGCTCTCAAGCAAGGAATGGCCAACTGAGTAGACTAAATTTCTCCACCCTGGGTAAGAGACAACTGAAGATATGTTGGATACAAAACTGTGAATAACATACAGAGGACAGAGAGGGATTGATTACCCACTCTCTCTCAGTATAAGCATCAAGAGTATCAAATGAGGACAGCAAAGCCACAAATTAAAGGAGGTGGTTCTTCAGGCAACAGAGGGTAGACTTACCTGCTCAACATCCTTCCAAAGGACCTTGTTTCTAAAAGAGGTTGTCAGGAGTTCAAGGATAGACAGAATGCAAGGCTGGGAATAAAGAACCATGAAGACTTTCCTAAACAGACAAACTATGCCAGGAAAAGCCCTGCTCTGCAAGTGGTCCAAGAGCAGGGAAGTGTCATATGTCCTTGCTGGCAATAGCAAATGGCGCTGGATTGCACCTGTGAGCAGAACTAGTGCAGCTGTGCTTATCAACGCTTCCCATGTTCCATATCTCTGTATATATTTCTATCCATAGAGTTACACTCCATGGTTTTGGAGAGCTCAAAAAGCACCTCCCTCAAAAAGGCTACAGGCAATTATCTTTCCCATGTTTCAATTTAAGCTGTTTTGCCACATTGTTCTTGCTTACTCCTCTTAGAAAGAGTGCCACAGCAAGGAGATCCACATGTTAACTCTTTAATACCATTTATAGAATAAATACTTTATTTTTATTTAGGATGTTGATCTCCTAAGCACTTTGTTCTTTGGAGTTCCTTTCACTGGAGTAGAGTGGGGGAATAGCCCTGTCTGAGGAGATAAAAGGCAATCTTTTTTTTTTTTTTCTCACTAAAGGATGGTATGAATAGAAGTTATATAACACTAACTGGTTATTAATATTATTATTATCAAGCATGTTCAGATTTTACCTCAGGCACTTTTCAGAGACTCATTTCTGTCACATTTTGCCAGGCCAACAAAGCACAATTAGTAGAACCCTACAGTTGTACAGTTTTTCCAGATCTAGAAGCATCAATTGATGCAAGAACATAATGGGGGAATCTTTTGTTGGAGTAGATGGATGCCATTAGCTCCTAAATTTCAATGTTCTTGTAGAACATGCCCAGCATCCAGTTTCTAATGAGATATGCAATGCTTAACCTGAGTTCTAAACACAGTGTCAAGAGGGCAACTAGATGTGTAAGAATAAATATTGTCATGGAGGATTGTCCTGTCAGTCATAAATTCCTTCACATGCTTTTTGATCATGGCCTTCTCCTAACATATCCAGCTTTAATCAGCTGTAAAGGCTAATTAACCTCTACATGTTTTGAAGAATAAAGGGAGTTTAAAATAGCACCTGTGCCAGTACTGTCAGACACAGGTTCCTTGCTCAAAACTGTTGAAGCAGGAGATAGCAGGGGGAAAAAAATTGAACAGAAAGATCTCTAAATCATGTGTTGGACAGAAAACTCTCCTCTTCCAAAGTGCAGTGGTTACCAGGCATAAAGGAGCTACAGAAGTTAATGGTAATTGGACATAATAAATATGTTCCCCTGTCCATCCTCTGATGAACAGAAAAGGAGTAGAGGAACAGCTGAAAGGAGTAGCAGGATCTTGGTTTTTATGTGAAGTTTGAGTGATGTATGAAATCATCTTGTGAAACACAGAAGTGACATGTGGAACACAAGATGAGGTTTCATTGTGACAGATGTGATTAAACTGCTGTAGGACACAGACCTTTGTTGACATAAGTATTGGTGCTGTTAAACTCTACTGACAAATGTGTGGGATCTTTTAATATGCTTCTTTATAGTTTTCTTTATAGTTATTTCTGAATTTGCCACTCACAGCTCCAGAATTCATTCTGGGAAAAAAATTAACAGCCATGATAACTCTTCATTTTAACAAGGTGTTCATCCTGGACTATTTACCCTGAGCTCCTGGAGTCATGCAATTAGCTGAAGATTTTTTGTTGTTGTTATCCAGTTTGTTTTGTTATCTGGTGACAGGAAACTTGACAAATCCACTGCCACCAAAATAACCCCACTACACTCTGAAAATTGGCATAGAGAGACAATTGAATTCCAAAAACAGGAAGCATGGAAGCATCTTCTATAAAATGTCCTCCATACTTACATATTCTTACATATTGAAGTATTGAACTTAATCTATTATTTCCTAAACATATCACATGAATGAAGCTGCACTTCAGCTTTTTTGCAGGAAAAATGACAAAGATTTTTTTTTCTGAAACCTACACACAGTATTTGCAATGAAGATTCCTTTCTGTGAACAGAAATTTAGAACAAAACCAGTGTGGCACCAGTTGTCATGGTGCCAGGATTTGACAGCTACAGCGGATACAGCATAGCATCACTTTCAAGCCTAAGTTTTTGTAGAGATGGAAGAGTCTTCAATCAGGAAACCTGATGAATTGATTCCATTGTGATACGTGGGCAGAGAGTGAAAGCAGAAATACCAGCCATTACTGAAATGAGATGGTGGAGTTAGAGGAGATGAGGTGGAAGGGAAGAGCAACAAAGTCAGGGAAGTTACAAAAAGGATGGGATGAATGGGAAAAGAGAAGGGATGACAGGACAGAGAGTGTTTATTCAAAAAGATACAAGAAAATACCAGAGTGAAAATAATAGATACAAACAGATGAAGAAAAGAGGATGACAAGAAGGTAGACAGAAAAACAGGAGTTTACATGAGCATTATTTTTTAATTTTACAATTGGTGAGAGTTGACTGAAATGATCAGTTATTTACCGTGGGAAATTAGGAGTTTTCTGGTTTTGTTTGGACGATGATAGGGGACTTTTTTTTCTGTAAGGGAGTAGAAGCTATTTAATCACATCTATTTCATAATAAAAATAAGTTTCAAATAAGCTTGGTATTTCTCAAAGGAAAAAGGTAAAGATACATTAATTATCCTTAATTACAAACACCCAAAACAAATCTAAGACAAATTCACATGTATGTGTTCAGTGGGTCTCTAAATTAGGGCTGTATCCATCCAGGTGCTTCCATCTTTCAGGAGCACAACCCAGCTCTGGCATTTCAAACAGTGATGTGCCCAGTGAAATTAAATTACCCATTGATAAATGTGGATCCAGTTGCTTATTTGACAGAGCAGCATCAGAATTGTCAACTGGGATATAAAATATGTGTTACTATGTGTGCTCTCTAAAAGTCAGCACTGGCTCATGGCACACCACTGGCAAGTGTGGCTGCTGGGTCTCACCATCAGTCTCAGGCTGTGGAAATGTGCTGAAGTTCACTGCAAGGCAGGATGCACTTCCCCTGGGAAATGTGTAGATTCAGGGGAAACCAAAGTCCATCCAAAGTGGGATACGCTGAGGGACAGTGGTCAAAAACATTCTCAGCAGAGAGCCAAACCAATTTCCAGTGAGGCTTCTGAATGAGGAAGGGTTTGTGAAGCACGTGGGCTTGACTCGAGCTTGAAAGGTAATAAAAAGAGTCATAAGGGGTTGAAAACTATTGCAGTCTAAGCTGAGACACTCTCCCTGCATAAATTAGAACAAAGGTCAGGCTTTTTTTACCAAACCCTTGGGACATGTACAAATCAACTTGACGGCATTTATCTCCCATTATAATTTATATTCCGATATTAAAAGTAAGAAGGCAAAGCACACAAAAAAACCCCAAACAAACAACTTTCTCCCTTCCACAAAACCAAAATATGCACCACAAAAAAAAAAGGGCTTCCAAACAGAAAATTGGAGAAAAGCTTTTCCAGGAGATAAGTCACCATGGAAAACTGATTCAATAAATGAACTTAACACACATGCTTTGTTTTAAAGCATATATTTATTCCATATTCATCAGAGAATTTAAATCTGCATTAGGCAGTGATTCAATAGAATCAAGGTGTGCATACAAGATTAAACATGGGTTCAAATGCTTTGCTGAATCAGGGCACACTTTAGGTATCAAGAAACTGTAATTTTGCTCTCTCTGCACTTGCTAAATTTGATAGTGATGTGCAGGTTATACCCTTTCCATGCCTCTCAAATTATCATCTGTGGGAGTACCACAGTGTGACTCTGACATACAGAGAACTAATGAATACTTCATGAGACTCTCAGTTATTATTTAGTCACAGCTCCTTTATGAGCTGGTGGAATTTGTGTTGATATGAAGGCAAAATAGCACAGCATTGAAATGCAATAGTGAAAACAAAGCTGAATGTAAACTAAGTTACTATTAAAAGTGGGAGAAGCTAGAAGAGAAGTATAATGATGGAAAATACAGATATTTGAAAGATTTCATAAAAAAGGCCAGTGTAAAAGAAAAAAGTACTCAGTTCTATGGTATGACACTAAAATTCATTCTTATTTAAAGGACCAGCTTTTTCCACAATGTCCCATTAAATAGTCTGAGAATCAGGGCTAGACTAATCTACCAGTACAATGCATAAAAAATAAGCATTTAAAAACCTGGCCTAAACTGCCAATTTTTTAAATAAACTTTTTTTTTTCTCAAAGAATACACGCAGCAGAATGGAAACTATGGGTAGTCAAAAATGAAATCTCTTCTTTATCTACTAAATTGCCACCACCAAAGTTAACAGCCCAATCAAGATCATTAACTCTAAAGTTAACAACTTTAATAATTTTGTTACTTAGATTAATTGCATCTGAGGTTTCTTTTTCCAAACCATTGTTGTTATGACCAATTTTATGTAGAACGAGTCACTATTCCAGATTTCATAACACCCATGAGCCAAGTCCCAATTCTCTGTGCTCTTACTGCATTATTTATACTGTTGTAATAAGGCCTGATCTAAAGCCCTTTGAAGTAAATGAAAAGACTCCCACTGACTTCAAAGGACTTTCTATTAGGCCCAGAGTATTTTCTTTGCAGGGCTTTTGTACTTGATAATATCTAATATGGTAAAATTTCTACTGCCTCTCTCCCCTTCGCCCTCACCCGGGTGATATTTCCTATATTTATGGGTTACTTATTACCTGGAAATTTTTGGTATCTTTTCTACAATGATAATTTTTAATGAAGAATAATACTTTAAAAGCAAAAGATTGAAAACTTGCACTTCAAGAGTGCAAAATTCAAATATTTTGGAAATTAAAAATTCATTTTGTGAAGACTGAAATATTTTAAATATTCAGTAAAATATTTACTCCGTATTTTAGTATTTCTTTTTCCTGCAGGTTTCATCTGGATTTGTGAATATCCAAGCAAAATTATCTTCCTCAAACCATATTTCTACTAACGAATTTTCAATGGGTGCCAAACATAATGCTTAGCCATAAAAATCCAACTGCTGATAATTTCAGAGAAAAACAAACTTTTGCAATTCCTGGAAATCATTGGTCCTATTAATCTTATTGCCTATGATAAAGATTTTGAAATGGGGTTCCTTGGATCTGCTCATACTCCTGTGTATCATGACTGCGTTTTATAAATTTTATATTTCACAGTCAGCCCACCTTTATTTGAGACCTTTGGGATGTATAGCCCTCTGCCTCTTCCTTCCCTTCTTCTAAATTAAAGTACTGGATACATAGTTTTCCACTTTAACTCTCTCTTTTGTCTTTTGTGTAGTACAATGTGGGCGTTAGTAAAAACATCTTACTTCCTCTTTCTATGCAGTTAGGCCCTCCAAAATAATTTGGAGGAGGTTGTTTACCATGCAGTACACATGTAATCTTCATTACATTTTCATTACTTTTCATTCAGTAGAGGATGTAATTTTTCATTAGCATCTTTCAGGCCAGCAGCTTTTGGGGGATGTATGTCCTTTCTTACATACAAAATCTTGAGCAAATGCAGATCAGTTCTTTTAAGATCAGCAGCAAGTAACTATGTGATGTATAATGACACTATGTGGTTTGTTTTCGTTCACTTCCACTAGATAAACACCTGGACGCCCTGATATGTATATAAGTGTGTTACAGCTTAAAGAGTGTGAACCAAAGTGTACTGAAATTTATAGAAATCTCTCAATTGAACAAAACAGACTTTGGGTCTGAATTTACACATATAACGAATTAATTTCACTTACTGTCAATCTGATATTATAGATTAATTTCTCTAATGGGGAAACTGTTTGCATTTGTTAAAATATTTATGTATCATTTGTAATGAAACTGTGAGTACAAGGCATTTGTAACAGAAGATGCAAGTGCAGAAAGAGACGTAAGTACTTCACAGACCCTCTTTGGGAGGTAAATGTCTCTGGTAGTGAGCAGTGTCATGCAGATCAAATGGCACAAGGACCTCAGCTTACCTCCATTCCCATGCTAAAGGCAATGTCAGATAAAAGGCACCCTTCACAGTACTTGCAAAATAATGATGAGCCCAGCAAACTCCTTAAATAAAGCAAAGCAGAGGAGTGGAAATATGGCTGTGCAAGGACTCAACAACTCCACGTGCTGCAGTTCCATACTGGAATTTAACCAGAGCCCTCCTTTCTCATGCCCTTAGAACCTCACAAGTGTGATGGCTTCCAGCCAGCATGGTGCCTCCCTAACTTGAAAGGCAAATGACAAGGAAATACTGTTTCCAAACTGTTCCTGTAGCGCCAGCTGAAGCTGGAAACCATCTCTGATCAACAGACACACCATTCTGGACTGACACCAACTGATTCAATGCCTTCGGATTTGAAGATGACAAAAGTTTCCGCTCTTTCATGTACTGATGTTATTCTCTGTCCTAAAGGCTGTCATCTGGAGGGGAATTATTACAAGCAGCCAACCTGGAATTGCATTTAAGACTGTGAAGGCTGATATTTGTTCCTGCTGAGCACCAGGACAGTGCACACTGATTCATGGAAGAGAGAAATGCCATTATTCACAAAGAGTTTCCTCCAGCTGCATATGCCATTTATCATTTCCAATCAGTATTACTCACCAAAAAAAAGAGCAAATTCAGGGCATGGCCACCATGTTCACTCTTGTAACAATTTCTAACTTACCAAACACAAGATATTTGTTCCTATTTTACAATGGTCTTGTGGTGAAACAGGCAACTAAAAGCACTCATTTCATGTTATGCATTCAGGACTTCAAGAGACTTTATTATAGTCACAACAAAGGGCCATCAAAAGTAACTTGTGGGTACAAAGAGTTGAAAACTTATCCAGAATAGACGTATCCCTCTACCATACCTGCACAGCCACACAAATCTAATAAAAACAGAAGTATATAATGGATGGGCAGAGAGAATTAAGATGCCCCTAATGCCTGCATTTGCTGAAAAGAGTGCCCAAAACCATTTGCAGAATCAAAGCTAACTGAGGTGGGAAGGGACCTCTGAGGTCATATAGTCAACCTCCCCTACATAGAGCAGAGTCAGCTAAAGAAGGCTGACTAAGACTCCAACCATTACCTTTTTTAAGATCTCCGAAGGTGGAGATGGTGCTGTCTCTCTACACAGCTTGTACCCATGTTCAATCAACATTAGGACAGTTTTTACTTTACACGGAATTTTCTGTATTTCAGTTTGTGCCCATTGCCTCTTGTCCTGTCGCTGGATAAGTCTAAGAAGTCGCTTGCTCCATCTTCCTTAGTCTTTTCCATCAGGTACTTATACACCTGTCATCCTCTATCACATCCTGTCCCTTCTTTGATCAACAAATCTCAGAACTAGAACAGCATTTAAACTGAGACCTTGCTTCTGCCAAGAAGAATGAAAGACTTATTAAGAACACTTCCCATATGAAAACCCTTGGTGGAAGCACCAGATGTGCCCTGCTAACAGAACAAAGATTCTAAGCCTTCAAAGAGGATGAGCAATCACATGTTGCTCTGGCTCATGAAGGAGCTATGATATCAGCATGCACTTGTACTTTCCCACCTCCACATGATGAAGAGGGTGTCAGTTTTCTGAAAATGCATGGAATTTGAGTAGAAGTTGCTTCTAAAGCACCATGAATCACTTCTTTTTAAGATGAGCAATCTCTCATCCCCCAGAATGTCATAATGAGATGCATCTCAGTCAGTGCAGAAATACAGGTTAGCCATCATAAACATCTCCATCCTTCCTGAAGGAAGAAATGTGTTCATTATAAGCCCAGGTTACCAATTCCTAGGTAGATCAGCAGCAGAGTGCCCAGCAACACAAACTGTGTCACACATACTGCAAGACTCCAAGTACGTGCAAAAAATCATTGAGGGTATCAGAGGTTAAAACAGATCAGAGCTGGAGTGGGAACTGCCTTGTTTGATTGGTGGTTTTCTAAGATTTTGATGGTGAAACTTCAAGCCCTTCTGCAATGACACATGAAGATGAGAACACATTCATAAGAACAACCTTGTTTGTGTGCATGTACCCACCCACAAACAGCCCTGTATGTCGGTATGTACAGACATACACGGAGAATATATAAATTCTTTCTTTACTTTTTGTTGTTTTTTTTTTAATTCTCAGATCCTTGTAATTTGAGGGTGTTTTCTAGCCCGATTTCGGATAAATGGAGGAACAATAGCTATAACAGAAGTGATCCTCTCAGTGGTCATAAAAGTGATTCCAGGAAGATTTTTCTGTGTCTCATTGAATATAACTTCACCTTTCTCATCTTGACCCACAAATCTGCCTCTTCAGGCCCTTTTTAATGCCATCATGATTGTGTCTTTGTATCATCATGGATTGCAGTTTTTGCAATACAACCTTGCAAGACACACAGAAAGTGAGTCTCCCAGGAACAGAATGAAGAAGGGATGCTCTGATTTGCATGTAATGAGCAGAAAGTTTGACACTTACAGAGAGTGTCAAAATGAAATGCTGCTTGTCCAAATAAAATAGCCCTTCTCTTTCACCCTGGCTGTGAGGAGGAAAGGTTGATCCCATTGTCTCCCATCATACGAGAATATCAGTTTAAGACCACTTGAGGAACCTGAAGTTCATGGGATCCTTCGTGCCAGGGCTCTGAGGGAATAGAATTATATAGTTGCCAAAACACTCTCCCTCATATTTGAAAATTCACAGCAGTCAGGCAAAGTCCCTGGTGAATGGAGAAGCAAAAATCTCCCACTCATTTGTTTTTTTAAAAGTAAAAAATATCTACAGCCTTTCAGCCTCCCCTCTGTGCTTAGTAAGAGCATGGAACAGATCATCCTGGAACATAGCTGAAACAGGGAAGACAGGAAGGTGATCAGAAAAAGCCAACAGGGCCTGACAAAGAGCAAATGGTGCCTGATAATGTAATGACAGCATCAGTGGGCAGGGGAGGAGCCATTAATGCCATCTACCTGGACTTCTGTAAGGCTTTTGACATGGAAATCCACAACAATCTTACCTCTCAACTGGAGAGAGATGGTTTGGCGGATGGACTGTTAGATGGATAAGGACTTAGCTGGAAGGCTGCATGCAAAGAGTTCTAGTCAACTGCTCAATGTACTGGTGGAATTCTTCAAGGGCCATACTGGGACCAGTGCTTTTTGATATGTTCATCTCCAGCACAGATAATGAGACTGAGGACATCCTTGGCAAGTTTGCAGGTGACAAGCTGCATGGAAGAGTTGATTCAATGCAGAGAAGGAGCATTCAAAGTGACTTTAAAAGGCCAGAGTTGGACCCATGTGAACCTCATGAAGTTCAAGGAGGCCAAGTGCAAGGCCAGGTTGGATGGGGCTATGAGCAAGCTGTAGTGGAATGTGCTCCTGGCCATTGCAGGGGGTTTGGAAATAGAAAATATTTCAGTGTCCCTTCCATTCCAACCCATTTTATGATTCTATATGCTATTTTATCTTGCCTGTGTTTTGATTTATTTCCTTTGGGAAAAGTCCTACCTTCTGTTTACCCTCATGTATTCTAAAGAACAAGATTTTTAATGAGGAGAGTAAAATTGACATATTTGTGTTTGCAGAAACCAATCCTCCTCCACAGTTGAGATGGGGACAGTATTTAAATGACTTTTCTGCATCAATAATTTGGATTTCTGTAGCAGAAAATTAATTTGTCTCTTCTCTGTTGAAAATAAGTCAATGCATATTCCTGTATCCCAGCTGGACCAGCAGCAGAGGAGAAAGAAGCAACAGCATACCTAAATGAAGAAATAGGATACAGACCTCTTCCAAAAGACCTGATGAAAGCACAATACAAGCAAAACTTGGAAGACAAAGGAACGGAAATTGTAATGAGCAAAAATAATTATTGTATTAATGCAACACAGGACAGTGCAGTGCAAGTAAACAACAGAAGCAGTGTAGCTTTTCATCTGACCCTGCAAGAATGTCTCCTTTCCTCTCACTTTTCGTATTCCTATGTAAATACCTGCTGCTGATCAGCAGCGCCTAGATAGGCCTTCTGCTGTGAGCCACTCTCATATTTAGCAAGGCCATGCTCATCCTCAGGTGCAGAGTCATGGCCATATGAATGCTCTCAGAGACATTGCAAACAAGTTTAGTTTTCTTTGAATCATGAACTACTATCATAGAAATATTCACAAAAATCTTCCTGCTCCCTTTCCCATACCAGCCTAAAGTACAACTTCTGCTTCCAAAAATAAAAGAAAAAAGAAATCACACCCATACTGGCAAAATCTGGACCCAAATCTTTTTATCTCAGTATTGAATTGCATTTTCAAAGCAGAACCTGTACTTGCAGATGTCTATCTTGTGATTACAGTCAGAACATAAACTTAAAGCCACAATGCTTGCCATTTCTTATTCAAAGCCTGGGTACAAAGCTACAGGTGCTGATGCCAGTGGCACATAATTTGCTCCTGCAGGGATATTGCCTGATTAGCCATCTGCTACTGCATTAAGAATTTTGTTACCTTCAATTTAACCGTGTCATGTTTTCAGCTGATCTGCATTTTGGTTTATGAAGGATCATTGCAGCAAAAGCACTAGTGGTTTATAAAGCTGGTAAAAATAGTGATAATTGTAGAAGGAAACAAAAAATGCAAATGAAAACATTTCCTTGTTGTCTGCTCTCTGAAAATGGCAATACATTTAAAGGTGAACACTTCCTACTATCTCTACTTATATAGACATCATTACTTGGAAAGGGTTACTTGGTGTTTCTGTAAAAATTAAACAAGTTCAGACACTGAGGAAGGAATTAATTTTCTTTTGATAATATTAAACAACTAGGGCAGAATTCAGACTAGCACACAACTAGACACCTCACGACAGGGAGATATAACACAGCCAAAAGGAGCCTAAAGAAATCAAGAAAAACTGCCATGTCCAAAGTAACAGGAATATGAATGTCCACATCAGAGTGAAGGCAACCATTTTCTTTGGTAGTTTCATCCATCTCTACAGCCCTTGCTTGCCTGTAAATTTACTTACATTGTTGAACATACTTGTTTCAAACCATCTGCTTAAGAGCAGGGGCTAATGGAAAATAGGAATGGCCTTGGAACATTTAATGGAAGGCAAGTGCCATTAAATGAGAAAAGATTGAGGAGCCAGATGGCTGGTGTCGACGCTGACTTACAGCTACAGAAACTTGCCTGACTTTCCCTGCAGAGAGAAGTGATTAGCTCTGGTGAAACTAGATTGTCAAATGTTCTCTCATAGCCTGAGTGTGTCAGAGGGGAGAGAGAAGACCTGTGTAGCTCGCCCCAGATTTAAGGCCTGTTGTGTACTCTCAGATATCAGCAGAAAGTCACAGACTGATCTTCACAAGGTGGGTGAGCAGCACACTGAGCAGACCATACACTGCTCAGAAGAGAGCAAAACATCATCATCACAATTTGCTCATATTTAGCACATACTCTTCTTAAGATACAGGTCATTGTAGAGTGGTACAGAAGTTGGCTGCTCTCAATCTTTACTACTTGAAAATTTAGACTTTTGATTGAAAAAGGTGGTTATGTGGACACCAAATGAAACCTTTTGTGAGAAGCTGAGTTGTGTTTCTTTGCAGATGAAAAATCCCTTTATGTTTTCAGTTCTTTTGGTAGAGCAAATACAGAATAAAACCAAATCCCAGCACAAAAAATCACACAACTTTTTCTGCAAGTTAGAACCTCCTTTCACTTTTCCTTTTATTTATTTATCAGATTCCCAGAAGTCCTTCCTCAGGTCAAAACCAAGGAAAATAGATCCATAACAGAGATAGTTCAGACAACAGAATTTGTCTCCCAGCATGGGTATTGAGGCACCAGAAATCCAAATTGTTGCTGCTACACACTCAAAGAGCTCCTATTTGCCCATGTGTTTCAATATGAAAATTTATTCTTCCACTTGTAAGATTCTGCCTGAATCTTAAATACTATTTATCATTCTGCAAGGCCCATGACTGAAAGGCAGAATATAGCCTACAGATCCAATAAATCTTTTGGGAAAGAATTTTAACTGCATAAGGAATTTAATATAAATACAGAAGAATATATTTTTTCATATATGTAATGAAATTAAGAATTCACTAAAAGAAATTCTGTTACCTGGCAAGCACAATCTAAGCTATTAATGTGTCACAGAATGTGTTAAGATACAAATTAGGGTTCCTGTGAAAGGAGCTTGACTTTTACACGTTTGTGTTCATGGATTTTAAAGTGATACTAGAATCAGCTTGTTAGACTATGACAGAGTTTCCATCTGGATTTCAAACACATCCATTTCTAGAATGAAAAATATGTTCTTGAGAAAGAAATATAGGAGGGCAAAATAAAAAGAAATAAGATATCTTTTTATTTCCAGCAGAGAAGAAAGCCCAGGAAAACATTGAATTTTTTTTCCCTTCCAGTAATATGAACATTAATATTACAGAAGTGACAAGATAGTAGTCACTTTTCCCATGGGTGAGAAGGAAGCCGGAACAGAGGAAGGAACCCAGATGAAACAAATTAATAAACATCTCTAGCACATGGAAAAGCAACTACTTTAAACAACCAGGATATTCAAAGAAATATGTTCATTCCTTCATGGGGAGGGAATCCATTTTTCTCCCATGTTTGACCATCTAATTGAAATGTCAGCAGGTTTAACAGATAGAAAAATAGAGAAATAGGAATCTACCAGATGGTGCTCTAAGTAAGGGTGGGTCCTGTTAAAATTTGAGTAGATTTCTCATGCACTCTTGTCATGACCAAAGGACCACTAGAAATGGAACTAGAAGTGCATGCTCTGGGTGTCTTTGTGTACCATGAACAAAACTATTTTCATTTGGTACATGATTTTTATTCACCTGATTTTGTTCCCTAGCAATGATCAGCAGCTATTTTTGTGGGAAGCTGAGCTTATGCACTTGGAGAACCTGAACATTTTGGCCTCTGCAGTGGTGCTCATGCCATGGGAGGGATCATGATCAACAGCAGCAAGAGATGGGAGACGTAGCTTAGGTCTTCCAAAGAACAACCTGAAGGTCTGTGGGGGATGCAGGGGAGATTCACCATGCAAATCATGTCTGTCTTGTTACCTTGAGTTATGTGTATGCCTTCATCAAAAGCAACGTTAGAAATCACCCACTGCCGTTCCTAAGGAAAAATGCCACAGAGACCATGGAAGTATTCCACCTAAATGCTCTATTTTTCCTGTAAAAGTTGAACCCTCTGAGTTGTATTAATGGTTTCATTAACATGATTCCAAACAATCTCTGTTGCAAACTTGCCAGTTTGAGTCCCCTCAATTTGACTGGGCCAAACCCAAGGGTCTCAGCAGGAGTAAGGGTTTATAATTACTGGTTGCTAAGGAAGCAAAATTAATACGTCTTCTGCCATGCCTGCAGACAAGGGAACATGGGATGAAGGCGAAGGCAGCTTGATGTAACCTGCAAAGGTGAGGAATTGAATCTGCTATAGCTCAGATCTGCTGTGGCTTTGTCTCTTAACTCAGGAAATATGACTGATTTGAAAAGAATCACAGCATCATAGAATCATTTAGGTTGGAAAAGACCTTCAACCTAACACTTTAGTGTGTTACCACTAAACCATGTCCTTAAGTGCCACATCTACACGTCTTCAGGGAAGTGACTCAATCACTTTTCTGGACAGCCCATTCTAATGCTTCTTAACTTTTTTGTGGGGAGAATTTTTCCTTAATATCCAATTTAAGCCTCCCCTGGTACAATTTGAGGCCTTTTCCTCTTGTCCTTGTTGCTTATTACCTGGGAGAAGAGACCAGTTCTGGCCTTGCTCCAGGCAGTCATAGAGAGTGATCAGGTCTCCTCTGGGCCTCCTTTCTTCCAGGCTAAAAAAATCCCCCTTCCTTTTCCTGCTCCTCAAAAGATTGTTCTCTATATCCTTCACCAGATTTGTTGCCTCTGTTTGGACGGGGCTTTTTTCCCCCTTTCTTTATCTTAAACTTGATTTGAAGTGCTGAAGCTCAGCCAAAGAAGTTCATTACAAGGGTGGACACATATGGAGGGTGCACACAGGAAGAAAGAAAGCTGACTTTGGTGTTAGGTGAAGATTGCAGAACAGCCAGGATCAAACAACATTATTTGATATGGCCAGTGCTAGCTAAACCACTCCTACTTGAAAATTCACTTTGACACAAGGAGCTCAATGTGCTGAAAGAGCTTTGTTCCAGGAAAGAAAAGAAAACCCATTAACTGTGTGTGCACACAGGTTTGTGTGCATGCACACACACTTGAGGCTTGTTTGTCCCACATACTTCAAACACAGGTTATCTGGACAGTTAGCCCTCACTGCCTGCATTTAAATACATTTAAATAAAATTTATATAGGAGATTTTCAGTTGTGGTTGTTACAGGAGCTATCAGCAGAAAATATTACAAAAACTTTTCTTGATTCCAATTCAGAGCATGCAGTCAAGCTTTGATTTTTCAGCAGACTGGCTACACCACATTTTTGAGTTCAGACAAACCTTTTAGAAGAGCAGGGCAACACTATCAGTGGATTTTTCTTCAAGCTCTGACTTGTTAATACTCAAAGCTGAGTTACTCCTGAGAAGCTGCTGTTAGCACAGAGTTAAAATTACTGGAAGAAAATATTACCCTGTGTGGTTTCGGACTCTTTTCCTTCCTTAAGTAGTAGTGTATAGCCAAAGCAGAACAAAGGCATTAAAACTTTAAAATTACAACAAGTATTTTACAAATCTCTTTAGAATTGCTGGATTCTATACAATTGTGTGGAAGGGGTCTTTGCCATGGAGAGAATAAGCCCACAGTAAACTGCAAAGGTGTTTCAGTTGCAGGATTCTTCTTTTAGGTTATCTTCAGCCTGCTTGTGAATGGAACATTAGCATTGAAAATGGGGAGAGGAGTAGAAACTTGAACAGGTATGAATAATCACAGTGAAATTATTGTATTTAATTTCATTCTCAGACAGATTTTTTGCATCAGTCATAGATTTTATCAATGCAGCTAAGTTAAGGTTAAAACCATTTTTCAACCATAGATTTTCTCCTGTGGTCCCATATGTGAGTAATCACTATCAATTTTACATTGTGATATTCAAACTCAGTATGAAGAGAAAAAGTCTAGTTTGTCTGGCACAGATAAAGCATAGATATTTTTAAGCAGTATTAAATATACAAGCATCAGTACATTGAAACAAAATTAACTTGAAACAGATTTGACCACTAAGAACAGCAGTCTCTTTCAGCAGTGTAATAGTCTTAAAGCTTTTTTTTCTAACACCTACAGAGTCTTTTTTAGACTAAGTCAAGACAAGAGCAAAATTAAAGCCAACTGTACACTGACCTTTATTCACCTCATCTCAGTGGAATATGATGAAAAATTATTTAAATAACAAATGATCCACTCTTTTTCCTTCTTTGTCAGCCCTTCACAGAACATTGTGGACATTTTCTCCTAGATTTGTTCTTGCAAAGGAAGTAAAAGTTTCCACTCCCAAAGTGAATTCTCTTGGATCAGCAGCAAGTTTACCATGTGTTTTAGACTACAAAGGAATCTATCACAGGCCACTTCCCAAGTCTGAATTTCCTGGGAAGTATTCCTTAAGTGCTCTGAGGAGACTTCCAGAAAACATTTTTGAGCTCTCTAAATTGGATGACAGTGTGATCCTTCCTACTTTTCTTTCAGTTTACAGAGTTTACAATGTAAAATCAGCAAATACAAGGCAGTGTGTAGCCACCAGTGAAGCATCTGGTGCAGATGACAGAGAGAAGCAGACCAGGACAATACAAAGTGGTGAGTCTGAAAGATGAAATGTCTCCAGAAAACCTCATCTGTGAGAAGTGAACTTACTGCTGCCCACATCAGTAGCAGCCAGGCTCAAGTGTCCACTTTTAGAGCATCTCTGGCTACACAGACCATCAATCTAAGCCAGTGAAAAAAATTCCTATGGCTGTTCTACAAGCAAAAGTTATTACTTCACCCCTAAAAGGAGAGCTGTATAAAAGGAACAACTTGAAAATGTTCCACAGGAAAAATACAGAAATTTTGCAAAGTTCTTTTCCCTAACTGTGTCTAAAAATATATTTGAAGCTTGTGAAAGATGAAAGGGGATGGTTTTGAAGGGTTTTATTAGAAACAATTTATCAGTTTGCAGCCATGGAAATTAAAAATTTAGCAAATGCTTATTAACATGTGAGGAAAATTGGTGGAACATCCATTAACTGCAACTAAAATATTAATAAAATGCTCATAAACATCACAAAAGAGTAGAACATTACCAGTGTCCCTTGAGTCACACAACAGTTGAGATAAAGATGTCCTCTGCAGCAGGATTATTGGGGAACTGCTCAGATTCCAACTCCATAAGCATTTTACCAAACACTACTACTATTCCAAGGAAGAGATCATGTTTGAGAACACACACTAGGACCCTTCCAGGAAACATTTCTACACACCAGCTTTAGTTTTTGTTTCAGAGGGTTTGGATCACTGATCTTAGTGTTTATCTACCTTTCTCTACTACTTTCTTCTAGACCAGATCTCATTTTTTGAGCAAACCTTCTTCTGCTTAATTTGACCATTCAATTTAATTTGATACAACTTTTCATTTGTAATGTTTGTCTTTCAAGTAATGTGCAAGCAGATAAAAATGAAGTTAAAAATCCCCCTTAAACTTGTAAGCTCAGACAGTGCATGAGAAAGTTTGTATTTTTGTACATATTATAACTGGATTTTGAGTACTACTACTTAGTGTCATATTCTCCATTTTTTTTCATGAGCATGAATATCTGTCTGGGAGGCAAGACTTCCAGACTTCATACCAAGGAACAAACCAGTTACATTTGCTCAAATCTATAAATCAAAATAAGTAGAGAAACAAATACCTAAGAATGTAGGATTCACACTGAAATCCCTGTAATGAATCAGGCAGAGGTAAAAGTTGACACTGTCCTTCACCTCAGATGAATATACCAGCCATTCTAATCACTGTGCCTCTTCTTGTCTAAATTGTTATTAATTACTTATGAAATAGGGCACAGCTGCAACAGGGAGACAGAAAAAAAATCATCTTAGAGCAGTCAGCATTCCAGCAGTTCAACATCTCTGGGGAGGTTTGTGGCCTCTGAGTTTTCAGGTGCATCTGCCATTTCCTCCCTGGCCTTAATCCACAGCCCATCACATCCTCCTGAGGAGCATAGTATGCAAAAAATTCCCCATGGGAAGTTTTGCTTTGGTGTCTTCAAATGAGGTCTCTCTGGTTTCTCTTCCCATTATCCAAATACTCAGCATTTGGAGAGACAGAATTCTGAGATACAGAAACATCCTTTCCATCTGACCAAGCTGCTGTCCACTTTTTCTTACAAGATATTATTAATTTCTAGACACTGAGCCTTGTATCCATTTCTGTTTGTCAGCACAATGGAGGATGAAAATGGTCACTCTTGCCTCCCCACTGTCATGACAAGGAGGAGAAGGTTTATCTGACAACGTGGTGAAGCAGAATGCCCTTTTCTTGGGCAATACACAGTTTTTGGGGAGAGGAGGGGTGGGTCAGGCACCATTACTTCGTTTTTGGCATTTCTACCATGATAACCAATTGGTAGCACCTTCCAAAAATCATTTGCTGTGGTCCAGTGACCACCTGCAGTTCAGAAATGTTATTCAAAGACCACGCTTTCTAACTCCCCCCTGAGCCTTCCCCTGTGAAACTAAGGGATCTCTGAAACAGGACATACAGATTTCCTTAGTCTCACAACTTGCATTTGTAATATGTCCCTATGCACAGCACTGGTAAAGTACCACTAAGGAACACTGGCATATATTTAAACATAAATAAATCCTAGTCACAGGAAACCAGAAACAGCCTCACAGAATCCCAGCCTTATGCGGCCAGACTGGTTAGTGTCACTAGAGACAGCACTGAGTGGCAGTTCTTTGAAATTATCTGCCCCAGAGAGGCTATTTTCAGTGCCATGGCATGAAATGCAAAGACAGACTGGTCACATCAGGCCCTAAAGAGATGGACAGGTCTGTTCTTGAAAAGGTTGTCTTTACCTAGCCTATTCATTGGGGTCTAAAGCACACCAAGTCCTGGTGAAGAGAAAATGTGGGCCTTAAGCATGCAGAGGCAAAATCCCAAAAGTCTGCTGAGTGAGTAAGTGGACCCTTCAACTGCTGAGGTTTTCCCCAGATTCATCTAAATTATGCTACCACTTTCCAGGTTTAGGGGAAAATATTGCCCATAAATTGAACATTTCCAGCAGGAGTAAATTTCATACCATTATTGTAGATGCATTTCTATTTTAAGAGGTGTTTTACCGAGTGCATAAGCTATAGCTGTATGGATTTGGGC
This sequence comes from Sialia sialis, assembly GCA_009812075.1. Lineage (NCBI taxonomy): Eukaryota > Metazoa > Chordata > Aves > Passeriformes > Turdidae > Sialia > Sialia sialis. The sequence continues at coordinate 4,860,873 of VRYO01001865.1, forward strand.
AAGCAAATACTGCTGTGAAATGAAATTCCCATTTTACTCCCTGTCTTGCTTTTACTCTTCCCCCACAAGGAAAGCTAAACTGTTTCAGGAATGCTGCTGTCCATCAGACATTACAGCTGGAAGCATGCTTTCTCCTTTTAATAAAACTGTTGTGAGTAGGTTATTGTAAACTCTCTGAGCTTAGTGGAAAATGGTAAGAATAGTGGATCAGAGGAGGTTTGCTAAAAAACCCAAACTGCATCCTGGTTTTATTTGCCCCTTTCCTCCTTTGCCAATATTTCTTTCTCCCTTCTTTTTTGTTTTTTTCCTGTACCTCATGCCTTCCAGTTATCAACTAAATCCTTTCAGAACTATCACTGAGGTAAGCATTTACTGAATAGAAGCTTCCTGTTGCAATGGAACAGAATAATGAATTCTATTCAACAAGGAATTGCTTGTTACAACTTACAGAGAAGACCCTCCATCTCTATGCATGTGAGCATATTGTGAGTGCATTGAAAAGTGACAAGATGTCTATAGTCACTCAACTGCTAATTCTTCCCAGTATAAAAATGAGAATCATGCAGAAACTTATTTAAACCTGTGTCCTGAGCAAGTGGATTTTTAAAACACTCAGCCCTTGATAAAAGCACGTGTAAGGTTGTAAAGCACTGTTCCTGTCTTCTGGGCCTTTTAAGATTTACTCTTTGACATTCTTCAAAATGGAAAATAAATAAATGAGAAATAAAATTAAGAAGACCCTCCACATGTTGTTCTTCTCTGTCGGAAAAATCGTCCTTGGTTTTCTGTCTTTTCAATGCCATTTCCTCAAAAGCATCTTTATGAAGGAATTCAAGGAATTAACAAGGAAAGATCGCTATTCACTTTGAAAACTGGGACTTAAATACTGCTTTATTCATTATTTAAAGATACATCTATCTAGGACACTAGACAAACTGTTTTATATTTTCCTGGAATGGATTGCTTAGAAACATTGGTTTCTCTGCTATTTTTTACATCTCTTTGCAAGTCAAAGGTTTTTCTGTTCCTGCTTTACTAAATCCTCAGGGTATCAGCAGAAGTGAAGGGAACATTGAATCACTTCCCCCTGAGCAACAGAAACTCTTGTGAAAATAACAGGACAGGCAGTCTAAGAGGCAGAATCCAGATCCACTAAAGGTGTGCTGCTCCACGGAGTCTGCTGCCAAAATATTACAGCAATAAAGCACAGAAAATGCTGGGGGATCCTGGGTCTTGAGGCATTTAGCCCACTAATATCCTACATACTGGAACTTGCCTGGCTTACCCCTATCAGCAGTAAAGCTATTCTCTGCATTTATCTTCAAGGCAGCCTGTGCTGAAGATGAGAAAGCCTATTTGCCTTAAGGAATGCACAGTTTGCTAATTACTCACTCAAAGAGAACAGAAGTGAACACCTGATCAGCTATAAGGATATTAGCAGTGCCAAGAAGGCAGAGATGGCAAAATTTTCATGGAGAGGAAGCTGATTTTGTTATTTTGGAGAACTCCAGTTAAAGCCATTTTTATCCAGTAAATTCTGGTACTGCTCTGCTAAACTTACATTTATAATCATGGGATGTGTTAAAGGGTAAACAATCACACTGACGTAATATTTACCTCAAGTCACATTAGTATTTATTTTATTTTATTTGCAAAATTTTCTCATTTACAAAATTACTGAAAGGAAATACAGTTGGAAAAGTTCATGAAGTCACAGGAAGAGAAACCATAGAGTTACTGACCAACTTAATAAATTTGTGCAAGCAAATTCTTACTTTGCTGAAAGTAGGTAGTGACTTGCAATGCCATGTTCTACACATACTACAAGAAATTTCCAAAACCAAACCATTATGTTTCATCTAAATGTTTTTTTTTCCTGTCTACAAGCATAAGATGGTATTTGTGTCTCATTATTGGATCCTGACAGAAACAAGTCAGGATCAATTAAAACACCAGGGATCATGAAGATCTTGGGTGAATGATCCTAACCATGATATTAAAGACAAAACAGTAATCCAAAAAATTACTAACCCAGGAAGACTCACATATCTAGAGAAGAAAAAAATTATGTATAAAGAAATAAAACCATGAGTCTCAGATTATTTCATTCTTTTAATGTTTGCAATTGTTGTCCATTTAACTCGATGAACACTCACTTGTCTGTGAGAAAAGACAGTAAGCTGTCATCTGAGTCAAGTTTTTAATCAGGTCCACTTTGTCAGTTGTTGGTCTTCTTTTATAGTCAACAACCTTTCTGCTGCAGGAGCTTCTCCAAAGGGCTTACCAAAATAAAAACTCAGTAATGGAGTTCTAGGTCAATATCTGTTCCTGCATGCACAATTCTGTGAGAGTTCTGTGATTTTCACAATATCTGCAATTCTGTTGAGTTTGAAGCATAAGCGTACTATCCCAGGCATTAAGCAGCAAGAGAACAGCCAAGAAGCACTCTGCCAAATAAGCAACCCCAAAAAATATAATTCATGCAACTTTGAAATTATCTAAGGCCAGTCTACTGTAAACTTGTGATATTAATGTATGGAACATGCCTCTGAGTATATCCCAGATTTGCAATCAAACTGCAGTTCTGCAGCGTGCTATCATTATAACCCAACCATAATGTCATATATGAAGAGTTTTCTTACAGCAGCTTGGAAATAATTTCCACCTTGAGTCTCCAAGCTCCTTTGCAAGCATTTTGAACAAGGAATTGTGAGGAACCATCTAACTTGAGTTACAGAGCATTCCTCTGAGACAAGAGCAACACAACTTACAATTTAAACTTGTGAAGATTCTTAACTCTAAAGACTGAGGGGATGCTCCAGCTTTATGCAGGAACTGCTGTAGAATAGGTGGGCAGCTGGATCAATCAGTTATTACTATTGATACTTCAGAGCACAGAGAATAGGGGGCCAGTATATGCACAGTGTTTGCATAATATGGTTCTGATGGTTAGACTCTTCACTGGAAATTACATATTCAGATGACTAAATGGAAATATCTTTTCAACTTTTTTTTCCTCAGATACACTCAGAAAGGAAGGTGCTGTAAATACAGTATCAAATACTTAGTTTTTATAGAAAATTAGAAGCTACTTGGAAACCTACTAACTATTGCTTGAAGCAGAAAGTTGGAGATCAGAGAAGAACCACCAAACCTTACAGCCATAGTCATGCTGTAAGGTGACATCAGATAAAGTGTTATAAGCAAACTCAAATATTGAAACTTTAGATAAAGTGGAAGATGGAATCTTACCATAGCAAGGACATATGTTCTGTATTAGTGATTAATGAGCTTAGACCAAAGAATAAATGGTGTTAAAAAGGCATTTGGCCACATTCAAATTCCCTGGCTAATGTTTCATCAAGACCACTGTGAGGAAAGTTATCTTCCTAAATTATCTCATGGAAAGGATATTTTACTGCGTTTGCCTTTCCTGCTTCTATAATGGCCACAGAGAAATCATAATCACTGCAGAAGGTACAACTACCCTTGCTTCTGTTATGGCTTCAGCTGGATTGTATTTGCCCAACATGATCATAGTACCTGGATAAGGTGCACTAAAATTCATGAGCAGCTCCTTCCTTTGGGAAAATTTATAGAACATGAATGCTGTATGACTGCCATAACTTTTTGGAATACAAAATGCCAGCTTTGAAGACAAGAGAAAGGTGGCACCTCTAGAACTCATGAAAAGAAATCACACGTACCAGATCTAGACTAAACTGGGAAAAGAATGGGAGTTCTCACAGGAACTCTTTCCCACCTTGCAGGAATTCACTTGCAATCTGTAATTCCATTCCAGGAGACCAGCTGGCGTCACTGAATGACATTATCAATTCTGCAAGCCAGGATGAGGAGCTTGGCTCTGACCAGCTCCCACTATGCAAATGCTGCTGCAGATTCCAGCACATACCACACATGTGGCATGCAAGTCACTGAGCAAGGATGCTCTAACAAGCTGTGGCTGGGTGATTGTTGCCAAAAAGACTCTGAATCATCAGCAGACTGGGACCACTGGCACCTACAGTCATTCCAGAGCTTAACAGATGAAACTCCTTTGGAGGCAATGAATGTACATGTGTTGGGGAAGGTCTCCTGCAATGGACTGTGAAAGTTACAATAGAGTGCTCACTGAGTTGAGAACTTTTTACCACAGTGTTCAAGGTCATTTCAATCTATGTTTTGAGGGACAGATAAAAGAGATTTATTATGTAATTTAAAATAATCTGGATAGGCTGAGATTTACCTTCCCGAACCTTAACTTTAGGCTTTCTTTCAAGGCAGAATAAAACATTAAGCCTCCAGATGGTGATTCATCCCATTTCTGTTGAGAGGGAATGAATCAACCTCTGTTTTTAGTGCTTTCTCTGTTGATTATAAGATGGGCAGAGATGATTAGCTTATACTTACCACTCTTTTGAAAACAGGTTAATCTACCCATTCTGTGCTCCAGATGCCATACAGTTCATCCAACATTTTTTCATTATGGAAAAATATTCCTATCTACAATCTACTTAGTATTGTACAGAAACCTTTAGGACACTAAATGTAAACCTTATGCAGCAAATAATGAGACCTTAAAAACAGGGAATCAAACATTGTCTCTGCTCACTTATTGCTCTACAAAGTTTACTCTGGCCAATAGAAGTCAGGTTACAAAAAGCCTTTGAAGGCATCATGGTGACTTCATCTCAGGTGGCACAAATAGTTAAAATTTCTTTACTGGGATCTGCAGAAGTACATCAATTCAATAGTATTTCATATCCACAGAGAGTCTGGGAATCTTAAAAGATGCTTCGTTAGTAGCCATGGTCATTTGTCTTTCCCTTTTCTGTCTCTTTCAAATTAAGAGTTCAAGTAGGAATTCAGTAGGAATAGCTCCTGTAAAAGGCTGGCAAGCATGATCCCAGCAAGTCACCTGCACTGCTCACTGCAATTAGAAGGAAATCTGTGGCTCTGAAAAAAGCAAACTTCTTTACCTAGGCAGCAACCATTGGAAAGTCCTTTACCAATTTTTGTCTATTCTTCTGCTCTGAATAGTTCCTATCTAAATATTTTCCATATTTATTCAATCAAGTGTTATTTTATCCAGATTTATGGTAGGTAAACTAGTTATACTGAGAAGAGCATGATTGTTTTCTCATGGTTTAAAGCACTGCTGATTTTTATCATACACTATACAAAAAAAATCATCTCTCTATTGTGAACATACTCAAGTACTTGCTTTTAGTTATTTCCATTTTTCTCCCGGAGTTTAGGATTCATCTCCTCAAAATGGATGACATTTATTTTCTCCTCTTTTCTTCTAACTTAGTTTTCTACTTCAGCTGTACCTACTGCAATGGAAATTTGAAACAGCACAGTGAGAAATGAAACACAATATATTGAGCTTCATGCTACCTCACCTTTAGGCTCCCTCTCTAATTTCTTTACAAAAGGCAGGTCTTCTGCTCCATTATTTAGTGGTTTGCACAGAATAGATTCATCATCTCTGAAACTGGTTCTGCAACATAGGCATTTATTTTATTTTTAAAAAGTCCTCTATTAAAATCTTTTATATAATTTTTATTCTGTAAGACTTCTTGACATGCAACTACTTAGGGAAAAAAAAGCCTTGCCACCAATTTCAAAGCTAAAGAAACCCTGCAAAATTTGCATCTTCCAAAATTCACATGGCTTTTAAGAGAGCGGAATTAGGCCACATATAGATGCAGGTATTGTTCAGCAATACTGAGAGAGTTTGCATATTTACCAGGCAAGGAGAAGACAGGCAGTGGCTTCTCTTTCGCTCTGCCCTTACCTCCTTGGATTCTTCTCCCTGAACAATCTAAAACTTGCTTGAGAGTGATGAGATATGATACCTTACATATGTGGAATGTGGCTCCAAGCATGTAGGAAGAACATTTAGGGAAGCAAAATTCTCTTTAGCACTTGGAGCTTTTGTTTGGGGGCTTTTCCAGGTTTATTTTTTTGAGGGAGTTTTTTGAGGTCTTTTTTGTTTTGTTTGGGTTGTTTTGGGGGGTTTTTTGGGTGGGTTTTTTATGTTCGTGGTTTTTTAGGGGGTTTTTTGTTTTGTTTTTTGTTTGGGTTTTTTGGTTGTTTGGTTTTTGTTTGGTTTTGGTTTTGGGTTTTTTGGTGTAAGTTTTTTGTGGTTTTTAGGGGGTTTTTTGTTTTGTTTTTTGTTTGGGTTTTTTGGTTGTTTGGTTTTTGTTTGGTTTTGGTTTTGGGTTTTTTGGTGTAAGTTTTTTGTGTTTTGTCTGAGGTTGGGGTTCTTTTCTTAACTTTCCTTGGTTGTTGAGGATAGATATTACAGCCTCTCTGATGTTTCTGTTTATGTGCAGTTCAAAATTAAAAGCTCCCATCTAACAAGCCTAAGACGTTCTCACTGGAAAACTGCAGTTGTTCTGGAAAAAGTTTTTTTCCAAGGATATTGGAAACTGGCAGGTTGCTATCTACAAGCTTGATTGTTTCTATTTTCTTATGTAAAGACAGATTCCTGGAAAGTTTGTGCATCATGCTCTATCTTTCTTAATTGTAGTTTCCAGGAGAAGGTGGAAAAAGGCACACAAAGCCATGAGAGTCAGCATCCAGTCTCGTGGAACTTCCCCATGGATTTTTATTTTCTGTTGAAGAGTGAAAAGGCAGTAAGCTGTAAAGAGAAAATGTTTGAAACTTTCTTCAATTTAAGTATGTATGTGTTTTTCATGTAAATTTGGGATGCATTTTGTGATGCAATTTTCCCCTGGAAGTAATTTTCACTTTCTGAACACCTCAGATATTCAAAGGGGAAAGAAAACCTAATGCCCTTCTCCCTATTTGCTATTCAACCAAAGCTTTACCTGCCTCCATAAACAACTTTTTCAATTAGCCATATTTAGCTAAATATAGGGGGAAAATTCACCTTGATGTAGTGCCATTACTACCCCAGAGTTTCTGCAGTATTGAATTTGGCCCCTAGGAATTCATTATTCTTTCGGATCGATGGCTGCAGTTTATGAATGACACTCTTAATGTGGTCTAGAGAATATGATCTATGTAGTTTGGTAGGCTATCTCCCTTCAAACCCAAAAGCTAGACAAGTCCCTCCATGCAGTGAGTATTTACAGAATCAGAAATTGCATAAGGTTATGTTATTCACTATATTCAGCCTAAACTCTGCATATGTGCTTGATGATGGACTTTGTAGTTGCTTGAGAGGCAAAGCAATGCTAAGGATACTGCCTGATGATTTTAGAATAGTTGCTAAAAATGATACAAGTCCATGAGGATGTAAAAAACCACAAAAGCATTCCCATTATCTTACTTTTTCATTTGCTTTTTCACTCCATACTGTTTTTTGTGCGAAGTTTGAAGCTGTGACAGTGTGACCCTAAAGTTGACAGAGATGTGCTACTGACACAGCTAGATCAAAAGGACAGGAGTCTATCTGGAGTCATCTAGTTCACACCAGCTAAATTAAATTAATTTTTGATTAGATGGTTTCCTCTGAATCAGAGAAATCAGATTTTATTTCAAAATACAGTAATTTCACAATTATAAGCCGCACCTGATTATAAGCCGCACATCCGGGTAGCCGGGTAGACCATGGGATTTGTCCATATATAAGCCGCACCCAAATATAAGCTGCATTTTTTTTTTTTTAAGCGAGGATCCATGTGCGACAAAGTAACTAATTAGTAACAGAATCCCACCAGCGCGGGGCTTGGTGTCAGGAGCTCAAGTTGCAAACAGTTTTCATAGACCAGCAAAGCCTTTAAAGGCAGCCCCAGGTGCACTCCCTGTGCTGGGGGCCCTGGCACTCCCACCCCCGGTGCTGGCTGCTGCAACCCCTGCCTGCTCAGTGGCAGCGGCGGCTCGCTCGCCCCTGCAAAGGCAGAGGTGGCAGCGGCTCCCTCCCCAGTGCCCAGGCAGCGGGGCTGGCAGCAGCGAGCCTGCTCGCCACAGCAACAGCGAAGGCAGCGGCGCCTCACTCGCGGTGGCAAAGGCGGCTCGCTCTCCCGCGCGAACAAAGCAAAGGCAGCTCGCTCGCTCGTGCAAAGGCGGCAAAGCCGGGCTGGCCTCGCCAATCCAGCGGCGGCCTGCCACCCGCTCACCAGTGGCTCCGGCTCACCGCCCACTCAGCAGCGGCTCCATGGCAGCTCTCTCCCCGGCCGGCTCTCACTTCCGGGTTGGCATTCAGCTAGGATTTGTCCATAAATAAGCCACACTACTAGTGTAGGCTGGATTCTTCAATGAAAAAGGTGTGGCTTATAATCCTGAAATTAATGTACTTCACATTTCTTTTCTTGAATTGAGGATCCACTCCTTATTCATGGTGGAGTTTCTCCTTCGGTTATAAACCAACCTTAAAATTTTATTTAGTCATGAGAAGAAATATCTTGCTGGCATTTTTCTAATCTTGGTACTCACCCATAATCTAAGCAATTTTTTAATACAGCTGTAACACAAAAAGTCCTAAGATAAATTTCATACAAGTTAACTCTTTCCCAAATCCAATGCTTCCCTCTTAGGGAAACAATTCCTAAAACCTGGATAGTTACTACAGCAGAATATATGTATCTCTGAGAATGAAAACTGAAAGCAGACTCTATATACTGTAGTCTATTACTATTTGCGGAGAAATAATTATGATGAGACAGCTAGCTGGGTGCTTTCATCTTTCTTTTTTTTCCTTGCCAAAAACAGCTTCTCTCTGTTATGCTTCTTGCCTGCTGGATAGAGCTAGTATAAGGTGTTTAATGAAAATTATCTGTCTGCAGGAAAACAGTTTCTTTAAAATCTTCAATTCATTAAATCTTTTACTTCAGGGCTCTGATCACCATGTAAGGCTCTCCTTGTTGACACAGCTGTACCTGTTGTGGACACAGTAGAAACAGGCATAAGAGAGAGCTGCAAAAACGAAAAAAAGGAACTCTCCTGACCAGTGTGGGAGACAAGCCCCATAACACAAGCTGGTATCCATCTTTGGAAGAGCCCCATTCACAAGGATTATTTTCTTGAAGTTTCTGACTAGCCCTATTAAAACTATTAACAAAATCAAAGGGTGGCATGAAGAGGATGAAGAAGTAAAATTGGTGTCCTTTATTACTGGGATCAAAGACCCAGTTTCACAAAGCTAGTCTAACAGCTCGTTATTCATTCTTTATTCCCAGCATCCTGTCCTTGGCAGAGAATATACACACATTTTAAAGGTATCACTTTTGAAAATTGTTATATCCCCTCCAAGACACTGTCTGGTAATTTTTCAGCTTCATACTCAATTAAAACACTATATTGTCATGCATGTACCACTATACACACATGTATAGGAGTATCTATTGTACTGGTGAAATATTAATTTTTGTCTGTTCATCTTGCTACTGTATTAATACTACTTGTAATTTCAGTAACGCCTTATAAAAATCTCACAGAACTTCAGCATCAGAACAAGAACAACCCAAATTCATAACTGTTTCAAGAAAATGTTTTCACTGTGCAGTTTTAAGTCGCTTCTAGTCCAATAATTCTACTTATCTCAAGGTGTTCTTGCCTCATCATCCCATTTGAACAAAAGGAAGAGCTGCCCTCTGAATCAATGATAAATCTTTACATGTCAACTTACACAGCTTCCTTTATGCACTCTGGGAAACATCCCAAGCAGCCAGGTCTCCTGAGGATCCCTGCCCTCTTTACATGCATTGCTTCATTCAGTTGCCAAATTTGGCAACCAAAGAATGATTTGGGTGGGAAGGGACTGCACAATTTAGCTGGCAGGTGCAACACTACTGGATATGATAAGGATTTGCCTGAATTCCCATTTTGTCATTACAATTCAGTACTAGTAATGAAAAAAAAAGAGAAAAAAAACCACAAAACAAATAAACCAAAAAAATGCACAAAATCAAACAAAATCAAACCAAAACACAACAGGGAATTGATCATGTCTGCTATTTTGCTTTTTGCTGAAAGAGGCATAATTCAGAGAATTTTGATTCATTTCAGTGAATAAAGCAGTACTACAGAAATTGCTAACTGGAATCAGCCTCCTGCCATTATCTAAGAAAGACAAGCTGTTAAAGACATTTTCCATAATCTTTCTGTTTTCATGTAGACCTAGTTTCACTATATATTGTCTAAGAAGGGTAGTTAGCACAGAGGTTGCAAGAAATGGCCTATTGTTGCTAAACCTGGGCAAGGAAACAACTCTTACAAAAGGACATTAATATTTTCCAAAACTTTTCCTGTCATAAAATCTTAGCACTTCTGTATAAGAACATATATGTAGAAATATACAGACAAGAGACTCTTAGAGGTGGCCAGCAAAACAAAGGAGAACGCTCCAGCCATAAGTATCCATTGTATTTTTTCCTTTAACTGGAGACCTCAGAATGTTTTTTCAAAGGCAAAACATCATCACTGCCATTTATCAGGTGGGCAAACTATGGCAGAGCTATGTTATTGACTTGTCAAGAATCAAGAAGCAGCTAAGTTAGACATAGGTTTGTCTGCCTGATCCTTCTGCTGCCAGAGAGGGAGATTATAGGAGAGCAGCAAGTCCTCTTTGAGAGCAGCAGTGAGAAAAACAAGTCTGATATATGACTCAACCCTAATTCTAATTCTGTACCTCAATGCTCTTTCATGGAATATTTCTTCTTGCTCCTGGGAAAAACAGGACATGGGGCTGAGTGGACACTTGATCTCATACAGCTTCTCTTGGGCTGCAGTCTTAGACATACCTTCTTTAAAGTTTAAATTTTACAATGTTTGACTACTTCATATTTTAACCACAAATCTCGGAATCTTGAGAGCCATCTGTACTGATTTCTGGGAAAATTCTAGTGGCCTTTAAAGCATGAGGGAAAAAAAACAAATTCCTCATTGCAATGAAAACAAATATAAAACAGACAACAAAAATCAGTTCCAACTAAGTGACATTTCTCCCTGTGTTTGGTTATAATCTGTATAAAAGAAAAGGTAATTTAAAAAAATAATCTCAAAATAATAAAATAAAGGCTAATTGTGAAGGCATTGGTTTGCTCTGAAGAGTGCTGATTTGGTCTGTGCTGAAGACAGGACAGTAGAATACATCTCACGGCTTCATTTTGTCACAGTTTTGGGGTGACAAAGAGGAGTAACTAGGTTTGCAGCAAGCCTTACTGACATGTTAGAACAAACTATGAACATCTGAGAGGAATGCAGGACATTTCTGGCAGGTAATTTTCAAGGATGGGAAACTCAACTTGTGTTCAGGGATTAGATATGCTATTACACTTAGATGATCTATACAGTGCTTCCTGAATACCCGCAAAGCGCTTTATCAGGAATCTCAACTGATAATGTGCCCTCGTGCTACTTTCTGGTTTCAGATAGGAGCAAACACAGTGCTCTTAGTAATTTTTTCCACTCATTTTAAGTGGGTATCTTAGTTTTCACTCAGCATACCCACCGCAATTTCGCCTGCAACCATGCCTTTCTGCCCTGATCCTGCACTGCAGGGCAAGAGCAAAGAGCTGTAGCCTCTTTTATTTTAGCTCCAAAACTTTGAAAGCTATTCAGAAAAAAGACAATGCTCCTTCAGCCCCTATCCTTCTGCCTTTCCAAGTCCCCCTCCAGCCTTGCTTGTGAGTGGCTGCAGGTACTGCTCCCACCCTAATGGTGGCAGAAAAACCCTACTCTTCACTCCATGGACTGCAGATAAAGCAGGATGCAGCAGGGGAAAGGAACGGGACACATCCTGACACAGTGTAGGAAAAAGGAAAAAAAAAAGAAAACCATCGACAAAGTGAGAGATGCTCAATAGATCATTGTGAGGGAAAAGACTGCAACTGTTTAATTTAGAGATGAAGTCGGAAGTAACATAAAAGACTGAGCCAAATCTATAAATGATAAAATCAAGGGGCCTTATTGCTCACAGAATGGGGGTAGAAAATGCTGGAAGAAATGCTATAAAAGTCGTTCCTAACCCTTGGAATTCACTGTCAGAAGACTTGGTATTTTTAGCATGAAATAACAGCAGAACAAATTTGGTATTTTTGTGGATGTCTCCTAAACAATTATAGTAGATGTGGAATGAAATGAGTGTGTTCGTGTAACTGACTTAAAGGTAAAATATGTTTGCTTAAGAGCCAAGCTAAAATTTGGGTAATGCTTTTGAAAATTCACTTTTTTACTGGTAGACAGTTATAAAATTCCCTTGGCACAATCAGCTTCTGAGTCAGCTAGAGCCAGTCATGCATCTCCTACACTTATCCTATCGCTACATTGCAAATTTGACAAGTTAAACTAAACTGGAATTACATCAATCACCTGATGCTAACACAATATTGTTTAAAAAAGAAAACCAAAGCAAAACAATACTTCTGATTACAAGTAGCAGTATCAAACTTTAGGCCCTGCTATAAAAAACTCAAATGCATCATCCTGTGTTTCATGGGGCTAAAAAAGAACATTTTTTAAGGCAAAAGACAGTCCAGCATAAGCAACTCAGGAATCTGCTTGTTTTAGATCCATCTATGGTGAAATGCAGTCATCACTAATTAATGTTAGTAACATTTTCATTCCTCCTACTTTCAAAGTGTGTACATCTGTCAGAACAATTGATCGTTTGCAGCACTGACAGGAGGAGCGCTGAATTTTCTCATTATGATCAAAATACACTGAGTGATTATAGCTTACCATGTCTGATACCAAGCCTTAGCTCCTCAAAATGTATTGATATAATTTAATTTCAGAAATGCTTAAAATGGGGTAACAGACATTCAACACAAAACTGGAGCTCCTTCACATTAGTGATATGATACTGCTCATGTAATTCTAGGAAGACTCACAAAATTCATGCGTAAGGGTAAGTTGAAAAATAAAAGTAGAATTTGTTAAATTGGGTGGAATGTAAAGATACTGTGCAAAAGAAATCCTTTTCCTCTTGTCTGGCTACTATCCATGCTGCCATAAAGCCCATGCAGCAACTGCATGACATGATGAAACACAGCATCTACTAAAAAGTTAGTTTGGAAGGGATTTCTGGAAGCTGCCCAACCTGACATGGGACACTGTTATACAGTTCCTTTTCTTCCAGACAATGCTTTCAAAACAATCATCTTTACCCTATTTTGAACTCCATCCTAATTTTCACTGTTTCTGCCTCCTTTCCCATATCCCACTTGCTAAAGGCGAAAATCTCACAATTAAAACCCACATTTGTGAAGTGGACAAAACGGTTACAAAAGACAGAAACAGTGTCAAGAAAGCAGTCAAAAAGCACCAAACCCCCTGGAAAACAATCTGGTTATAGCATACCTGCTACTGTAGGTTGTCTTAGGATCACTGGGTAGGAAATAGGCATTTGTCTCCAATCATGGCCATGGGCAGTGAGAGCCCCCGTGCATTACTGAGCAGGAGCCTGCAAAGCTGACATCAAACAATGCCTCACCCGTGTCTGAAAGGTGCAGACAGGGGTCAGCTCTGTGACTGCCAGTGGTGATTTAAAGCACATGTGTAATTGGAAACACAAATGGAGTTTGTGTTGTTTGGCTTTAGCAGGGAGCTTTTGAGAGTGGCACCGTGTGACTGCACAAAGAGCAAAAACACCGATCAACCCTGCAAAGAAAGAGTCACAGAATGGGACAGGGGAGTTCTCCACCAGGCTCCAGAAACTCAAGAGCTTCCTGGCAGATCCAAAATGTCCAGCACAAACTCCTGCTCCTCTAAGAAGGACTGTAACCTTACATGTAAGAAGTCACAAAGAAAGTAATACCATTCGAACCTTAATAATGTTTATCCTCATCTGCCAGGAAGAAGTTGTGAAATGCCTCAAGGTCTGAGTGTTTGGAAGAGGCCTGAAGTCTATAATCTGATGCTGCTCCAGAAGTGCTACTGCAGCTCAGGTTCTTTGCATTCTTCTCTTAGTCCCTGGAAAGGCTGCAGGCCTTCAAATTTCTGATGGTTGTGAGAAGAATAATCTAATGTGTATGTTATGCAGAAACATTCATTTTATCAGAGTTCAAGCTCCTGTCTAGAGTTGCTCCTCTGCACAGCAGTTGCAGGTTTCCCCTTTATGATATCCTTTTCTTATTTTCTATTATTTTATTGTATCACATTTCATTGGTTTGGTCATTAATTTTGTTCAATTAAGATCAATGGCAGTTTTATCTTATTTTGAATTGCAGCAGTCTGTCCTAGGTTGCAATGTAAAGATGTGCCCAATGGTATGTATTCAATCACCATCTCCATGAACTGTTAAAAACAGGAGGGGCAGTGTTTTCCTTGCCTCCTCCCCCGGACTATCTCCTGTTAATGGGCCATCAATGCCCTGCCCCATGAGTCATAGAGAACTCCCTCCAGGAGACATTCCTGTTTATTGGGCCATCAAGGACCCATCCCATGACTGATAAAATAACATCATCCTATTGTGAGATGCTCTGCCCAGGGGGAGGAGCCAAGCATTCCCACCTGGATGTAATGTAAGGCCTGGGAGACAGCTGGTAACTCTCTTACCCACTGGTTTCCAGAAGACAAGAGCTACTGGATCTTTTCTACAGGATCGCCACTTCAGCAAGACCACTTCATCTGGATTGCTGGCACCACCCTAACTAGCAGGGTGTCAGGTTGTATTCTGACTCTGTCAGTGCTTTCTTTTTTTGTACTACTGCATGTATTTGATCTTTTTTTTCCCTATTAAATTGTATTCCTGACTTGGAGTCTCACTGGTTTTGCTTTCAAACTAGTACACAGTCACACACATTCTCTGTAAGTTTAAATTTATTCAAACACCCTTTTTACTAGCATTTTCCCATACCCTTACTCATTCTTGTTGAACCTCAATTAACTCTGCATTATCCTTTTTATTATTAAGTACCTAGAACTGAACATAGCTTTTAAAGTAAAGCAGAGGTACAAATATAAATAATAATATTATTTATCCTCCTGAATTATCCTCCTATTTTTTTGTCTTCTCTTACCAGAGCTGCAGATCAAGCAAAAGACTGTATGGATCTGCCAAAAATTCTTTGGCTAAATTGTTTCAAGATCTCATTCTTCTAACTTTACCTCATAGCCCAAGGCACGATCTTTTTGACTCTGAATTCCTGAAAGCCCCCTAGACAGCAGCCATATGTAAGTTGCTGCAACATTTGTGCAGAAGATGGACAATAGAGTTGTACAAGCTAACCACAACATTTTGAAATACCATCCCTTGTTCCATATGACTAGAGTAGAGGCTGCCAAACAAGAACAGAGTGTAGGAGGAGGATCTTCAAAAGCTGTTAGCTTTAGACTGGAATCCATAATACCCAGTGGGAAGCTCTTATAAGTGAAAGGTTCTCCATGTTTACTGCACGCTTCCAAAGACTTGCTGGAGTAACATCCTGCTGGAAAGACAGAATTTTGCCTCTTGAGTTCTTTCCTCTTTCAGGAAATGGCTGTGTTAAGATCAGGTAATTTTCAAATTTTAAGTCCAGCTAGTGCTTTCCCAAGGGACAATACACAAAAATGCTGTTTTCTGAAAAGATAAGGAAGTCTTCTTCCCCAATATCTTGATAGATATTACTGTGCAGTGGCTGCACTTCAACATGAAGAGCTTTCTCTCATCTCAGAGGCTTTCATGAATGTGAATTCTTGTCTCATGTCACTCGAGTACTTTGGAGAGGAGCACCAAACAAAGTATTCAATTTATTCAGCTTCTCCAGGCATGGATATTCTTCAAGTATAACTTCCAACACTGTTCTGCTTTCTGTTGGTTTGTTTTTGATCTGAGTAAATCAAAATGATGTACACAGTTTTGTACCCCTGGCCAGCTTTAGAGAAGCCCAGTGCTTTGCACAGTCCTGCTGGGATTTATTTTTGTATGCACACTTGATTTTCCTGGAAATTTGAATTTCTCTTTGTCTGATACAATTTCATGGCTGTGGCAAACCCACACAGTTCAGCATGAGGTTGGAAACTGTTGCTATCATAGTGCCAAGAGATAATTAGCTCAGCAATGTTAACACACATGCTTGGCATTCATTATCAGACAGGGTGGGAACAGAATGCAGCAAGATTTCCACTACAGTTGTCCACTGACCCTGCTGTCTGCTCTGTCCCAGCTGCCCATGCTTCCACTCCTCCTCTGCATCCAGGGCATCAGCTTGTGCAGGTACCAGGTGCCAGGAAGCATTAAACACATTCATCTGTGCTTCTTCCTCTTCCAGGGCACTCTTCTTCCCCTCTCTCCCCAACATCTCTGCGGTGCCCAGCTGCCCTTCTATCCGCGTTGACCAGCAGAACTCTGCAGGCTCATTTCCTGCTTTCTAGGAAGAGCAAATGGAGCTCAGAAGGATGCACATGGAAATCTCCATCCCACTGATAGGGCCAGTAAAGGTGATATTTAAATGTCTGTGTTCCAAAAGCTCTGTGTTGGAAAGGCACTGTTTTCCATGTTTGGTGCATTTGACCAAGGAAGGCCGAAGGGAGCTGCCTAAATCAGAAAACAGCTTTGCATACTGGGTGTCTAAACACCTGGCAAATATTTCATTATTGACAGCATAAAACAATGTCAAATGCTTTGTGCTTCAGAAGGGGATGAAATCCACCTTCTTGGAAGCAATGCCTTTGGGGTTTATGGACTCCTGACACAAATCTGTCCTTCCAAGCAGCTCCTTTTAGCCCTTGATCATAATGTTAAAAATCCCAAGAGACGTCTGACACAGTAATTGTTATTAATTACCATTCTTTCATCTCTTTATGACCTTTTTCTCTGAGAAAATGGATGCCCATCACTTGGTGAGCATTTCACATGACAGTGCAATTTCCGAGACAGCCTGAATGTTGTGGCAGTTACCTGAAAGAGTAATTTATGTACAGTTCTGCCTATCTGGAAGATGTTTTCTACAGCAGAAAGGAAGAAGATGATTCCTTCAAAAGAAAAACAAAACAAAACAACAACAAAAAAAAACAAAATCAATCAAACAAACAAAAAATAAAACCAAACCAAAAAACTCAACAAACAAACAAACAAAACACCCAACAAAATAAGAACATCCTCACTATTTTAAAAACCCTCAAACTAAAAACCCCTAGTCTGACATATGTCCTTGAGCTGAAGATATTTCATATTATTTCTATTGGGACTGTGGCAGGTTTGGTTAACCTTTGTATTTCATATTAAATAAGCAGCTTTCATTATTACACAATGCATTTTCTAATACATCCCAATTAAGCAGTTTCCCAAGGGAATAAAAAGAACTCTTTCTTACTTGGAAGTATAACAAGTAAGCCAGATTGAAAGTCATATTACAAATCTCAAAGCAACAATATTTTTTAAAAACAACACACAACAAACCTTCCCTGGCTTGGGAGGAACAGCAAATATGTTAATATATAACAGCAAGTATGTTACCATGTATGGGAGGAAAAAAACAGGAGAATAAACCGAATGCTTCTGCAAAAGTTATGTGGAAGATAGATTTAAAAACACACATAGCAGTCCCAGAAATTTCAATGTGATTTTACTGGGCTATTCTAAAATACCATTGAAACGCTTTGAAAACCCAGGTCTAAATGTTTGTGTCTGAGATGTTGGACAATAAATTCATTTGGAAAGTCAATAGCAAGTCTAATTTTTGAGGCTGGTGTGCACCTACAGGTCTTACCCACTCTATCTTGGATAAAGAAATTATGTTTGCAATTTAACTCTTCCACATCTTTGGCTACAGAAGCAATGACTGCCAGTAAACTCTGAGCCTAATTTTACCAATTTTTTTTTTAAATGTACAGAACTGGAAGAGATTCATAAAATCTCAAAGAAACCAACCCATTTATATGCAATGTATTTGACTATCTTAACCCTATAGAACTAATATTTACTTCTGACCGAAACAAGAGAGAGAATTTCAAAGTGAAAAGGGAAGAATTAAAATGCAGAAATGGAAATTACTCTGGCTTGTGTGATGTAAAACATTCTCACTGCATATCAAGGAGGTCAGTCTAGTTAGCATCAGTATGTGAAAGATTTGGAGCAGCTGCAAATCTTGTACCACTACCATTAGGGCTGAGGCAAAACAGAAGTGAAAAAACCCTCTAGTAGCAAATCCACTGCCATTTCATTTGCAGTGCACCTTCTTTAAATTCCAAGCAGACACAAACTGCATGTTAGTTCTCTCTGTAGGAATGTTTGCTCTGGAGTGGGATCAGCAGTATTCCCTAATCCCCATTTTTATTAGTAGTCCACAGAAAAAATTTCGAAGTCACAGTTATAAAGTACTGAACCCCACTACATCAGCAGAAAGCACATGAACACACCAAGCAGCAATTCTTCCCATAAAGCCACACTGCTTTATGTAGGAGACATTTCCCATTCAGGCAGCCCCTTGGAGAACTGGACAGCGTTTGGGATAATTCCCAAATATCAAAGAATACAAAGTAGGCAGAAGTTAAAGAAGACAGTCAGCCAAAATATTTCTCTTTCTTTAACCCTGAGAAAGAATCCTTTGAAAAGTGCCAGGGCAGAATCTGTCCATCCTGATTATTTTGAATAATCCTTTGTTCCACCGAGCCTACCCATTGAAATGAAACTGGAAATACTAAGAATCTCCATTAACTCTGTTGGGCTGAGGGGAATAAATATGAGAAGAAAGAAGGAAAATCATTTTATAAACTTTAACAAACAAACAAGAAATGAATGGACCAAAGACAAATATGTTACAGGGTAAAATAAAATGAAAATATTCTTTCTTTTCATTTTTTCTTCTCTCCACTTCCTGTGTTAACAGCAGAGGGCTGTTTTTCCACTCAGAAATGCCTCTTTACAATAAGCATGTCCAGACCCGATTAGAAAACCGTTTTTCCCAACATCATTTGGCTTTAGTTGAATTGCTATGGTTTCCCACCCTTCCTATGAATCAGCACTCCTTTTCCATCATCCATCACTTTCCACACAGTCTGCACTGTTCTGTCTACCCAGGGCCTAAAAGAAATAATGCACTAGCTATACATCTGCCTTTTTCTGAAGTCCTTTACACCCACTAAGGAATGTACATCTAAAAAAGCAACAAGATGTACTTTCTTTACTTTGGAAAAATTGGGACATGTTGAATATTAAAATATTTTCTCAGAGCTATGCAAAATATCTTAATGTTTAAATATTTACATATTATAATAGAACTCCCAGGTTCCAAAAAAATATTAGAGATCCTTAGCTTGGGGCTCCATATAATGCAGCCAAAACACAAAGGGAACCCCTAGAAAAACAAGCAATTGATGGATGGAATAGGAAAAGTGGAGGGGGGAAAGAAAAGAAACAAAAAGAAAATAAAAACTTATGGAAGAATAACTGGAATGTTAGTGAGTTTTAAACATTGTTCTTATTATTTTGCAGTACTCTCTCCTTACCAAAGTAGCACAGAGATAGAAACAAAGGTATGGAATGGATTTGTGGCATCTGTGAGTCTGCCCCACAAATTATATTTAAATGAGAGAAGCAATTCAGAGGACAAGACAAACTGAAGCAGAAGCTTCAGAAAAAAAGGACAAAAGAGATTAAACCTTTTAATGGAAAGGAGAGGAAGTAGAAACAGCAGAACAGGTGATTTTTCCTTGTAAAATTCATCACTGGTGCTGCCAGGGGGAAACTCTTTCACCCTTCACAGGCTCAGCCAACCATAACGAGGACACGAGCTCAGTCTGTGAAGAGACCAGAAGCAGAAATGTTTAGTATAGCATGGACTGATTCTCTAAAAGGCTGAAACAAAATCTAGAACAAACTTGGTGCTTGTTTTAGCTGAGTGCTGATTGCTGCTCTCTGAGAAGTTCACACAGGAGCCCCAGATTGCATCCTGCAAACTTCAGTGGGCAATAAAATCAGGATATTATGAGAAACACAGCCAAGTGTAGGATGGGTTAGACCAAAATGAGAGTAGTGGAGCTGTACTGCAGGGGAAGATTTCAAAGAAAATAACATCCAATGTGACACCAAGCACCTGTACTGCTGAGGGCAGAGAGATAAAATCTGTAGGTCAGCTTTTTCAGAAGTAGAATAAAAGAAAATAGGAGGCATAAAGAGATAAATAAACTATAAAAATTAAGTCAGGCTTGGCATTCAGATGTCATTGCTGAAGGCCATGCTACTGACAAAGGCCACTGATAGGCATCTTTTTAAATTTATCTGTTTCAAGCTCAAATCACTGTTAAGAAGGCATAATACTATATTTTATTTTCATGGGGACTTAATCGATGTCAACATGCACAAATATCTGAAGGAATGGTGCAAGTAAGATGGAGTCAGGCTCTTTTCAATTGTGTCCAGTGACAAGACCAGAGGCAGTAGACACAAACTAAAGCAGGGACATTTTTTACATTTTTACCCTCTGAACACAAGAAAACTCTTTTCACTGTGGGTGTGACGGCAATGGTGCAGGTATCCCAGAGAAGCCCTCTGGAGTGTCCCTCTTCAGAGATATTCCTGTCTAGAAAAGTTCCTAAGTAATCTGCTTAGGTAGTGGGAGACTTGACCAAGATGACCTCCAGTGGTTCCTTTCAGCCTCAACCACTCTTGTGATTCTCTTTTACGATAATGAGTCAGCTAATAATTTTCATTTTACAGAAAAAACAGTAATGTTCTCAGCCAATGCCCTCATTTGTATCTCTAAGTAGGATGTCACTTGACACAGGTTGCCTCTAGACTCCTTTGTACTGAAAACAGGGATAAAAGAACATGTTCAAAATGATGAAAGAACCGACACTAAATACCTACCCCCATGGGTCACTGCAATTTTTGGTTCATATAATACAGTAATTTCATGATTATAAGCCACACCTGAATAGAAGCCGCACTTCCGGGTAGCTGGGAAGACCACGGGATTTGTCCATATATAAGCCGCACCCAAATATAAGCTGCGCTTTTTTTTTTTTTTTTTTTTTTTTAACTCCGCATGGCAGAGGGGGCGGAGCGCTCCGGCCCAGCCCCACACAGCCCGGCTTCCCAGTGGCACCCCGTTCCTGACGGTCCCACGCTGCCGCCCGCTGCCGGCGGCACAGGGGCCAGCCCGCCCACTTGACACTCTGCTTGGCCGGCTCTCACTTCCGGGTTGGCATTTCACTGGGATTTGTCCATAGATAAGCCGCACCTGAATATAAGCCGCACCACTGGGGTAGGCTGAATTCTTCAATGAAAAAGGTGCGGCTTATATTCGTGAAATTACTGTATATATTTTGACATGGCAAGTGTGCTCTCTTTGCTTTTACTACATGTTGCAAAGAAAATCATAAGGGCTTTTCAAGGCTTAATGGTTGGTTAGAAGGTATTTTGGGATATGCTACCAATAAGAGCAGCACGTGTAATACCTGTTTAGAAAAATGTCAGTGAGGAAATGTTGCGCACAATTATAAGCAACCTATTGACTTCTTAGAACTTAAAACAAGGTATTAAACATCTATGAGAAATTATTAATATTAAATAAAGTATCTCTATACACTATCTTAATACTACTCATGCCTACCTATTCGTACCAATAGCTGAAAGGAACTTTCATTTCTTTTGATATCCTCTACTTACTTCTTGCAAGAGACTTTAAAGAAGTGTTTCTAACTGGACAGGTGAATTCTCAGACAGAAAGGTTTTTCACTTTTCTTTACCAGACCTGGTAACATTATACTTCCAGTGCATCCACAAACCAAACACAGCATCCTTGAAAAGTGAAACAGGAAGTAGTAATTGTATGTTACAAGTAAGGACAAAATGAAAATACTGTGTTAGGTATTACTCAAATATCTTCTGCTTTTCCTTAAAAATATATGTTAATTTAGCATGACAGCATTGAGAGCTGCTAGGATTTTCATGGTTCTTCATTGTATCTGAAAAGAATAATAGATGGAAAAGTGTTTAACCTTTCTCTTTGGTGAACATAGATCTTATTGTCAGCTTTGGAAGCAATAAAAGTATGATTTGTTTGCTGAGCTTGATTGGTAGTGACAGAATACTGGAATCTTTGGGGTTGGAATCATAGATATCGTGTGAGGTTTAAGGAGAAATGATTTCTAAATTAAACCAGCCAAGGTGACAAATGTTTAACTAGTCATCAGCGAACTGATATCCAGGTAGACAGAGGAGAGGGGGGGATGTGGATGGATTTTATGCACAGAATCTAAATGGAATAAAGCTGATCCAGGCATTGTTTTGCATTTTATTATTTCATTCTCTCCTGAAAAGCAGGATAGCTGGGACAATTCCCTCAAAACCCAGAAAAATAGGAATGCTTCTTTTCTTCAGATGTTCACTGCAGATAGAGGTACATGGAGAGATATAGATGCATAAATGTACTTACATATAGAAACTCACAGAGAAAATATGTGATGGAGTGATAGAAAATCTTGAATTCATATGCTACTCCCACGTGGCAGACACCAGCAAAGTGGCCATAATATTCCAAACACATGTACACAGATTCCTTATTCTACATAGGTCTCACTATGAGTTCTGCATATGCAATCTATTTACAGTTCATCTATTTTAAAGAACTTCAAGCAATTATAGCCATTATCTGTCCCTCTGCCTAATCATCAAGTGCCTTTGATACTCTCAGTTCAGATACTAAGGTCAGGCAAAAGTATGTGTCCATCAAGTTTTAGGTATCTCTGACCTTTTGACATTTTGCTAATAGGTAATGGTGTGAACATACCAAAAGCAATATCTTTGATGCTACCAGGGTCAAAATCCTATGTAGTGATGTGCACTTCCACCACCTGTCAGAAATCCCTGCCTTTAGGATTTTAGTTCTGTTACTAGGCAAGGAGCAGATTTTCCTGTCCTGGGCCTCAGTGAACTCTGGAGGGAGAGAAAAGGGATTAGAAAGGAACTGCAGTTGAAGTTACTGGGAGGGAGATAGTCTGGGTAGATTTTAATTAGAAGTGCTAAATGCAATTATGCAATTCCTCATCTAGCCTTGCAGCTCATCACTGCGGCCATTAAAAGAGAGGGATACAACCTACTCCTCTATTTCTGCATCTCCCTCCCCACAATCAAATCAGGAAAGTACAGATTAAAGTCTCTCTGGTTTCCATGTCAGCTGCCACAGCATTCTCTGGCAGCCCTGTGGAGGAGTAGCTGTGAAAGCTTTGTTCAAAGTGCCTCTTTTGGGCCACTGGGAGGGCAGATGTAGAGTTCATATGCCCACCCCTCCTTTGGCTGTTCCTGGAGCACTGCCCCTGTGAGTGCCCAGAACAGGGAGAATCCTCAGGGGATTGTAGTGCAGCACACAAGGAAACCTCTGTTAAGCTCACTCCACGCCAGATTTGTCAGATGCTTTAAACTTGGACACAAAATTTGCCTGAAACACATCTCTCTGAGACCAGCCAGCCATGTTGCAAGTTCTCTTCAGCAGCAAAAAGCGTTTTTCTAGGAAAAGCTAAGACTTTCCAGAAAAGAAAGAAAAAGAAAAAAAAAAAAGCCACAAAATTAACTGCTCCCTAATTTAATTAATCATTTTAGCTGTGACTTTAATATAAGTCCAATGTAATAAAAACATCAGGTTGAGACAAACTGCTGTTGAAAGTGTTGGCTGGAGGCATTAAAATGTGGCAAAGTTGCACACAGCTGAGTATTGGCAGCTGTACTTGCTGTGTCTGTTTATGGCACCACTGCCATGCAGTGTTCTGCACATTACGGGCATTATAAAGAACTCCTTGCTCAGTGCCCACCACTATATCTCAGTTTTTGGAGGCTTGAAGCCTTTCCAGTCCTGAAATCTCTTAACAATTCCCATTTTCAAAATTTCCAGAAAGTGGCAATCCTCCTTATATCAGCCAGGCAGCCACCTTGAAAACATTCCCACTGAAGTAGGGATCTGACTCCTGAAAATGCATTTTTAACAGCTAAAATTCCTGAAAGTGACAGAAAGGTTAAAGGTGTGTTGACAAAATTTAAGGAAGAGACCAACCAAACATCAGAGACTCACTGTAATTACTTCAGCTTAGGCATTGTAAATCCGGGAAATTAATAAGTAAGTTTTAATTTAAAATAAGCAAGCTGAGTTGTGGAAATGCCCTCACCAGGAGCATAGAAACTGACTGCATTTACTGAAACTATGCCATAATGCAGTGATGATAAATGTAAAATAGATACTGGGACTTCTGAGATCTGAATACAGTTACTGTAAATGATACATTAGATTAAAATGAAATTGTCATTTTGCCCCATTTTGACACTAGATCTTTCAATGGAGTTGAATACAAAGAACGTTTGAAGAAGATCCATAATAGTGGGGGGTTTTTTCTGGCTAAAAAGATACTGATGCTTAATGCTACATCTAGAACGCTACATCCAATTTTAAATTAGCTTCATCAGATAAACATGTCCATGTATTTGTTTAGAATTTCATGCAAAAATCATTATTTGCCCTGTCTTTGCTGTAATTCTGAAGAAGCAAGATATAGTCTTCCTCATTAGTGAAGAGACTAAATTAAGTACTGTTAACCATGCAAACTCATCTCACCTTAAAGAAGAACCAAAACTTTTGTAAAATTTGAAAAAGGGAACAAACAATTACATGAAAAAAGGTTCACTTTCCCTTGTCTATATCAGACCTTATCAAAGTTTCCAAGAAACAAAAGCAAACTAAAAAACTGGGAATGCAATGGGAAGGAAAATTCAGGGTTGACAAAGTAACACATGCAGTAGGAATAATTTGTATTTTTACTAGGATTTAAATCTGCTATTTAAAAAAAAAAAAAAAAAAGTGGACTGTTTCCCCCCACCCAAGATAAGCACAGCTACAAAAATTCAAAGATAATTAAGAAAACCTACACTAAAAAATGCTACTTCAAAGGTGGTTCTTCACAAAGAACTATATGCCAAAGATAGAAATTGCCCCTGGGAATTAACTTAGTGCAAGGAAATGCCTCTTTAAGGAAAGTCAAACATTCATGTTATTAATTTTAAAAAATAAAAATGCAGAATCTGCTATGAAAAAGGTACCCACAGTGTCCAAAATCTGCTATGAAAAAGGTACCCACGGTGTCCAAATATGCTGAAAAGGGAAGAAAATCTTCTTCAAAAACAAGACTTGAAATCTAAATATGGATAATTGAAAGCTGATCATGAGAAAAGCTTTCCCATCCTACACATTCGCCTATGAAACTCCTTGCTACAAAGTGTTGTTAGAATCAGTAATTCAGAAGCATTCAAAGTAAGGTACAGATATGGAAAATGCTCACAATTTTATACCATGTAAACAACACGATGTTTTAGAAGGGATATGGGTCTGACTATGTGTTCATTAGCTTCATCTCCCTGTAAATATAAAATAAAAGCTGCTGTTGAAGGCAAATGCAGACCGCAATGGATCTATCATCAGATTCAACTCTACGAGACAGTGCCCACCCTGCCACTTCTTCTCTGCCGCCAGTGGCCTTTCTTAAAAAACATTTTTGAAAGCACAGTAACCTTCTCACCACTCACATATTCACATATACCTTGCATAAGAGATTAATTTCTCATACTGATATCTTGGAATTTGGACATGCAAGCAGCTGATCTGGAATCATCTGTCATCTAAACCGTGAGTGTAATGGGGTGATGCCAAGTGCATCACAATCACAGATCTGTTTGTTAAGGAAAGAAGAGACCATTAGATAATGTAGTGTTACTTGATTTATTACACAGGTAGATAGCATGAGTAGGAGCCTGTTTTGCAGTCCAGTTGCCTTTTGTGATTCAGACAACTGTTTCATATGTTCACAGAAGAGTTTAGTGTATCTGGATACAGGCTTGTGTTAGTTACAAGCAGGTTTGGACCGTTCCTTTTTCTTTGATGTATGTATAGCTCAAGGCTATCCTGAAAGTAGTAATCTTGCTTAACAAAATATATTTCAAATTGAAAGAGGGGAACTACATGCTAGATATATGGAAGAAATTTTTTACTATGAGGGTGGTGAGACACTGGAACAGGTTGCCCAGAGAAGCTGTGGATGACACATCTCTGACAACGTTCAAGGCAATGGGGCATTAAGCAACCTGGTCTAGTGGAAGGTGCCTCTGCCCATATCAGGGGGATTGGAACTGGATAGTTTTTAAGGTTCCTTTCAACCAAAACCATTCTGTGATTCTATGACATCCACATTTGGAGATTGCTTGTGACAAGAAATTTCATAGAGCCATCAATGTTATATGTGAAAGAAACTTAAATGACCATAAAAATAAGCACTTGTCTGTAAAATTGTAAACTTAGGTTCAGTCCCCTGCTTTAAGTGATATAAGATTTCTTAAGTTCAGTTAAGTTATGCCAATCTGTACATCTAATCCTCAAGAAGTTGGCCTCCAAGTACGGATTCCCTGAAATTTTTAGACTAACTCCAAGGCAAATAATCAGCCTCTCAGTTAAGGGCTTCTACCAGTATTTTATTTTGACACCAATACATGCACGGAACTGTAAAAGTGGGATTTTAAACTTACAAATTCACTTACACATACACTTACAAATTCAAAAACACAACTATGGTGTCTGGAAGAAGAGACATTGTAGGTTGCCTGCCACAACCTTGTTGCCACAGTACCTCCCTCTGAACATGTGTTGGTGCACCTAGGGTGAGAATGAATCAGCACCACACCACTTCTCCTATTAGGAACACCTGTTGATAATGTAACAGCCTGAAGAACAGCTGAAAAATGAGTCTCAGTGCTGGCAGCCAGAACACCTATTCAGCAGTAAATCTTTCCTCTTCAGCGGTTATTCAAGGCTCTTGCTCCTACACGCTTGTTTACAATGGCTTAGCTCTGTTGGTGTTTGTGTGTGGAGAGAACACAAGAAAAGAAGCAAAGTGGGCTGCGTATTATCACCTAAGGCAAGAGAAGGCTGCCTGCCTCCAAGGCACATCAAAACTAGGATTAATCACGCATACATATAAAAAAACCCAAAACTAAAACCAAAAGAAACCCAACAACAATTTCTGGAGAAACTGTTTTCATTAAGAAAGCTCCAAAAGGTCCCTAATAGATATGTTACATGGAGGATGGAATGAGGCAAAACAGGATTCTTTCCACCTGAGGAGAGAGAAGGGAACATGCCTCTTGTACTGGGGCCTAGATGGAAAGCATTGAAAGGCATCACTGCAATTCAAAGTCAGAATGAGAACATGTATGAAATAATATTAAACTCCTTAATGCTGTGGCCAGGTTTACCAGTTTCTCAGTTTTCTATCTCACAACTGACAGATGAACAGAGGGGCTCAAAAGGCACCTGAACAACCCAAGCAAGTTGTAGCCCTTCACCAAGATCCTTGCAGCTATGTCCAAGAGTAACAAAAATGCAGTCCGTTGTATTATATCTATTTTGAGGTTGCTGTTGTGGCTCTAACCATGTTAAATCTAACCAGATTTAATCTCTGACAATTGTAGACAAATATCCAGCTGTAACATTTCACCAGAGCATATTTTTGTGTTCCAAAGGAGAGAAATTTATTGTACAGATAGCAGGAGGGAAAGAACACAATGAGTCAGCAATAATGGGTGTATATCATGGCAATATTTGCTTGTGGTTTCCTACGTTGGGAGGGAATCATTGCTCCTCTTTTGGAAGCCATCCTATTTCAAAGGACATAGCCACAAACTACATCATGGCAATTACAGTCAGCATTAGGAAGGTTGGAATAGTCTCTGACATATAGCTGAGTTTAGAAACAGAGCAGTAAAATAATATCCTGCCTAAATGGCTTTTTGACAATGCTAGAAAATGTTATCTATTTATGCAGTGAAATTAAAATTAAACAAAAAGATTCATAAAAGAGTACTTGAAATGCTTTTCAAAGCTTTATAAAAGTCACAGTTCTAGCTCTCACATATAAATCTTGATGATTTGAAGAAAAACGCTAATCTAATACTTCAGGGAAAGTTTTGCTCCAGCTATTGTGATACTTTCATATATATCCCTCTTCTTTAATTTCTCTTCTTGATAGAAATTTTTATATGCTATATTCAGAGTATGTAGGCTCTTAGAGTGTAGACTGGTAAATTTCCTCATTCCCACACACCTTTGGACTCTATCTGTTTGTTCTAATGAAGAACAAAGACAAATTCCATAGAATCATAGAATGGTTTGGGTTGGAAGGGACCTCAAAGATCGTCTAGCTCCAAGGACCCTGCCATGGGCAGGGCTGCCTTTCAGGAGTCCAGGTTGCTCAGAGCCCCATCCAGCTTGGCCTTGAACACTGCCAGGGATGGGACATCCACAATTTATCTAGACAATCTGTTTCTGTGCCCGGAAAAGAATTTCTTCCCAATATCTAGTCTAAACCTACCCTCTTTCCATTTAAAGCCATTTGCCCATGTCACTCTTCATCTGTAGGCTCCCTTCTGGTGCTGGAAGGCCATAATTAGATCACCCAGAAGCCATCTCTTTTCATCCTCAGCAATTCCAGTTCTTCTTAGCCTTTCCTCATAGGAGAGGTGTTCCATCCCTCAAGTCATCTTGGTGGTCTCTGGACTCAATCCAACAGGTCCCTGTTCTTCCTGTGCTGAAACTCCGGAGCAGCTACAGCTCTGCAGGTGGGGTCTCAGCAGAGCAGAGCAGAGGGGCAGAGTCCCCTCCCTCCCCTGCTGCTCATGGCACTTTGGATGTGTTTGTCTTTCTGGGCTTGAGTGTCCATTGCCAGCTCATGTCCAGCCTCTCCTCCACCAGCAGCCCTTCTGGGCAGGGCTGCTCTCCATCTGTTCCTCCCCCAGCCTGTGTTGAAACCAGGGGTTGCCCTGACCTGGGTGCAGCACCTTGCACTGGAAACCCCCGACACTGCCACAAAGATGTAGTTCTTATTGTCTGGCCAGCTTTTTTTTGTAAAACAAATTCAGCTGAAAATCAGGTCCAAGAAAAAAAAGAATTTTTCTTAAAGGTATGACAGTGCACACACTGGCTAAAGACATTTACAAATGCACTTACAAGGCCATGGTTTTCAAATAATGTTTTATAAAGTTGTGCGTTTCAGACGTCTGGATATTTATTCTATGGAAGAAACAACACACAGCTCTCCCTATAATAGAGAAATGGAGGATTTAGGGAAAAAATAAAGTTAGTCAGGACACTCAGCTATGCAAGAACTGTAGAAAAGGCAGTGTAATGAAGGAGCAGTTTCTTCTTCAGCATCTAGGCAGAGGTCGCAGGAGGTCTGCTTGGATGACAAGCAGAGGCCATTATGATCAGTGATGGGTTCAAAAACTTAAGCCCATTAGTTAATAAGATCATTGGAGATTCAAAACAAAAAAAAATAAAAGAGAGAGAGGGAGGGATAGAGGGAGACAGTGAAAAATTTAAGTATTAAAACATAAAGACTCCCTGATTGACATCTATAATTACATTTTGAAATCCATGCCAGAGCAATATGTCTACTCATCTGTAGCAAGAGCTCAACATTCAGCTTGGTAACAGTTAGGGATTTTATTTGGAATGTTTTACTGTTTCACTAATTGGGTTTTATTTAATAAGCCTTTTCTCAAATGGCTAATATTAGAGGAGGAAGTGTGATTTTTTTGATCTTTTAACTTATATTATGTTTTGTCACCTAATATTTTAATTGGACGTGTTTGACTGAATTAAGCAGAACTGATTTAGGAATGGTTTAGTCATCTTGAAAATACTATTGTAGTCCAAGAAGAGGATAAACCAGAAAAATTTCAATTTTAACATACTTATTAATATTTTAGAAGAAAAATATTCCAAAAGTATATCAAAAACTGGTGTCCATCCAGAAGTTTGTCATTGTAGATAATGATGAAATTTATTCCTGCTTATTCTCCAACAGAAGCATATTTTTTTTAGGAATATATGAAATGGACTGTGACCCATTTGAATAAAATGGAGATGGGCCAGTTTTAATAAGTGGATTTTGTTCCCTTCTTTCATTTCCATGAAGCCCATGAAAAATTGGACCAAAATAATTGGCTGCCTCTTTTAGCTGGATTTCTATGCATGGAAAGGATAAATAGCACTTATGCCTGGTACTAGCACGAGGCCTGAAGCTACAAAATGAGCTCTTATATGTTTCCATTGGAGGCCAAAACCAATTTAAACATCAATGACCTCAATGGATTTTTGGATCAGACTACTTGGAAAGAAAGCATAGAATTAGTTTGTACAATCTCTGTCCAAGTTAGAGTGAGCACATTTTTCACCACTCTTAAATAGCAGCAAAGGGAGGATTAGGAAGGCAAACAAGAGCTTTTTCAAAGATCCCACCAGTTTTAGAAAAATATATGTTTGAAGATACTCTTCATATAAATCCAGACTTTTATAAAACCCTGACAAGTAAGTTTACTTCACAAAAGTTAATAATGATATTAATAATAATTTAATAATAAGAGTTTAAAAATACTTTGGAAGATTCTTAATGCAATTTGTGTTCCTTTAAGATAGGACTCATGTTGTCTAAGTTTTATCATCTGAAAACTGATGTTTTTCCTCAGCTAGACACTCTTTGGACCCTTGCTCAAGGAATTTTGAAAATTACAGAGGGAATTCAGCCTGCTGAGGCATGGTAGGTTGCTTTATCCATAGATCATAAAATGAAGAGGAGAAAGGAATAGTTTGGTTAAGATGTCTAACATTTTAGAAAAATCATGTTAAGCAAAAAGAGCCCAGTTCTCCATACAGATGGGAAAGCCTGCCTGAAGGTGCCAAATAGTTACAATTGAACTCCTGTCTTACGGTTGTGCCATTATAGATGAAATGGAATAATTAAATAATAATGATACAGGAACTTATAAAAGTTCTTGGAAATCATTTTTCAGTCTGTTCTTGTTACAGGAAAGTCTGTTATCTCGAGCCATTTCAAGGCTTTCAGTAATGTACAGTTTATGGATTGCCTTGGGTCATGAGGATACACACCTTAAAAATAACTAGTGAGAGAGAATTGAAGCTTACAAGCAATGGGGAAAGAGTTTCCTTCTGATCTCATTACATAATGGCCTGTCTCAATTTTGAGACTATTCTCGTTTCTAGACACAGAGACAAAAGCCTTTCTTGGGAAAGGGGAAAAATTTGAACATGTGCAGAGTCCAGCCAAGAATAAACTTCTCTTTCCATCCATACCAGAATATTGAGGAAGGAAACTAACCTCCAACAATGGGTGGCTGTTTGCAAGAAATATGAATCTCTTCAACCCTCACAATCTGTTCTAGAAGAGAACAAGTGCTCAGAGCACTGTTCTAAATACAGGGCCGGGTAGCACTCATTTGCACAAGCACTGGCTTTCTTCTGGGTAGCAGCAGAAAGTCAAAGATTTGTGTTCAGTGGAACAGATCACATGATTGTGACCTCCTTAGACGTGACTATGAGTATGAGTAGCTGTTGATGGGAGAGAGAAATTATATCACTAAACTTAGCATAGTTGGTATTACTCACCTTCTATTCCACTTATTATTATTTCTTCAAAATATTTTGTAGTGCTTCCAACAGATTTTCAGGCAAGATGATAAGTATCAGTCACAGTGACAAAGACAATAATTTCTAATTAGTGTCTCTCAAGTCAAAATTAATAACATCAAAGTTATCATTTCTTTAAAAATTTCAATATGTCTACATGGATAATTCAATGATGATTGTATTCTAGCAAATTTTGCCATGTATGATGCTTTCTATTTGAGTTTTGATATGCTGTGCATATCCTTTGCTAACTTCTGTCTGGGAAACTGGGATTGATAGTGTTAATCCTGAAATATTAAGAGTAAATGAGCTTTAGAGGAAAAAACAGAGACCAAAAATACATTGAAACTAGGCAGTTCATAACAAGCCCCAGTCCTTGGAAAAAGCAGAGTGAGGATGTGTATCTAGTGAAAATATGATACAGTGAAATAAATGTTCTAGTGAAAGGTATCCCTGCCACAGCAGTGGTGTTGGAACTAAATTATCTTTAAGACCCCTTCCATCCTAAGCCATTCTATTAATCTATGGTAATTCTATGATGATTCTGTGATGGTTCTGTGATGGTTCTACAATGATTCTATGATTCTATTCTTCTATGGTATAATTCCTTCTTTCACATTAACAGCTCCCTGGTAAGTTATTATCATCTGACCTAGAAAAGAGAGCAAATAATAATCTGAAAGAGAAAGAACAGTAAAAAATGGGACTATCCAGGCCAATACTACCATCAGCTTTTCTGACATTATAAACTGAAATTTCTCTAGTAAATTGATATTGAACCCATGACTTCACATTCACTGGGGTCTCTGGTAGAGTATTTGCAAATCAGAGGTTCTCCAAGCTGTGTAACTTCCTGTCTTTAGTGGCATTATAGCCAGGTTAGACTACATTTCCCACGCCACTGTATTTTTGTCTAGGCAACCACAGAAATGCTTTGAAACTAATGGGCAAGGACAGCTGTCTCAAAGGCTTCTGCAAAACCACGATCCAGGTATGACACTAGGATGGCTTGTTTGCACAGAGAAGTTGGCAGTGGGTGAGGAGAAAACAAATCTGATCCTATTTTAGTTATGCTGGTATAATGTCCATATCAGAGAGTTGTATTTCAGAGAAAAAGTCACTCTGTTCAGCAACAACAACACTTTACCTCACTGGAGTGAAAACAGGCCAACATCTCTTTTTCTCAAATTAGACGGTGAAAGGATTTTCTTGCCGCTTTTCTTATTTTTCTCTTTTTGAAAACAAAACAAAATTGGTTCTGCAAGTTTCACCAAGAGGAATAAAAGAAGGGGAGAAAAATGGATTTTGTCTGGGTCCTTGCCCTTGCACACATACACTAAATAAAGGAATACTGAGGACAGACAGTTCTAAATCACAAGATAAAAGCATCAAAGTTAAAATAAAACCTTTTGACTGAATTGCAATGTTGCTACTTCCCATGCCCTTTCTGGAACACTTTGGAATGAAAATGTTTCATTCACTTATTCTGGGGTTTTGGTGAAGTTTGTTGTTTTGGTTTGAGGTTGTTTTTTTTTGATGAAAACAAATTACAGGAAATTTGGATGGAACATTCTTCCTGTGGTGGCCCAAGGCCAGTGGAAGTGATGGGGGCAACCAAGGTAGAGAAGAGAGAGGAAGTTGTGTCCCAAGTTTGATGTGCCACAACACATTAGTAGCATCCATGGTTATACACAGGCAGCACCCCTTGGGTGTACAGTCAGTGAGGAAGGAGAAGAGAGAAATGCATGGAAGCCCATTTAATATATGTTGATTGGTCCATGCTGGCTAATTACCCAAAAGGCCAGCATTCCAATGGAATATGACTTAGAAAGAATCTGTGTAGCGAATGCATTTGCTGTGGTAGCAAAATTAGGGTCACTGTTTTGATAAGTAGGTCTCTTAAGGACTGCATGTCTCCCTGATGACAATTCAGTTCTGTGGGAAGCTAGAAAAGCACAAAACTGCTGCTAAGAGTGGCTCTGACAGGAATAGGTAAGTGTGGGTTGAAGCAATCATGATTCATGATTAACTTATGGGAGCTAATCAAAAATCCTGTGGGCAATCCCTGGACCCCTACTGTCTTCAAAGCCTCTCACAGCAGGCTATCAGTATGAAGAAGGGTATTACATAAAGATGGAGAATGATTTTTAAGGGACCTGAATGAGAATCTGATGGAATGGGCTCCTGTGCAACCCTGCGGCTGGCAGTACTGTCACCTTTTCCATGACATATGCCTGTGATGTTGGCTTGCTTGGTAAGCCTGCTTCAGCAGGTTAGGGTAGGCTTTCAGACACAAAACCAGATCTGAGTAAAAAATCAGAATGGATTAGGATTCATCAAAAAAATCTTGCCTTGGCATGCCTAAGAGCAGAGAGATGCTGGGTGTCCTGTCCTTGCCCTCCCACTTCCCTCCTCCCCTGCTGCAGATGTGTGTGAAGAGTAGATATGGTCAGACAGAGAGGCTCCATGGGGGCCACAGTGGGAGATGCTCTTAGACTGGGCAATATTAAGGTGATACAGCAGGAAGCAGGAACTGCAGCTTTAATTTAATCATAACTCGTATATTTTCCTTTGAAACATGAGAATCTGATAATACTCAGTGCTTGCTGAGCTTCCCAGTTTGGCCACAGAGCACACAAGGTTTATGTGAATCACTGTCAGAGGGCAAGTTTAAATTGTGATAAGTAGCCTATATGTAAAAGCAGTATTTCTGCATCAAGTAATAAGGCTATGTTTCCTGGGAAAGGAGTGGTTGAAATCCATCCCTTGTCACACAGTATCACGAACAATAAATGCAATTTTAAATCCATTAAAATGCTGCCAAATACATTAAACAAAAATATACAGAGGATTTATTCAGCAGAAGATTTACAGATTTCCTTAGTAGTACATCATTATCAGAACTGTCAATTTGAAAATAAAAATTGTCAAGCCATCACTGAAACACCGTAAAAGCTGTGACAGAAATAGACAATAACTACTAAGTTTTTTTAAAAATAAAATCCTCAGAAAACCCACTCTACACACAATTATCACCTCTGTGGACTACCAAGGAAACAGTAAAGTACTGAAGGATATCAAAGAGAAGTCTGGTATCCAGCATAGTTAGCATCAGCATTTTCCAGTTATTAAGTGTACTATTGAAAAGCAGATTGTTGTGCATTTAATGATGGGATCCTGAGGAGCTAACCTCCAAAACAGATAAAATCCCAGCTAAGAGATTATCACTTGTCGTCACATTGCTGTGGTTTGGATTTGGACCCCTCATTGGGCTCCTGACTGGTCAGCCTCACACTTGTTAGCCTCCTTGGTTAAGCTGAAGCAAAAACAAGAAGTAGTTTTGTCACGGTCTGCAGGTAATTATTAAATAGGAGATCCGTGATATATAGTTTTTGGTAAGTCTTTCTTACTTATAAGTTTACCAGGCTGATGTGTTCAAATTCCAGGAAGCCAGTCCTACACTTTGCTTTCATTTGAGTAAGCCAGAGTGCCATCTTTCCTTCCACATCTTTTATGACAACTCCACCTGATTATTTGCTGGTAGACACAAGATTATACTGCAATATTGACCCAGAAGTAAAGTCTAAGGCTATCACATCCTGATAGTCTAGTAATTTAAGCACATGGTTTTTCACCTCCCATATCTTGCAGGTTCTCTAGATTTAGCAATTGACCCTCAAAAGACATCGGATAGTTAAAAACGGACAGGCAAAGAGCTCAGAGAAGTGATTCTATACATGGTTGATCTGAAATCCATCTACAACATCTATACTGTTCTGTCCTATTTCCCTAGTGCTGTTTCCTCATTATGCCTGTCCACTTTCTGAAGATAGAAGGAGCCTAGGATCATTCACTTTAACATAGCTCCTTCTTTACATCATGTGCGCTCTCTTTCCCAAGAAGCCCACTTCCTTCCTTACTCACTTGCTTTAGATCCACTTGCAACAAAAGTATGCCTCACTTTCCTTCCCAGAAGATGGTCCCTTATCACATCTTTGCCATTTTATTTTTAAGGTGCTACATCAAGCACCTGTTTACAAAGAAATTCTTGTGCTGGTCCCTTGCAGGAAGGTCTGTACTGTTAGCATCTCACTACTTCACAGGGCTTCTGCTTGGATGAAGGTCATTTAGTCCATTATTCTTCATGTTAATTACATGTCCTCTCTTGATAAGATTTCACTGATCGCAGATGTAAAAGATAACAGAGAAAGTAACCAGTGTTCCATTCAAAATGAGTTTGCAGTTTCACACTTGGAAGCATAAAGAGATCTGAATAGGTGGCTTATTAACAGAGGAGTCAGGAGGAGTCTTAATGAACTCCTATGGCTGAGAGATGAAGCAAGACCATCCCAGATTAAAAGGAACACTTTATACAGAGAGAAAATTTAACCCTTTAAATGACTTAGCAGGGACCATGATTCTGTGCCTTTTGAAATCTTTATGAAATCTGCAAGCCCTAAAATATCTCTGTTGGGTCCTCTTCTCTGGTTTGTACTCAAAAGTAGGAGGGACTGATTATCAGAGTACGTCCTAGAATAAGAACAGTACTTTTACTTTATGGAGGGGTATAGTGGCAGCTTCACTGCAAAAATTATTTCAGAGGAGCTTGATACTTGCACATCACAGTACATCTTGAAGAAGATCAATGGTGAAATAGAGACACCAATAGAGAGCTTTTCTAGTAAATGACTGACCAGAATGAAAGAGAGTGAAGGGACTGGTGTTGGGTCAGAATCTCTTCAAGATAGGTTTGAACATGAGGCTCTTCATACTGGAATCTGATGAAGGGAACATTGAATTGTCTCCACGGAATCCAGTGTTGGAGATCTGCAGTTGTGAAGCCGGTGACTAAACCTGCATTGGCTTAAATAAAACCTAGCGAAATCTGGAGGGGTTGTGACACAAAATTGAATGGAATTGCTGCAGCGTAGCAAGTTCATTGTGATTTAGATTAACACATTAGTTTAATGCATTTTAGATAGCATTTGTTGGTGGCAAAGGAGGCTGCTCCAGTCAGTTCCTGTAGCTCTGCTGATGTCATGAAGATGCGGTAATTCATTTGTCTATCATCATGCTAAGCTTTTCCCGGCTGCTGGTGCACCCTGGATTATGATCAGTTTTCATATTGTTAGATGGCAAAAACTGACCTTCTGTTTGGTTGCACCTTTATTCAGCTTTGCAAAATGCTGTTTGGTCACTTAATACCATGCCTTGTTTATACTATCCTTAAACTGTGATATTCTATAGAATGATTTGAGCTGGTGCCCTAAATGTCCTTAGCTGGTATGATTATTTATTCTTGCTGGATCTGTACCCCAGCCATATTCCTTTGTATTTCACACTGCTGCACTTACAATATTATTATTTATTAACCCTGTTTTACAGATGACGAAGTGAAATTGAAGAAGCAATTTAATGAGTGAGACTATGAAGGACCCTGGAAACTCACTCCTGCCTTAAAAAGGAAAACTGCAGTAGGTATGGTAACAGAATCAGACTATCTCAAACACAAACACCACTTATTGGTGGTATTACTCCCTTTTGCAAAGGAAAATCCCAAAAGTTTGAAGTAATTTTTGCAGTACAAACATAATTTGGCTTGATTTGCACATTGTTGTCTTTTTGAATTCCTGGCAACCAGAGATAGGTGTCCTGCTTTGGCTATGGACATCTGGTCACCCTCAAATGGAGCCAGTAATGCTAATTAATTCTAGGAGTACACAATGCCTTGTTCTGTACTGTCATAATTCACTGAAGGCAGTGAAAGCTATACCCCTCTCTGTGAGGTTGCAAGCCAGCATGTGATTGGAATACTATTCCATCTGTATTCCATGTATTTGTTAGCCCTCATTTACCCCAAAAGAAAGTTCAATTGCTCATATTTGGGAAAAACAGCAGGTTAATTTAACTTGCTGAATAAACTTTTAACCACTAGGAAAGCATAATATTTTCTGAAAACATCATCAGTTTTGTTTATTGCATATTAACTGCCAAATTGCTTAAATAAACAACTACCTTATCTTCACTTATCTTCCAAAATCTCACAACCAAACAAAAATCCAAACCAGTACCTTTCAGTTCCAGTAAGGTTTAGCTGTTTAATAGCCTTAAGTGCCTTTGAAAATACCCTGTTTAATGGAAGAAATGTTGTAATATGAGGGGCTGCAAATACTTCACATCTGCAGAAAAAGATAGTAATTTAAGAGTCCAAATTGCTTTACTTTAACAATCTGAGGGCTAAGTGACATTTTCAGTACAAGTACCAATTTTCTATGTATTCATTGATTCTTCATTGAATCACTGTATGATTCTTCCATCACTGGATTTATCTCCATTCCAGATTGTTGCATAACATGCTTTTAAGAAAAAAATTCAGCCAGTGGAACCCAAATCTGGATGGCAAGACATGGCTTAGTGAAAATATTATTTCAATGACAAAAGTGACATACCAGATTTGGTGGGATGGGTGTGATGACAACAGGGGGTACTCAATAAAAGCATCTACAGACTTAATTCATATGCACACCAGATCATATCTTTAAAGCAAATTTACTGGCCTTCTACATTTTCCTGTTGGGTATCACCAGATATTGTGAAGGCAGCAGCAAGGGAAGGTTGAGTAATAACTCAACAGTAATTTCCCTAGTGCCTGTAAATAACAAACATTGTTAGCAAATGAGTGATGGAGGTCAATGGGCCATAGAGTCATTAAATGGTTTAATGATATGCTGCAGGTTATCTCAGGGCACGGTGCTCTAATAACATTCTCAGCCTTCCCTGCAGCAAATAACCTCTGCAACCCGAGATAAGCAGTTGCATTGCGCAATACAGTGCAATATCAAATGACCCCAGCAAGAAAATTTCTCTTCTGTCTGACAATTAATGTGCAAGTATCCGTCAAAATCTGTCCTGGGAAGAGAGCTGTCCTACTTAAACCTGTTTTTGCTAACTGAGAAGCTATTAAAGGGCAGAACCCAGAAGTCCTCAGACCTGTGGCTTATGGATAGAAGGGTAATAGTTGGAGAAGAATGTCTAACAGGGAGCAGCTTGCCTTGCTTTCCTGGATGTTGCTTGGTCTTTGCAAAGGCACAGTCCAGTGGGTAAAAGTATAAACAATGAGATCTGTTTTGTACTGGAGATCATCGCAAAACATAGTAGCGGACCAAGTAATGTACGTCTTTGAATTTATGAGAACTGCTGGGTCACTTGTCAATGGGGTGTTTAGGCATACAATGGTAATTCAAGTTATCATGATTTGGCATCAGCATGCTACATAAGTATAAAAGGGTGAAGAAACTTCATTGTTACACCAGAGCTTAAAGAAACCCAAAAACTAGGCGCCAGGTAGTGAAATGCTGAGTTTTTTCAGACTGATTATACCATCAGTAGCACCATACTGTGTACACAGATATCACTTAGCTTAAACCAACAGACCACTTTCAGCATTTTCTCTTTGTTACCCCTCCTGTGCCAGTACAGAGAAGTGGATGATCAGACACTTAATTACTGAGAGTGGTATGAGGTAAAACTAGAGATGTGAGACCATGTTAAACAAAGGCATGCATGACATTTTGTCAAAGAAAGGATAGAGCATCACAGACTTGGAGTTTCCCAGAAGAGACATTATAAATGAAGCAAAAAATATTCACCTGAGTTTTTCCATGACAAGGAGTTTAAATGTAGACAGTATGTCTATCATTTAATTGATTGAAATTTTAATAATTAATTATTTCATTTTAAAAAATGTTTATTTAGCATGAAAAAGTTTGTGATTTAAAAGAAAAAAAAATGCAGTAGAAAAAGTGTCTGACACCACAAGAGCAATGAGGAGTAGAGGCTGGAGAACCACTTTGAGAGTTCCAGGAATCCATCTCTCTTGCAAAGGCTACTTAGCAAGGTCATGAGTTGGGAGCCACTTACTTGGTCTGGCTTGCTACTCCGTTATGACTTGCTAGTGTGTCAGCTTTTGGTCTGGTGATCGCTTAATGTATGATTGCAGTGGTATGAGTTCCCACCTATTATCTCTGCCTTACCACCCAAAAGTATTATGTATCTACAGCAAGGACACTTAATAAGCTGAAGTAGTTGTTACCACCCTACATTTACAATCTCTTAAGACAAGACTAGAATTGTAAACATGAATACAATTGTGTCAAAGTCTTAAAATGAAGAAGCAGTATTCTGATGATGAAATGCAGTTTTTGTTCAGAACATAAAGGTACTGTGAAATTTCCTGACCTCAGATTACTGGGAGAGCCAAAGAGTGGGCATTTTCTACAGCAGTACCCTCTGTTACCATCACAATGATGAACAATTATTTGAGAAATAATAGACAAAGTTGTAACACAGGTCATCTAATTTTGATAAATCTTATGTTATAGCATTGCTGGTAACACCCATATACAATTTGCTGGATCTTCTGGGAGGAGGAATTGGGAAAGGAATGTGCACACACAACATTTTAAACTCAGAGAACTGGTGAGACAAATATAAAGAGGACAAAGAGGACAAAACTTGAAGTGAAATTCAACATAAACTGTGGAGCAGATTTGTGCATTTATCAGGCTTCTAAATGGGCAGGACTTGGGGAACAATGGCCTCCCATTTAGAATAATTGAACCACTTCCCTTTGGAAAGTGATTCCTTTCTTGAAGGTCTCACTGGATATATTTGATTGCAAGCCTTTAAAATTTCCTGAATACAGCAAGTAAAACTTAGCATGCTTTTTTTTTTAATGGCACCATAAATTGACAGACCAGCCCATCCTGGGTGGTGTTGTGCATTTGTAAGACTTTGGCTTCCTCAGTCACACTTCACTGACACAAATCAACATGTACA
The DNA here is from genome assembly GCA_009812075.1 of Sialia sialis. Lineage (NCBI taxonomy): Eukaryota > Metazoa > Chordata > Aves > Passeriformes > Turdidae > Sialia > Sialia sialis. The sequence goes on from VRYO01001865.1 coordinate 4,901,063, forward strand.
AAAGCCATCAGAGGACAGCAGACAAAGAGAAATGGACTGACAACACAATCGCCCAAGTCTTGTTTTCACAGGCTGACAGGTACAGAGCGGAAGTCAGCCATCTGAAAGCTAGAAAGCCATATAACCTCCTTACAGGGCAAAACAAGGTCTGGAGAACTATAGTTTACAAATATAACTAGCTTTTTCTACTCTGTTTCTTAGCTATTCTGAAGTTTTAGAGTGCAGCACCCAGGGGCACTCAATTCACCTCTGAAAATCAGAGGCCTCCAAGACACAAAGCACCTTTCCAGGGTCCATTTTTAAAATTTATAACTGATTGGGGACATCATGAAAGTCCTGGGGTCTTAGGTCTAGCAGGATTAATCCAATTACTTGAAAAACAGCTGGGAACAGGTGACAATGTGACTTCTAAAATAAAACATGCATCATGTTTGTGGTTATGCACTATCTCTCACAAGTGAAATTTCATTCTACTAAAACTAATGAGAGCCAGCAAAGACTAGGTGTCAACAAAACATTAAGGTACTGCAAGCAGGTTGCCAGCACATAAAATAAGGGCTTAAGGCCAGATAGTCTGCAAGCATTAGACTACTTGGCATGGGAAGTGGAGCTTCCATGTCAGAATATGAGCAGGGAAGACATTTAGACACACCAGTCAAAACACTTAGATCTCAGACCCAGGAGCAGCCTGCTGCAGCAAGACTCTCTTCCCAGGTGTGATATGCAGAGAAACCATCAAGCTCCCCTTCACCTCTCCCCTCATAGACCTTTACTCTGACTTGTTTTGCTGTACAGATAATATAAATCTTTCAGAGGCTTCCAGAGCCATGCCAGACCTCGGCAGAGTGGAGATGCCTCTGACAGTGCTGTTCATTTAACACTCCTGAGGAGTCAGGGAAATCTACATCCAGTGTACGCCACAGCAGAAGACACTGATTCACATCCAGTGTACACTACAGAAGAGTGCAAGTGGGTGTTTCTTACTTTAAGAATGAGTGCACAACCCTAATTGTGTGTCTTAGTTTTAATGAAGTCCAAATCCTGGACTTCACCCAACTATCCAGACGCAGGAATGAAAGACAAAGATGAAAGGCAAAGAGAAGTTTGACAGGAGGGCATGACAATACCCACAAGTTTATCATTGCCATGTTGCCTCCCTACAAAGCTGAGGCTTACCATATCTGCAGACCTTTAGTTTATTCCACTATATTACCTTGAAGTACCTGTTTTTAAGTGCTAGAAGTTCCCTCTTGCCTCCCTCCCCCATTTTCTCATTAGCTAAGGATGAGGCACCAAGTGCAAGACTTGCTTCAGAAAGGCAGATTCACACTGTGTACTCTGGGGCTTGGCACTTTCCAGGACACAAAGTGAAACCCATTGAAACAGCCACAGCTTAGTAAGAACAGAAACAAGAGGGTTTTGTTTCTGGATGATGATAGCTGTCACTGTGAATGGAAAGGAGGACAACCCAGTATGAATGACACATGTTTGAGACAGTAAACAGCATAGTGCCAACTGTAGATGTTTCTCATAGTTTGGATGGGATTGGCCACAATAATTTACTTTTTTTTTTTTTTTTTATTTTAAACTTTCTTAGCTTCAGGGCTTAATTAACTGGGATTTTATTTGGGGCAGGAGGGAAGAGGGAGGTGGAGGAGGAGTATGAGGAGTTGTCTTAAAAGGGAGTAATTCCCTTTAAAATCTGTGTTACTCTACAGCAATCACTCACATAATTATGTACGGTACATTCCGGTGTAACTCAACCTTTGATCTGCTCTACACGAGGGAAATTAACCAGTAGAGCTGTTCTGTAATAACTTCCATTATTGCTATTTTGGTATAATTTAACTATTCTGGAATAACTCCCCAATACAGACATTCAGCTCCAGAATAAAAGCAATTTTATTCCAGAATAATTACTCTGCTTCCAAGAGGGGATAATCATTCCAGAAAAAAAGTCACTTTTATTTCAGAGTCAAATATGCAGGGAGTTACTTGGGCATGGCTCCCCAACAAATTTATTGTGGTGCCAGTTAATTTTCTCATGTATGCAGAAATGTTAGTAGCCTTCAGCAAATATGTGTCTTGTCACATTTATCTGTGTTTCTATGCTAATCTCCATAAAATTAAGCACCAAGATCTACTGGAGAATGCGTTAAACTATGTGAATTTTCTTTTTTATCTTGTCTCACACACAAACAGTTCAAGATTTTGTAATAAACACATATCTCATCTGAAGAAAAGAATATTTGAATATTTTCCTCTGCATAAATTGTATGATATGGCAGTGCAATCTGAAGTTTATTTCCAACAGTTTGCAAAAATAGTCCAACAAAAAACAGGTGTACATGCACACACAAAACTATTTTGAATTTCAGAATTGACTTGGTAAACATGTAAAATGACTGCAAAGGCAACTTCAAAGCAATTTAATGGCACAGTTCCTCCTCTAAGCTGTGCTAAGGCACATGGAGGATGGGGAGGTGATTTGAGACACCCAGCACAGCTTCACCAAGGGCAAGTCCTGCCTAACCAATCCCATGGCCTTCAGCAATGGAGTGACTCCATCTGTGGACAAGGGAAGAACTATGGATGTCATCCCTCTGGACTTCTGTAAGGCCTTTGATACTGTCCTGCATGACATCCTCCTCTCTAAATTGCAGATATATATATTTTTTTTTTTTGTTGTTTGTTTGTTTAATGTTTTGATGGATAAGGAATTGGATAGATGTTTGCATCTGAAGAGCAGTCAACACCTCAGTGTCCAGAGGGAGATCAGTAATGAAGGCTGTCCTTAAGGGGTCTGTACTGGTATCTGTACTGTTTAATATCTTAATATCTGTTTAATAACTTAATATTTGATTGTCGCTCAGACTACAAAGAGTCAGCAGAAGTTTGGAGACACTTCCCTACCTGGCTAGCCAGAGACTTCCTCTGAACCACTTTGATGTCAAAAGAAAGGTTCTCATTGCATCTCAGTCAAACCTTAACTCTGGGACAAGATGCAAATTAATAAGCATTTCATGAGAATTTTTCAGTTTCCCTAGTTTCAGTTATGGGAAACTGCACATAAAAGCAAACAAACAACAGTTTTACTTAACCATTAAAAATTTTTTGTCTATAAATTCAAAAATTAAAAACAAAAAAATTAGAAAAACTATAGATCAACTCTTATGTATAAACAATGCTGTGTTGTTTCAATTCAGATCAGAAAGTGAAGTTGGTAAACTGGTATTTATTTGAGGTTAGGAATGTTCTTCACAGTTTTTCTGCTGTCTGTGAAAATCATCTATTTTGAGCAGGATCCTGACAGTTTCTGAGCTTCTTCTGTCAGGCATTCAGCACCTGTCAGAAGCAAACTCTTAGGTAGTTCGTTTTAATACACAAATTTATATATACTCTATGTTAAGGGAGTTGACAGATAGACAGACTGGTATGTATTTTGAAGAAATAGCAAATTGTTCTTCCACAGTGTAGTTGTAGGCTGCTTTCATGGTCATTAAAGCCTATTTTAACTTTATCCAATAATTTTCTTCCATTTGTGTTGGAGAATCTTAGACAGAAAATTGTACCAATCATGCTGAAAATGAATTTAAAAAAAACTTCTATAAAGACTGAGAAAGGATATTTAGAATTTTTCTGGATTTATGGTAATAAATTTTGCCTGGATTAAACCATCTGTTACTTTTCACATTTTAACTTCAGCTACTTCCCATTTTCAGTACCACCACCTTGGGATGAATTGGCTGTATTCAGAAAGCATAGTTTATACTTAAATTAATTAAGGTGTTGAATTGGATTAGCTGGGGTCTTTTGAAGGAGTTGCTAATGATTTAAGTTTGTCGAGACACAGAGTACACTGCTGTCATGTGACAATCTGAGTTGATTTGAAACACAATCAACTCTTGGTCTCCACATCTAATCTAGGGCCTGTCTTCTGCACATCTGTCATTCTGTAATTAATCCAGAGTCCATCTCAAAATGTCCCACCTGGAAAACATGAGATATTAAGTTGATAAAAAAATCAGCACTTTACAACACACAGTAATTTCCTCTGGATAATCAGCACTATTACGGGAGTATGGAAGAATGTATGTATGTGCATATTTAAAATTATTTACATTCTCATCTATTTCATTCTGAGTTGTTTTCATTTGACAGATGGAGAGAATTTTGCAAACAGTGTTTGAACCAGCAGTATGAAGTAGCTCATTCTGCCTATGCATTTTGGTGAGAGTAGACCCACAAAATGATCTTTATGACATAACCATGCTCTCTCAGAAATAGCTTTCAGAATGTTAAAAATGGAAAACTAACTTTCCAAATTAGAAAAAATAACCCCAACCAAAAACAACTAATGAAGCAATATGATGGGCCACTCCCTTGTCCAATTATATTTTCTGTTTTTCAAAATGAAGCCTGACACTGGCACACTTGTTCTGGTTTTAGTTCCATCATTCAAAAATAGACCATTTCTTTTGACTTTTGATTGTTTTCATTTTGCTTGGGAATTTTGCATGCCCATTCCAAGTGAGAATAGGTGGTTTTATCCCAGATCTATGAGCCAGCTTAAAAAAATATCACTCTTGCTGCAATAATTTTACTTTAAAGCTGAAGTAGCATTCTTCATAAATTATTATTTTTACAAAGTTTGGTATTAGTTTGCTATACCAGTGAGAAAAGGTAGCAAATGTGCATGTATGGAGTATATGCTCTTCACAAAGAGAAAATATAAATTTTAGGGCAAAATTATATATAAAATATATATATATAATTATGAATAATCTAAGGCCTGATAAGGAATTTAGGGCTCTTTTAAGACATACGGTTGGTAACAGCCCACTCTGAACAGTGATCCTGCCATCTGCAAACACAGTCCTGCACTCAGACCTGCTAAAAAGCACAACAATTTTGTACTCTCTCTCTTTCAGTAACTTGCCTGGGATATTCCTGGGCATTTCCAAAGATAACAGAATTGCTGCATTTACAATGCACACTGATTGCGATCCTAGAGTTTAGTGAAGTTGTAGAGCAGACACACATATTCTTCCAGTGTTTTCTGGCTAGAAACACGTCTTGTGTTTTATCCTTTCACGTCCAGTGCTTTGTGGAATATCTGATTTGCTGTGTAAGAGCACTACCTTTACAGGAAATCCCAAAAGTCAGATTTATGGATTATAATGCAGTTACCATTTGACTGGCATTTCTTCATGACCAGAGTCAAGCCAGAGCTCTGCTGATTTGGCAAGTTGATGGCATGCCAGCAATACCAGCCCACGTGCCTACATTTCTCCTTCCAAATGGACAAAAATTTCAGCTGGAAATAAAACCTAGCTATGTCATTTAGAAATATCTGAATGTTCTACATCTAAAATTCATTATTTTGTATTATTTAACAACTCTTCTTCTAAGTCACCATCATTCTTGAAAGCTTTGAATCAAGTCATGAAAATATGTATGGTAGAGTGAAGAAAAAACAACTGGATGAAAAAAGGGAGAAAAAATTTATCAGCTTCTCCAGAGATCAGAAAGATAAATCCAGCTCTATTCAGACTATGTAAGAGAGCTCCTTTTCATCTTTATTACACTCAGATCTCAAGCTTAACTCACTCAGTTGTAGGTCATTGTTATATGTTCACAGTGCCTACAAATACATGTGGTCAAAATGTGGGGCTAGAAGTACTTTAGCAACAAATAACTGCCTGATTTATCCCAAAGTTTCCCCCAAACCCCTAGCAAGGGATATGAGGTATACTGCTGGCTGATATGGAAGAGTTTATCCAAATGCTGTCTCTGAAAGAGGCGGTACCATCCTTGCTCCAGTCTACACCTGCCTCTGAAAGGTCTTGGAAGCATAAAAGCAAAATAGGAGTTTAAAGGGAATACTAAATTTAGGACAAATCATAATTCCTTCAGCCTCACCTCCACAGCCCAGTTGAATGCGTTACAGGTTGAAGAACAGAAGAGACTGGTCTAGTTTGGACTCTGCTTACTGTGGATATTTTTCCCTTCTACTTTGGAAAGGATTTACAAAAAGGAAAATTAGCACCTGGCTGGAGCTGCATTATCACAGCGATGGGAAATTCGGTGGGTACCATCAGATTTCTGTGGATAACGTCAGGCTTCCTGAACTGTTGCTTTATTTGTGCCCTGTGGGGATGCAGCCAATATTGTCATGGGATCGCTGAGGCAAATCACAGAACAAAACCTGCTGATGATTTTCTGTTTCATACTCCCTATATGCCACCCTGTTGCCAGTGATTTCATTAAAGAGATACCACAGCCCATCCTGATGCACTGGACTCCTGATTTGTACTTCATTACAAGGCACCCCCTGTCACCATCTACCTGCCTTGCCCTACCATGCATGTATGATTTCAATTGGAAAAAAAAAATTAAAAGAAAAAGAAAAAAGATGTTCCACTTTCAAAGGCACTCTGCATGTCTACATTTTCAGGCAGCTTGTCTCTTAAAAATTTTCACTTATCTGCATTAAGCACACCTAAAAAAATTGGGACCTTATTGGGGAGAATATTAATTTTACAGATTCTCATCCCAGAGTGTGGAAAAAACCACCCCCAAATTGTCCATTTCCCTATTTAGTAAAAGGACTTAACTTTTGCAGATTGTCACACATACAATGCACCTGTCTTTGCTTCACATCCTGACTACCCTGGTGAAATTAAAATGCATATTTCCTTTCCTCTTGACGCCTCTCCCCCGTGACAATTTGTCGTACTAGTTGAAGAAGCAGCCTGTGCAACAGAGAGTGACACAGAATAATGTGTCATGTCAAATATATTAAGCATTTTAAGGCATCAGAGACCTGGAGGATTTCACATAAAAAGAAACAATTGTTTGAATCCTTAAAAAATGTTATAAAAAAACCACAGGGAATTTGATATTTATACCTGAGCTTTAATAGTGCCTGTGATTTCTGTTTAAGGTGGAGGTATGTGCATAGTTATGCCTGTAATGCTAAGATTGCAATTGCCATCAGCTTTTTAATAGCATTGTTTTGAAACGCCAGACTTAATGTTGTGTGCTTTGGGGTATTTTCACTATTTTTTTTCCTATGGACATTGATGACAGCAGCAGGGTTGAGCCAAAAGGTGTCAGTAACTTCTGGTAATCACCTCTACCAAATGACAGTGAAGTTGGATTTTCTTTGCTATAGCTTTGTAGGCTCCCTGATTTTTGGGTGGATGCTGAACACACTCAGTGCTGGGGGCTGGTGTACAATGGGGCTTTGGAAAGTTCAACCATCTAGAGTTTTTTAACTCAAATTAATGTCAAAGTAGGAAGGTCAAAGGCCTTGTGGTGTGCTAGTAAGTTACATGCATAGGCCAGAAACCTCGCACAACATCTTCCTCTTTCTTTTTGCCAGGAAATTTATTCCCAGAATCCACTAAGAACAGCACCAGTTTTAATTAGAGTAACTAGGAGACAGAGCCACATTCTTAGTCTTTACATTTCTTTTTGATTGATTTTTATATCAGTAAATATGCTGCCCTGATAAAGACTCAGTTTTATTGTGTGAAGAAACCCCAAAGCTTGCCACAAAAACACTGCCTAATCTTGAGAAAGACCAGGAAGAAAGAGGTGAGGAGAAGGTCCAGTGCAGATGTAGAAATCCAGTGGTTGTTTGGGTAAAAAAATTAATTGATGTTTGAGAGAAAAGAGGATTTGTTAATGTAGCATTATTAAGGCAGTTCAACTGGAATTGTGTAACAGCCTAGATGAGGTGAGAAAAAACAATTCTGTTTATAGCATGTGCATCCCCAAATTTCCTGCACAACCAGAAAGAATATCAGCTTTAAGAGGTAAGTTTTGTACATTAAATGAAAGCCTTTACAAAAGTCCGGGTACTTTACATTTACACAAGACATTACTATAAAGAGGGAGAGTTGGCAGCACTCATAATTTATCATTAGTTTCTCAAGGACTTCTGAGGAGTCATACAGAAAATATTACTAGATGTCCTTGATGGAAGCTTAGAAGAAAAAAAGTAAAGTGGTGTCAGTCTGCAGAAAAGAGATAGGTCAGTCTCAACATGTTGGAAAAAAAGCTCAGTGGACTAGATTACCAGATCACAAATCACACAGTGAAAAATTCAGCCAATACTGGACTAGACTAAAGAGCATGAGAATTTATTTTTTTTTTGCTTCCTGCATTGATCACAAAGAAAAGTAGTATCCAATCTTGAGACAGAGCTAAAATACATCTTAACAAAAGCAAAGGTTGTTGCTTCTGTAGAATATGGAAGAGGGTGAAATTATGCCTGAAATAAGGCTTCACAGAGATAAAATATACAGTAGAAGGACAGAAATCCACATTAAAAAAATCAGACAAAAGCTAAACTAATTGTAAATTTGAAAACAATAAGGATATGGTGATTTTCCAGTATATATGCAAATGCCAGAGGGAAAAGTCCTAACATAAATATTTTCAGCATGAATAAAATTTTGGAATCAGGAAAAAAGAGAGAATGAAGAACACAATAAGATTATGTACATATAACTGTGCTGAAGAGAATATAGGGTCCATGACCCAATATTGTCTGATGTGTGTATGTTTCATAAGGATCCTGCAATGTTGTCCCAGCAGCTGGAGTGAAACCTAAGTGTGAATACAGGTGCTTCTGCTAGAAATTTGCCTTCTTTGTAGAAGCAGCACTCTGAAGAAGGGAAATACTTCAGGAAGAATGAGAAATGCCTTCAGCTTCTTCCAATACAGTGCTCAAGGGAGATGGAAAGCAAGGGTGCGTTTCCTCTAGCCCAGTCTCTGCTCGCTCAAAAATAAGTTGTCCAGGCTGAAACAAAATTGATTCATCCACAGTCAGTCCTAGGGAAATACATAAATTAATCTCTGAAGAGAGGCACCTACCAAACTTCCTTGACAACAAAGGGAGCCTAGAGAACATCTGAGTTGTGCATATAAAATGAAAACAAGTAAAATAAGCTGGGATCAATCTCATGAAGAGTTTTGAAGGTTAAAATCTCATAAAGGGAGCCAAAGTATCAAAAGCATTGGCAGAGGTTGCTGACCAAAGCAGTATGGGATTGAACCCCACAAGTTTCTTCAGATGTACCGGAGTGATTATTGCATGAAAAATATTTCTGTACTAGCTTTTACTGCAAGGGGTAAGTGTAAAATAATGCCCCCACTAAGGGCTTGAAAGATTTTGATTTGGGCCAGTAGCTGTTAGAGCTCCAACTTGTTTTATGTGCTCTAGAAGAAGAGAAGCAACACATGAGGCTTCTTAGTTGTCATGCACAATGAACAAGCCCAGTAAATTCAGCGTTAAACCTGAGAAATCTCAAACACACCAAGACTTGGCAGTGCATACTCTTGGCACAAATGAAATTTTAACTTGTCCCTTTGGGATATCATGCAATACCACTGTAATTTCAACAAGAGCACTTGAATACCTTTGGCCCAGATGAAACCAAATCACTTTGGTAAAGACCATGGTTTATTTCCCTGTCTTCCACTGGCATCAGCAAAGAGAAATTATCCTGCATGGCTGCTCTAATTATGCATGCCCACACCATGAAACTTCCCTGTCTTTTAAGTAGTCTAGTTTAATTCATTGGAACATGTAAACTAATAATTTACTTGTAATGCCTTGAAAAATTCACCCTGTGCCCAGAGAATAAGTCTTGTCAGCTTGCAATGGTGTCACTGTGGTTTTATAACCTCAGCACTTTGTTCTTTGTTAAGAACAAAATTCAGCTGCATGATGCCATGTGCAAGAGCCTCCAAAGTTTCTGCGCTTAGAGTCCACTGCAGTGTGCCCTCCCCAAGCCTAATGCGAAAGAGTTTATTTTCTACAAGTCTTTTGCTGCCGTTGACTGCCCATGCCATGTCTTAATTTAATAGCTGTGGCTTCCACTAAGTTTATTTACTTGCACCTGAAGCTTTGAATGAAGGGCCGCTTACATTTAATTACTTTATAATGCAGCTTGAATAGTAAATCTGTGTCTGCTAATTGGTGGCTCCTTCTCAATGAGGCTTTTTATCCCTGCCTGTGCCCTCAGGTGCTCTGGGTAACTTCTTTATTAGGATTGCTGATTCAAAGAGAAAGGGTACAGGAAATTCAGATTTGATGCTGCACAGTGCAGCTCAGCAAATATGATCCACATCTGACTTCCAGGGAGATGTGTTCAAAGGGGAATAAACAACTGTGCTGATGACAGAAGCACATGGATTGCATGTCTGAGGCTAGGCTGCCACTGCCCACCCGTCCCTTACAAAATAACCTTTGTTTAAAATAGGTGGGGGTGAATTAATCAGGTCAACTGAAGACTGAAGCAGATAGTCATAAGTTCAGCACCACAGAAGCATTCTCAAGGGACTGCTGTCCAACAGAAGAAACATCAGGGTGAACATTGCCACTAAGGTGAGAAACAATGAGACATCGCAAACAAAATTTTGGAATGTCAAAAAATTCTCAGCCACAGATTGCTTTGTTCAATAATCAGAACCATCATGGTTCTACCCAGGAAACGATTGCTGTTTTCACTCCTGCCTGGCATGGAGCCCTCTCATACTTGTCTCTACTTCCTAGAGACGTGGCCTTTCTACACTGGACTTCAAACTGTTCAGGAACAAACAATAATCTCACCAAAAGTTTTGGAAGAGGGAAGATCAGCACTGCTTGGACCACAGATAATTAATCATTTAAGGCCCATGCATATGGCCAAGTTTTTGCCCAAGTGAAATGGTCTTGCTCAAACAGAAATAAGCATTATGCATTGTTTAAACGGGAACTCAGTATCTGAAGATAAAGTCTTTGCTGCAACAAGCCTGGGGAATTGTTCAGGTAGAAGCAGCAGCTGCTGAGTGATGTTTCAGGATATGATACAGCACCCAGAGATTTGGATGAAACTTTTCATACAAAGTGCTGAAGAGAGGGGTTGTGCAGCAGCAGAAACAGACTATTTAGTATGCCTGTCACTGCTACAGGACTCCAAATGTTTTCCTTTTGGGACAACAAAAACCAAAACAAAACAAACAAAAAGTATGTTTCTGGACATGTCACACAGACAAGCAAGTGTATATGGGTTATTCTTGTACTCTGAGGTTTTGCGCTGAATGCTTGATAGGAATACTTTAGGAAAATCAGAAGTTCAAATACAAACCTTACAATAATTTCCAGATGACTGAAGCTATCGTTTCACTTAGAAAGCCTATTATAAATTCCTTGTGTTATTCCAATGGATGTAAAATCAGCATTGTGCTATGCACTACATTAGAGATTATTCAAAGGCAATTGTCCAGAGTTGTTTGGGGGATTGGCATAAATAGCCCTCTTAAAGAAAAGGGAAAAGCTTGTTCTTTGTGTCATAATATAAGGAAGTAACCTGGAAATTGCATCCTTATAATGTGATCACAAGCTCCAAATACACGGCAGCGTATCCTTGAAGTTTTGGAATCTACTCCCTTTACTCTGGAAGTACATAGAGATTTATGTAGCATCCTTGCTTGTACTGAGTATAACATGAAATATTTCTGGTTTGCTAGAGCAACTGATAAACAATACCAAGCTTTCATTTGTATATCAAGATTTTCAGCCTTCTATGCTCATGTACAGAAAATTATCACTGCATAAGGATTTAACCAGAAAACATTTTCAAGCAAAAGCCAGCATACATTCTTGCCAGAGATCAAGATTGGTCAGAAACACATTCACAGTTTATTTTACTATCCTTTCTAAACTTTCTGCAAGTCAGATGAATTGCCAGGCAGGTTTCTGTTGTTCTTTTTTTAAAAAAGCTGTTCTTCAAAAGCCCTCTTTTTGCTTTGTAGTTTCAGCTGAGATAAAACAACTGTGCACATCTGTGCTTTTCTAGTTACTGTATTTATTTGTTTTGTTCTTGCATTTCTTCCTTATTCTTTGCATATCTGCCTGAATTCTGATAGAAATTGCTGTGCTCAAACAAACTCTTCCTGTCTCCTTGTCTTTCTCTGTTTATCCTTTTCATATGACCTTGGCATATTTTCTTCTCTCTTGTCATTTCTAAATAGTGTTTTCTCTTTCAGGTTCAAGTTTTTTGACTTCTTTGCTACCATCATAACTTTTATGATTCTTATCTTAAAGCTCATCATAAAAATCTTTGTTTTCTGTTTTATATCTCTGTCTTCCCTTTCCTTCTTGTAAAAACACTGACTATTTTCTCAAGAAGCTGTTAGGTGTCATTTATTTTCCCTTTGTTCCCCCTACACTATAGCTTTAGATAACAGAGGATATGTAACAAAATATACATGGTTTTGGACCAACTACATACAATAGAATTAATATTACAATACAAAAAGGAGGGAAAATAGATTCTAGTGAAGTACAAGACAAAGGGCAGATGCTGTTTGCTTGTTTTGATACTGGACCTTACTGAGATCTAACTTTGGAGATCTAGCCCTATAGACAGGAGGCTTTGCAGCATTCAGCCCTCAGATCTCAGCATTTTAAAGGTCCTGCTGACAACCTTTCCTCCATCTACACTGGTTTCCACCCTCTGGGTTCTGAGCTGTAGTTATCGCTCAGCCTTCATTTTACACTGAATATGGTAAGTAAAGGATTTCTGACATCAACAAAGCACAGTCTCAATAAATAACAGGCACTGTCCATTTGGTCAGAAGACACCTGAATTTTTTGAATTCATTCTTTCCAATGGCAACTGCCTTACTATAATGCACAGTCATTCCCAGAACACATCTTTATTAGAAAGTTGAGTTCTAAGAGGGCACCATTTCTTTCGTTGCCAGTGATCATGACTGGATAAATGGAGCTGAATATTTCAGATGAGCATTCAGGATTTGCAAGGGTATCTTTTGATTGTTTTCTACCATGATTTTTTGAATATCAATCATCAGAAATGGTGACAAATGGATAGTCAGATTAGAAGGAAAAGGCATGTTACAATAGGTTGGATTTGCTTTGTTTTTGTTTTTTTTTAATTGTTATTTTCAACAACTAGATGAACTTAAATTGGACCTAGAGGTCAAACTGTCACTTGCCCTCCATTAAGACCCTATTCTCCAAGTGGGTCCACTGGAGATGATAAAAAAATGCAGTTAAACAGCACAACCCAAAGTCCCCATCATGTAAAACACTCTAAGTGCCACTGCTTGAAGAGTAAACATTAAGCGAGATTTTGAAAATCATTAAATCATTAATATTTTCTGTAATCTAATAGAATACTTTCTAGTAATCAACAGATTAAACATTACACTTCACAAACTGCTTCATTTCCTGAATGAATCATTACATGAAATCATGCAAGCTAGTGCACTCCATAAGCTCTTAAACATTCACTTTCATGGTATTATGCAGTGATTGTTTAATGCAAAAAGATAGCATCCTTGCTTAGAAAGCCTGCACCCATTCCCCAGCTGCTGTACATCACTCAGCATTACCTATCCAGGACAACTGCCCAGACCATTACAAGAGAAGATCACATCTGTTTCCAGTTTCTTCTATCTGGTCAAAAGAGTTTTCTAGGCTTTGCTGCATAAAGTGGGGGGAAAAAAACAAAAAAAGGAAAATATCCTTTAATGTAGAGCAGCACCTTTCTGAAAAGCAGACATCATGATGGGTATGCAACTCTGTTGGGCAATAAAAGTTTAATATTCATCTGCATCTTCTGCACTCTGTGGGATCCTGTACACACTTCACAGACATCTGATTCTGTCATGTTTTAGGGCCTGCTTGATACACATCCCCATGTGAACCTCTGGGGATTTCACACAGATGAGTACTGATTTCATGACCAGGTTTAGTTGTGACAAGGTAGGTGTCCTATTCCAACAAATCCATCTTCACTTTCCACCTATTATTATCCCCTTCTGATTTAGTCCTCCCCAGAGTCTTGGGTTTCTCACTTTATTTCCCATGGTGATTGGTATTTCCTGGCACAGGAATTTCAATTGCTGTATTCTCCATTGCCTTGAAGGCATTAGTTGAGGAGCAAAAGCTCACTCTGTATACACTGAAAGACTCATTTACCTCAGTTGAGCTGTACAGCTTTGTGCCAGCTGAGGACCTGACCTACCTTTGAGAAGTGTAAGTTGACAGGAGGCACTCTTTCACAAAAAAATAATAAAATTGTTTGCTACCTTTCGGTACGCTGATAAGTTCTTTCATTTCTGCAACTGACACCTAAACATCCAAATTCAACACCCAGAGATAACATAGGCCGTGATACTAAAAGACTTTATGTACTCCAAGTAGTCCCCTGGCATAAATCTTTGAAGGCTCAGAGCCCTAACAAATACTGATGTACATGTATTGGTTCATAAATTCTGTTTATTACATCTTTGGCTGCCCTCTATTTGTTTTCCATGCTCTCCTCTGCATGCTGAAAAAGGTGTTCCCCTACAGCTTGTGACTGCTCTGGTCCATTTTTTGCTGTAACAAACCAAAATACCGGAACAGGTTTAGTAGCAGAGATTTTTTTGAGTTCTGTCTTTGCAGTGACAACAAACACATCCTAATGAATAGTCAAGTAAGCAGACATAAATAATTAACAGATTCTCTTATTATTTTTAGAACATACTAATTCTGTTTGGATCCTGGCATATAGAACAAGGGGCTGCTTTGTAAAATCCCCTATTGTATTACAGAAATGTTACAGAAATGTTTCCATTTTTTTTCTTCTTGCTCACCTTTCAGATTCTTATTCCTCTTGAAGAGCAAGACAATGAAGTCAACATACCACAGTAGAATTTTAACCAATGGTTAATTAGCCATTCAGCTTCAATTTAAAACTGCATTGCTTTCTATACTTCTGTATATTTCTTGAATTTCCTGGATTAGTTTTTTTCCTTTAAAATAAAGGAGGATTATTTAATTGAACACCACAGGTTTTGCTTTCCAATTTCTTGTAATTTTATTTTATTTTTTATATGGTCTTACTTACAATAGTAACTGGCAAGCAACCCTGTCTCAATAAATCAAAAGGTACAGCTGGGTGCCAAAAGAAAACTGACTTGCAATGAGTTTCTCCTATTGAAGCCACATGATTTTAACCGATATTGACAAGCAGTACATTATATCTTGGTTGAGAAAGTTGAATCACACACCCCAAAAAATGAAAAATAAAATAAATAATTTTGGAGGTCCCAGTGCTCTGGAGGTGACAATTTTTGTACCTTCACACATTGTAACAATTACCCAAAGGGATGCATTTGAAGGCAGTGTGAGCAAGACACACGATATTTAACAGTGCTCCAATAGAACTCCAATTCTGACCGCCTGTCGCGATTTTCCTTCCGAACCGCTGCGCATCGTTCATTCAGGAGCGCTTTATACACTTGGTTAAATAAGAGATGGCTGAATACATGACATCATCGGTGCTAAGCGCCGGGAACAAAAGAGGCCGATTTACATGAGAAAGGTGGCTTTTGTGCGGCGGGCAGGGAGGGAGGGTCAGGGGTTCAGCCTGTGTTCGCAGGCTCTGGATAGCGCTGTGGGCTTACCCTGCCCCGCATCAGCACAAACCGCCGCTGACACAAAAACACCATTATCCCCTAATCGCACTGCTGCTGTCTGTGACTTTCGCGTGGCACTCGGAGCTCCTTTCATGTTCAATGGCTCTCTGAGAGGAGAACAAACCAGTCTGCCTCTCCTTTGTGCGGGCTCGCTCGGCGAGGGCAGCGGAGCAAGAGCGGGGGAAGTTGTTTGGTGGCTGCTGCTGTCAGCAAGTGTCCCGCACACACTCACTGACTGCGTTTGACCTCGCTCCGGGGGAAACGCCAGGCACATGCTGTGCGGGAATCAAAAGAGGAGTCTTTGGATCACAACAGTTCCTCAGAATGCCCCAAATTAATCCCAATGCATTGCTTCCTGCAGCTCAAGAGGTCCATAGTATGCATAAGTTCACACTGACAGCCCACATATCAGAAATATATTTTCTTCGAATATGCTTCTTATAATACAGAATTTTTGGCTCATACAACAGCTTTGGGGGAAAAAGAACCCCCAAACATGATGGTTTTGCTTTTGGTTTGAGAAAAGAAGCAATGATCTGAGATTGCAATGTTAGGGGTATCTGGAAGTATTTTTACATCACACAACACACTCTTGTAGTTTCAGGGAGAAAGTGGGAAGTGTGCTCTTCCTCATCATGACTTGTGAGACTAGCAGGAAGAGGAGTGCTTTTGGAGATACTCAGCGAGTATTCCCTCATTGTATTCCCTGATCGTGGAAGTAAGCAAAATAAACCACCCTATTCTCTTTCAGCAATATCAGCGTGATTGATTCAGTATTGCATAAGGTATATTAAAAGGACTCAGAGAAATTGCAAAGAGGCACATCTAGGCTTTTTCTATAAAATGAAATAGCTAATAGGAAGGACCTCATGAAATGATAGACAAACCCAGTGCTATTTCTTTAAACAGATGTTGAATGGACAGGACTCTTTTAAAGTTCAAATCAGGTGGCTCTGAACCATCAAAAGACTAATCTCTTCTTCCTGCTTACTCTCACATGCTGGAAATGTCTGTCTCTTATTTGCCCACAAAATGTCACAGGCCTTACCTAACAATTTTAATAGATAGCTGACAGCAGAGCAGCCCAGAAATTGCTGTATCAGTAAAGTACTCTGAAAGGGACACTGTAATCTTAAACCAACAAAGCCTGTGTCTAAATTAAGGCCCACAGTAACATTCCCCTCTAGTGTCTCAATGAAATAACATCAGCAATTCCTCCCCATGCACAAAAATCCCAAATGTGCCACAAAATCCCCTTGCTTTACCACTGCACCTGAGGTGACCCTGCTACAACAAACCAGCACATGTTATGGTTGCTGGAATCATAAGCAGCAGACAGACTGTTTCACAAAGCAGGATATTTATATACCCAATGTGTTCGACAGGCTGCTCAAAAGAGCAGATGAGCACAGCATTCAAAAAAACACTGGGTGTGTTTGTGTGATAAGCCTGTGTATGTAGCCAACTCAAAACACTGTTCTCTTGAACTCAGACACTTTCCAGTATCAATTTATCTACTTATTTATTTATTTATTTATTTTGGTGACTATTTGACATTCCTCCTTAGCTTAGAAAATTAAGCCTCCTGCTTCATCATTCAGCTCCCTCCCTGCCATATGGTTACTCTGATTCATCCCAGCCATCAGCTGGTACAGTTCAGGGATGTTTTAAGTTTTACCATATTTAAGGGCAGGAGGATTTATATGTTGCTCATCTTTTTGATATTCTGGACTTGGATGTGCCAACTAACAACACTCATCACTGTCTGAATTAATGATATTATTTTTTCTTTCAGACAACCAGTCAATGCAGGAGATGGGAAGGGGAAAAAGTATTTCAATTCCAATTCTCCTATGCCCAAGTCTGTGAAACCTGTAAATGTAATGCAGTGTACTTTCTCTGTTGCAAATTTAGCCCAATTCCCTCACAGCAAGTGCAGACACATTAAGAATAAAATAGACCACATTGTGTACAAGTGATTTAAGCTGCAACTGCTGGGCTTTGGTGTTATATTTATTCCCTGAAAGGTTTATCCAAGTGTGTTTGAAATGTAGAAAATTGATGACATTAGACAGCATTATACACTGGCCTGCTCTTTAAGTACCAACAAATCACTCAAACAAATAGCTCTACAGAGGGAAACACAGGCAGGAAAAGCATTTTTATGAAGGCACAAGACAGGGCATTCCCTCTATGGAGCCTATTCCCACACTTTCTCTATTCCCCAGAGACAAGAAGACACTTGTCTGCCAAGCCTCAAATCTCAGAGCCCGGAACCAGTGCTGCCACCAAGGCCATCACCAGTATTGTCAAATAAACAGTAACTAATGGATAGAGCCACCTTTGTACCCACAGCTGCTTCAGATAAATGTTGAGCACATCTGCCAGCCACAAAATACACAAAAAAATCATAAACCTGTTTACCCAACCCATTACAACAACATCAGGTGGACCATATTGGGCTTTTTCTTAGTCACTAAACAAACCACAGATGAGAAAGAGTAAGATGGATCAGAACCGAACAAATAAGTGCAACCACTGGAAAAACAATGTATATTTTCACTCTGTTTAAAAGCATAGGCCACAGGCAGCTTTATCCAATTTAATGAATTGTTTTCGTGTTCAAAAATATTTGCAAAGGAAAGAAGTCCAATTTCTGATGATTAAAATCTGTTTGAATGACGGATAAACACTGTGTAACATTTACACAGTACTTTTTTACATAGATTTGAGTGTTTTAAAGATTAGGGCTTGGATTAGATGATCTTCAGAGGTCCCTTCCAACCTTAACTATTCTGTGATCTTGTGACTTGCATGTGTTAAATTACGTCTTTTATAATTGACTCTAAACGAGTATTTCTAAGCCAGGCAAGATTTGAACCAGACGGATGTTTGCTTTTTGGTGTTTTTTTTTAATTACCGGTATAGTAAAAAAATATAAGCTTTCAAGTATACAGGCGCTTCTTTGAGCTTGAAAGAAAAGCAAAGGTCTTTGGAGTTTCATGAAGGCAAAGAACAACCACTTTGAATTTGTTAATCGGCTAGATCATTTGAGAGAAAATGCAGCAGGTACCTCAGAAACACCTGCAGCAAAACAGATTATAAGATATGTATCTCCTGTGAGAAAAGGATAGAGGTCATTGATTATCAATTGAACTTGTGAGAATTAGCAGTCACGGAAACAAAAAGTTCTCTGAAATGTGCTATAAAAGTAGTATTTCTCTAATCAATTCTTTATTTCCAATAGTATTATGAGTTTTAGTTCCCAGGTACTTATTTTGAAGCATTTCTCAGGTTTCCCTTGAAGATAAGAATCGAATAGGCAAAAATTAAGCCAAACGTTTGTAAGAAATATTCTTTCTCAGATCTTTGAGCGTATCTGTTTTCTACCAACTATTCGCTCATTCTGGTGTTGGTTGGTTGGTTGGTTAGTTGGTTGGTTATACACACGGAATTTCCTTGTGGACATTTGATGTGCTTGCTAAAATATATTACACGTGGGATATGTAAGCTCCAGGTCTTGTAATGATCCAGTGGAGGACAAGGCATTGTAAGAGTGGAAAGGCGTGGGCAGTGCTTACACGTGATGATCGTGCGTTATGAATCTGTTTATAGGTGTTTGTCCACCAGAGTGCTGCTGTAGTGTTCAGTAAAGATCCACACTGGGAGCTGCAGGGCTGTTGAAGGAGATAGGAACTCATAATGCATTTGTGATGGATTTCAGGGAAGAACTCCAGAAGATAAAGGTGTCATTTATATAATCTGATGTACAGCATAATCAGGAGCATGATGGAATAGATGTTTAAAATATCTTTTTCAAGGTGGCTCATTGCAAAATCCTCTGTATGAGGCAGCTGTGCCTTCACTGTCAAATATGGAAAGTGAAGTTATGTGTGAAAAGGAAAAGAAGTTGGCTTGTTTGGATTTCTGAGGATTACTCTCCATGTGGTACATACTCAGGATAGTCTTGGAGGCTTCCATGTGTGGTGTTGGTATGTGAACAGGTAACATACGTCAAAACTAGGCTGGTCCTGGTGAAGTTGGCTTGGGTTGTGTGGTTTATGAAGGAAGTCTTCTCTGTCCTGCAGGCAGGACATGCAGCATCTCCTTCAAGTTCCATCACCTTCTTCAATGTAGTCTTTGTGGGTTATACATCCTTGTCTGTTGGCTTAACCACAATGTAAGGACTGTGTTTTAAGCACTGATAAGGGTGGTCTTCAGAAAGAGACTGTGATACCATATTTTTATGCTGAACTTTTAAATGGCCATTCTTATCTTAAAGTAGTCATTCCAGCAGCCCCACATGGGATTTTGGCTAAGTCTGTTGAACAGGCTCCTTATTTAGACTATGGAGACATTTCCCTGTAGAGGCAGACCATGCCATTTTGTGTAAGCCAGGTGGGAAGTACCTTTTGAAGATATACATGGTACTCCCCTAGCTGCCTGTAGTTGATACAAAGAATACGTTTTCTTATCAATCACTCCCTTTACAGTCAGCTTCTTCACAAAATAAGTGAACTGTTGTTCTTCACAGGGTGAGATTTATGGGTTTCTTTTCCTAACCCATTGGCATGAACATGTTTAACAGTGATATTCCTACAAGCACCAAGGAATTTCACCAGAAAAGGCAATTCTTCAATAATTTCTGCTTTAAAAAAAACCACAAAAAACCCCAAACAAAACGTCTCAACTCTCAAAAGTCCACCAGAAGGAGGGTGAAGAAAAAAATGGCTCCAAAAAAAGGTAGGAGTAAATTCTTTCAGCTCAGCAGTTCCTATAGTTCCAGAAGAGTGAATGTTTCTGACACAGATCTTGGATGAGTTGGGCAATCCATCCACAAATATTTACTAAAGATGTGTGAGCTGGCACTGGTGTTTGGGAGTCAGTCTCTATCCAGATGGTCTTGCTTTAATCACTGGACCAGGACTATTGAATTTTTCTTAGTTTACAGCAGCTAGAGTCAAAATAGGACAATAAAAGTTTCCTGCTCATTTTTGCATCCAGGCTCTCTATTCCTGTTCTTACAGCCTTGGCTCAACTATTCCCATTTCAGCAGCTTCCCAGCCAAGGACTTCCTCTTCTCTTGGGACACAGTGGAAGGAATGGGCAGCTAAGCAAAAGCAGCTCCATCACCACACTGTTATCCATGACAGATTATGGCAATCTTATTCCTACAACATGCTGGCACCACACACTGTCTAGCTCTGCCCTGTTGTCCTGTCTGTAAAGTCTGACTGACTGAAGCA